>JANJXV010000067.1:2775000-2850000 GCA_024803745.1 Megascapheus bottae | reverse complement strand
TAAGGGCAAGGGTTAGGGTTACGGTTAGGGTTAGGGTAAGGGTTATGGTTAGGGGTTTGGTTAGGGTTAGGGTTAGGTTTAGGGTAAGCCTTATTGTTAGGGTTAGGGTAAAAGTTAGGGTTAGGGTTAGGGTTAGGGTTAGGGTAAGGGTAAGGGTAAGTGTGAGGTTTTGGGTTAGGGTTACGGTTAGGGTAAGGGTAAGCGTTAGGGTTAGGGTTGGGTTTGGGATTAGTGTTGGCGTTAAGGTTACGGTTAGGCTTAGGGTAAGGGTAAGGTTAGGTTTAGGGTTAGGGTTAGGTTTGGGTTTAAGGTTAGAGTTAGGGTAAGGGAAAGGGTTAGGGTTAGGGTTAGCGTAAAGTTTCGGGTTAGGGTTAGGGTTAGGGTTATGTTTAGGGTTAGGGTTAGGGTAAGGGTTAGGGTTAGGGTTAGGGTAAGGATAAGGGATAGGTTTAGGGTTAGGGTAAGGGTAAGGGTTAGGGTTAGGGTTAGGGTAAAGTTTAGGGTTAGGGTTAGGGTTAGGCTTAGGATTAGGATTAGGGTTAGGCTTAGGGTAAGGATTAGTGTTGGGGTTAGGGTTAGGGTTAGGTTTAGGGTTAGGGTAAGGGTAAGGGTTAGGGTTAGGGTTAGGTTTAGGGTGAGGGTTAGGGTAAGGGTTAGGGTTAGGGTTACTGTTAGGTTTAGGGTTAACGTTAGGGTTAGGGATAGGGTAAGGGTAAGGGTTATGGTTAGATTAGGTTTAGGGGTTAGGGTTAGGGTTAGGGTAAGATTTAGGTTAGGGTAAGGGTACGGTTTAGGGTTCGGGTTAGGTTTGGGGTTAGGATTAGGGTAAGAGTAACGGTTAGGGTTAGGGTTAGGGTAAGGGTTAGGGTTAGGCATAGGTTTGGGGTTAGGTTTAGGGTAAGGTTTAGGGTTAGGGTGAAGTTAGGGTTAGGGTTAAGTTAAGGGTAACTGTTAGAATTAGGGTTATGGTTAGAGTTAGGGTTAGTGTTAGGGTTAGGGTAACTTTCAGGGGTAGGGTTATGGTTAAGGCTAGGGTTAGTGTTAGGGTTAGGGTTAGTTTTAGGGTAAGGGTAAGGGTTAGGGTTACTATTAGGGTTAAGATTAAGGTTAGGATTAGGGGTAGGGTTAGGCTAAGGTTTAGGGTTAGGGTTATGGTAAGGGTTAGGGTTTGGGTTAGGGTTAGGGTTAGAATTAGGGTCAGGGTTAGTGTAAGGGTTAGTGTTAGGTTTAGGGTAAGGGTTAAGGTTAGGGGTCAGGGTTAGTTTTAGGGTAAGGGTTAGGGATAGGGATTAGGGTTAGGGTTAGGGTTAGTGTAAGGGTTAGGGTTAGGGTTAGTGTAAGGGTTAGGGTTAGGTTTAGCGTTACAGTAAGGGTTAGGGTTAGGGTTAGGATAAGGGTTAGGTTTAGGGTTAGGGTAAGGGTAAGGGTTAGGGTTATGGTTAGGGTTAAGCTTATGGTTAGGATTAGGGTTGGGGTTAGGTTTAGGGTTAGGGTAAGGGTAAGTGTTAGGGTTAAGGTTAGGTTTAGGTTTAGGGTTATGGTAAGGGTTAGGGTTAGGTTTACTGTCAGGTTTAGGGTTAAGGTTAGGGTAAGGGTAAGGGTTAGGGTTAGGGTTAGGGTTAGATTTAGGGTTAGGGTGAGGATACGGTTTAGGTTTATGGTTAGGTTTGGGGTTAGGGTAGGGTAAGAGTTAGGGTTAGGGTTAGGGTTAGGGTTAGGGTAAGGGTTAGTGTTAGGGTTAGGTTTAGGCATAGGTTTGGGGTTAGGGTTAGGGTAAGGTTCAGGGTTAGGGTATTGGTTAGGGTTAGGGTTATGGTTAGGGTAAGGGTACCTGTTAGAATTAGGGTTGGGGTTAGGGTTAGGGTTAGGATAAGTGTTAGGGTTAGGGTAAGGGTAAGGGTAAGAGTTAGGGTTAGGGTTAGGGTTAGTGTTAGGGTTAGGATTAGGGTTTGTGTTAAGGTTACCATTAAGGTTAGGGTTAGGGTTAGGGTTAGGGTTAGGGTAAGGGTTAGGGTTAGGGTTAGGGCAATGGTAAGTTTTAGGGTTAGGGTTAGGGTTAGCGTTAATGGTTTGGGTAAGGGTAAGGGATAAGCGTTAGTTTTAGGTTTAGGTTTAGGGTTGGGGTTAACGTTAGGGTTAGGGTTAGGGTAAGGGTAAGTGTTAGGGTAGGAGTAGTGTAAGGGTAAGTGTTAGGATTAGGGTTAGGGTTTCGGTTAGGTTTAGGGTTAGGATAAGTTTAAGGGTTAAGGTTAGGTTTAGGTTTAGGTTTAGGTTTAGGGTTAGGGTAAGGGTAAGGGTTAGGGTTAGGGTTAGGGTTAAGTTTAGGTTTAGGGTTAGGGTTAGGGTTAAGGTTAGGGTTAGGTTTAGGTTTAGGTTTAGGGTTAAGGTTAGGTTAGCCTTAGGGTTATGGTTGGGGAAAGGGTAAGGGTTAGGGTTAGGGTAAGGGTAAGGGATAGGGTTAGGGTTAGGGATAGTGTTAGGGGTTACGGTTAGGGTTAGGGTTAGGCTAAGGTTTAGATTTAGGGTTAGGGTTAGGGCTAGGGTAAGGGTTAGGGTTAGGTTAAGACTAAGGGTTAGATTTAGGGTTAGGGTTAGGGTTAGGGTTAGGGTAAGGGTAAGTGTAAGGTTTAGGGTTAAGGTTACGATAAGGGTAAGGGTTAGGGTTAGGATTAGGGTTAGAGTTAAGGTTAGGGTTAGTGTTAGGTTTAGTTTTAGGGTTAGGGTAAAGGTAAGGGTTAGGGTTAGGTTTAGGGTTAGGGTTAGGTTTACGGTTACTGTTAGGGTTAGAGGTAGGGTTACGGTTAGGGGAAGGGTAAGGGTTAGGGTTAGTGTTAGGGTTAGGGTAAGGGTTAGGTTTAGGGGTTAGGGTTAGTGTTAGGTTTAGGGTTAGGGTTAGGGTAAGGGTAAGGGTAAGTGTTAGGTTTCGGGTTAGGGTAAGGTTAAGGGTTATGGTTAGCTTTAGGGTTAAGTTTAGGTTTAGGGTTAGGGTTAGGGTAAAGGTTAGGGTTAAGGTTAGGGTTAGGGTTAGCATTAAGTTTAGGGTTAGGGTTAGGGTTAGGGTTAGGGTTAGGGTAAGGATAACGGTTAGGTTTAGGGTTAGGGTAAGGGTAAGGGTTAGGGTTAGGGTTAGGGTTAAGGTTAGGGTTAGGGTTAGGGTTAGGGTTAGGATTAGGGTTAGGGTTAGGGTTTGGGTAAGGATTAGTGTTAGGGTTAGCGTTAGGGTTAGGTTTAGGGTTAGGGTAAGGGTAAGGGATAGGGTTAGGGTTAGGGTTAGGTTTAGGGTTAGGGTTAGGGTTAGGTTTAGGGTTAGGGGTTAGGGTTAGGGTAAGGGTACGGTTTAGGTTTATGGTTAGGTTTGTGGTTAGGGTTAGGGGAAGAGTAAGGGTTAGGGTTGGGGTTAGGTTTAGTGTAAGGGTTAGGGTTAGGGTTAGCGTTATGCAAAGGTTTGGGGTTAGGGTTTGGGTAAGGGTTAGGGTTAGGGTAAAGGTTAGGGTTAGGGTTAGGGTTAGGGTAAGGGTAAGCGTTAGAATTAGGGTTAGAGTTATGGTTAGGGTTAGTGTTAGGGTTAGGGTTAGGGTTAGAGGTAGAGTTAGGGTTAGGGTAAGGGTAAGGGTTAGGGTTAGGGTTAGGGTTAGGGTAAATGTTAGGATTAGGGTAAGAGTTATGGTTAGGGTTAGGTTTAGGGTTAGCATTAAGGTTAGGGTTAGGGTTAGGGTTAGGGTAAGGGTTAGGGTTATGATTAGGTTTAGTGTTAGGGTAAGGATAACGGTTAGGATTAGGGTTAGGGTAAGGGTAAGGGTTAGGGTTAGGGTTAGGGTTAAATTTAGGGTTAGGGTTACGATTAGGGTTAGGATTAGGGTTAGGTTTAGGTTTAGGGTTAGGCTTAGGGTAAGGGTAAGTGTTAGGGTTAGGGTTCGGTTTAGGGTTAGTGTAAGGGTAAGGGTTAGGGTTAGGGTTAGTGTTAGGTTTAGGGTTAAGGTTAGGGTTAGGGTTAGGGTTAGGGTAAGGTTACGGTTTAGGATTAGGATTAGGGTTAGGGGTTAGGGTTAGGGTTAGGGTTAGATTTAGGGTTAGATTAAGGGTCCGGTTTAGGGTTAGGGTTAGGTTTACGGTTAGGGTTAGGGATATGTTTGGGTTAGGATTAGGGTTAGGTTTAGGGATACGTTTGGGTTTAGGGTTAGGGTACGGGTTATGGTTAGGGTAAAGATTAGGGTTGGGTTTAGATTTAGGATTAGGGTAAGGGCACGGTTTAGGGTTAGGTTTAATTTTGGGATTAGGGTTAGGGTAATAGTAAGGGTTAGGGTTAGGGTTAGGGTTAGGTTTAGTGTAAGAGTTAGGGTTAGATTTAGGGACAGGTTTGGGGTTAGGGTTAGGGTAAGGGTTAGCGTTAGTGTAAAGGTTAGGGTTAGGGTTTGGTTAGGGTAAGGGTAACTGTTAGGATTAGGGTCCGGGTTAGGGTTAGGGTTAGTGTTATGGTTAGGGTTAGTGTTAGGGTTAGGGTTAGGGTTAGTGTTAGGGTTAGGGTTAGGGTTAGTGTTAGGGTTAGTGTTTGTTTTAGGGTTAGATTTACGTTAAGGGTAAGGGTTAGGGTTAGGTTTAGGGTAAGGGTAAGGGTTAGAGTTAGGGTTACGGTTAAGGTTAGGGTTAGTCTTATGGTTAGGGTTAAGGTTAGGGTTAATCTAAGGGTTAGGGTTATGGTTAGGGTAAGGGTTAGGGTTTGGGTTAGTGTTATGGTTAGAGTTAGGGTTAGGGTTAGGGTAAGGGAAAGGGTTAGGGTTAGGGTTAGGGTTAGGGTAAGTGTTAGGGTTAGGGGTTAGGATTAGGTTTAGGGTAAGGGTTAGGGATAGGGGTTAGAGTTAGGGTTAGGTTTAGTGTAAGGGTTAGCGTTAGGGTGAAGTTTAGGTTTAGGGTTGGGGTTAAGGTTAGGGTTAGGGTTAGGGTAAGGGTAAGTGTTAGGGTTAGGGTTAGGGTAAGGGTAAGTGTTAGGATTAGGGTTAGGGTTTGGGTTAGGTTTAGGGTTAGGATAAGGTTAAGGGTTAAGGTTAGGGTTAGGTTTAGGTTTAGGGTTAGGGTGAGTGTAAGGATTAGTTTTAGAGTTAGGGTTAGGTTTAGGGTTAGGGTAAGGGTAAGGGTTAGGGTTAGGGTTAGGGTTAGGTTTAGGTTTAGGGTTAGGGTTAGGTTTAGGGTTAGGGGTTAGGGTTAGAGTTAGTGTTAGATTTAGGGTTAGGGTAAGGGTACGGTTTAGGTTTATGGTTAGGTTTGTGGTTAGGGTTTGGGGAAGAGTAAGGGTTAGGGTTGGGGTTAGGGTTAGTGTAAGGGTTAGGGTTAGGGTTAGGCATAGGTTTGGGGTTAGTGTTAGGGTAAGGTTTAGGGTTAGGGGAAATGTTAATGTTAGGGTTAGGGTTAGGGTAAGGGTAACTGTTAGAATTAGGGTTAGGGTTAGTGTTTGGGTTTGTTAGGGTTAGGATAAGAGTAAGGGTTAGGGGTAGGGTTAGGGTTAGTGTTAGTGTTAGGGTTAGGGTTAGGGTTAGTGTTAGGGTTAGTGTTAGGTTTAGGGTTAGGGTTAGGGTAAGGGTAAGGGTAAGTGTTAGGTTTTGGGTTAGGGTAAGGGTAAGGGTTATGCTTAGCTTTAGGGTTAAGGTTAGGTTTAGGGTTAGGGTTAGGGTTAGGGTTAGGTTTAGGGTTAAGGTTAGGGTTAGGGTTAAGGTAAGGGTAAGGGTTTGGGTTAAGGTTAGGGTTAGGTTTAGGTTTAGGGTTAGGGTAAGGATTAGGGTTAGGGTAAGGATAAGGTTACGGTTAGGGTTAGGGTTAGGTTAGGGGTTAAGGTTAGGGTAAGAGTAAGGGTTAGGGTAGGTTCAGGGTTTGGGTTAGGGTTAGGGTGAGGGTTAGGTTTAGGGTTAGCATTAAGGTTAGGGTTAGGGTTAGGGTTGGGGTTAGCGTAATGGTCAGGGTTAGGGTTAGGGTTAGGATAAGGGTTAGGTTTAGGGTTAGGGTAAGGGTAAGGGTTAGGGTTAGGGTTAGGGTTAGGGTTAAGTTTAGGGTTAGGGTTAGGGTTAGGGTTAGGATTAGGGTTAGATTTAGGGTTAGGGTAATGATACGGTTTAGGTTTAGGGTTAGGTTTGGTGTTAGGGTAGGGTAAGAGTAAGGGTTAGGGTTAGGGTTAGGGTTAGGGTTAGGGTAAGATTTAGTGTTAGGGTTAGTGTTAGTCATAGGTTTGGGGTTAGGGTTATGGTAAGGTTTCGGGTTAGGGTGAAGGTTAGGGTTAGGGTTATGGTTAGGGTAAGGATAAGTGTTAGAATTAGGGTTGGGGTTAGGTTTAGGGTTAGGGTTAGTGTTAGGGTTAGGGTAAGGGTAAGGGTAAGGGATACGGTTAGGTTTAGGGTTAGTGTTAGGTTTAGGATTAGGATTAGGATTAGGGTTAGGCTTAGGGTAAGGATTAGTGTTAGGGTTAGGGTTACGGTTAGGTTTAGGGTTAGGGTAAGGGTAAGGGTTAGGTCAGGGTTATGTTTAGGGTTAGGGTTAGGGTAAGGGTTAGGGTTAGGGTTAGGGTAAGGATAAGGGTTAGGTTTAGGGTTAGGGTAAGGGTAAGGGTTAGGGTTAGGGTTAGGGTAAAGTTTAGGGTTAGGGTTAGGGTTAGGCTTAGGATTAGGATTAGGGTTAGGCTTAGGGTAAGGATTAGTGTTAGGGTTAGTGTTAGGGTTAGGTTTAGGTTTAGGGTAAGGGTAAGGGTTAGGGTTAGGGTTAGGTTTAGTGTGAGGGTTAGGGTAAGGGTTAGGGTTAGGGTTACTGTTAGGTTTAGGGTTAACGTTAGGGTTAGGGATAGGGTAAGGGTAAGGGTTATGGTTAGATTAGGTTTAGGGGTTAGGGTTAGGGTTAGGGTAAGATTTAGGTTAGGGTAAGGGTACGCTTTAGGGTTAGGGTTAGGTTTGGGGTTAGGATTAGGGTAAGAGTAACGGTTAGGGTTAGGGTTAGGGTTAGGGTAAGGGTTAGGGTTAGGCATAGGTTTGGGGTTACGTTTAGGGTAAGGTTTAGGGTTAGGGTGAAGTTAGGGTTAGGGTTAAGTTAAGGGTAACTGTTAGAATTAGGGTTATGGTTAGGGTTAGGGTTAGTGTTAGGGTTAGGGTAACTTTTAGGGGTAGGGTTATGGTTAAGGCTAGGGTTAGTGTTAGGGTTAGGGTTAGTTTTAGGGTAAGGGTAAGGGTTAGGGTTTCTATTAGGGTTAAGATTAAGGTTAGGGTTAGGGGTAGTGTTAGGCTAAGGTTTAGGGTTAGGGTTATGGTAAGGGTTAGGGTTTGGGTTAGGATTAGGGTTAGAATTAGGGTCAGGGTTAGGGTAAGGGTTAGTGTTAGGTTTAGGGTAAGGGTTAAGGTTAGGGGTCAGGGTTAGTTTTAGGGTAAGGGTTAGGGATAGGGATTAGGGTTAGGGTTAGGGTTAGTGTAAGGGTTAGGGTTAGGGTTAGTGTAAGGGTTAGGGTTAGGTTTAGCGTTACAGTAAGGGTTAGGGTTAGGGTTAGGATAAGGGTTAGGTTTAGGGTTAGGGTAAGGGTAAGGGTTAGGGTTATGGTTAGGGTTAAGCTTATGGTTAGGGTTAGGGTTGGGGTTAGGTTTAGGGTTAGGGTAAGGGTAAGTGTTAGGGTTAAGGTTAGGTTTAGGATTAGGGTTATGGTAAGGGTTAGGGTTAGGTTTACTGTCAGGTTTAGGGTTAAGGTTAGGGTAAGGGTAAGGGTTAGGGTTAGGGTTAGGGGTTAGGGTTAGGGTTAGGGTTAGATTTAGGGTTAGGGTAAGGATACGGTTTAGGTTTATGGTTAGGTTTGGGGTTAGGGTAGGGTAAGAGTAAGGGTTAGGGTTAGGGTTAGGGTTAGGGTAAGGGTTAGTGTTAGGGTTAGGGTTAGGCCTAGGTTTGGGGTTAGGGTTAGGGTAAGGTTTAGGGTAAGGGTTAGTGGTAGGGTTAGTGTAAGGGTTAGGGTAAGGGTTAGAGTAAGGCTAATGGTTAGAGTAAGAGTTAGGCTTAGTGTAAGTGTTAGGGTTAGGGTTAGGGTAAGGTATGGGTTAGGTTTAGGTTTAGGTTCAGGGTTAGGGTTAGGGTAAGGGTTAGGGTTAGGGTTAGTGTTAGGTTTAGGGTTAGGGTAAGGATTAGGGTTAGGATTAGGGTTAGGGTAAGGGTTAGGGTTAGGGTTAGGGTTAGCATTAAGTTTAGGGTTAGGGTTACGGTAAGAGTAAACTTTAGGGTTAGGGTTAGGTTTAGGGTAAGAATAAGGGTAAGGTTTAGGGTTAGGTTAAGTTTAAAGTTAGGGTTAGGTAAAGGGTAAGGGTTAGGGTTAGGGCTAGGGTTAGGGTAAGGAATAGGTTTAGGGTTAGGGTTAGGGTAAGGTTTAGGGTTAGGGTTAGGGTTAGGGTTAGCATTAAGGTTAGGGTTAGGGTTAGGGTAAGGGTAAGGGTTAGGGTTAGGGTTAGGCTTAGGGTAAGGGTAAGGGTTACAGTTAGGGTTAGGGTTGGGATAACGTTTATCGTTAGGGTTAGGGATAGGTTTAGGGTTAGGTTTAGGGTAAGGGTAAGGGTTAGGGTTAGGTTTAGGTTCAGGGTTAGGGTTAGTGTAAGGGTTAGGGTTAGGGTTAGTGTTAGGTTTAGGGTTAAGGTTAGGGTTAGGGTTAGGGTTAGGGTAAGGGTTATGTTTAGGGTTAGGGTTAGGGTTAGGGTTATGGTTAGGGTCAGGTTTACGGTAAGGGTAAGGACTAGGGTTAGGGTTAGGTTTAGGCTAACGGTTTGGGTTAGGGTTAGGGTTAGGTTTGAGTTTAGTTTTAGGGTTAGGTTATGGGTAAGGGTTAGGGTTAGGGTTAGAGTTAAGTTTAGCGTTAGGGTTAGGGTTAGGGTAAGGGTAAGGTTAAGGTTTAGGGTTAGGGTTAGGGTTAGGGTTCGGGAAAGGGTAAGGGTTAGGGATTAGGGTTAGGGTAAGGATTAGGGTTAGGGTTAGAATTAGGGTAATGGTTAGGCTTAGGGTTAGGTTTAGGTTCAGGGTTAGGGTTAGGTTAAGGGTTAGGGTTAGTGTTAGTGTTAGGTTTAGGGTTAAGGTTAGGGTTAGGTTTAGGGTAAGGGTAACGGTTATGGTTAGGGTTAGGGTTAGGGTAAGGGTAAGGGTTAGGGTTAGGGTAAGGGTTAGGGTTACAGTTACGGTTAGGGTTAGGTTAGGGTTAGGGTTAGGGTAAGGGTAAGGGTTAGCTTTAGGTTTAGGTTCAGGGTTAGGGTTAGGGTAAGGGTTAGGGTTATGGTTATGGTTAATATTAGGGTTAGGGTTAGGGTAAGGTTAGGGTTAGGGTGAAGGTTAGGGTTAGGGTTAGGGTTAGGGTTAGGGTAATGATAAGGGCTAGGGTTAGGGTTAGGGTTAGGTTTAGGCTAAGGGTTTGGGTTAGGGTTAGGGTTATGTTTGAGTTTAGTTTTATGGTTAGGTTAAGTGTAAGGGTTAGGTTTAGGGTTAGGGTTAAGTTTAGGGTTAGGGTTAGTGTTAGGGTAAGGGTAAGGGTAACGTTTAGGGTTAGGGTTAGGGTTAGGGAAAGGGTAAGGGTTAGGGTTACGATTAGGGTAAGGATTAGGTTTAGGGTTACAGTTAGGGTAATGGTTAGGCTTAGGGTTAGGATTAGCAAAAGGTTAGGGTTAGGGTTAGGGTAAGGGTAAGGGTTCGGGTTAGGGTTAGGGTTAGGGTAAGTGTAAGGTTTAGGGTTAGGGTTAGGGTTAGGGTAAGGGTTAGGGTTAGGGTTAACGTTAGGTTTAGGGTTAGGGTTAGGGTAAGGGTAAGGGTTAGGTTTAGGTTTAGGTGCAGGGTTAGGGTTAGAGTAAGGGTTAGGGTTAGTGTTAGTGTTAGGTTTAGAGTTAAGTTTAGGGTTAGGGTTAGGGTAAGTCTAAGGGTTAGGATTAGTATTAGGGGTCAGGGTTAGGGTTAGGGTTAGGGTAAGGGTAAGGGTAAGGTTTAGGGTTAGGGTTAGAATTATGGTAAGGGTAAGGGTAAGGGTTAGGGTTAGGGTTAGGATTAGGGTTAGTTTTAGGTTAGGGTTAGGCTAAGAGTTAGGGTTATGGTAAGGTTTAGGGTTAGGGTTAGGGTTAAGGTTAGGGTTAGGGGTAGGGTTAGGGTTAGGATTAGGCTTAGGGTTAGGGTAAGGGTTAGGGTTAGGGTTAGGGTTAGGGTTTGGGGTTAGGGTTAGGGTTAGGCTGAGGGTAAGGGTTAGGGTTAGGGTTACGGTTAGGGTTAGAGTGAGGGTTAGCTTTAGGGTAAGGGTAAGGTTTAGGGTTAGGGTTAGGGTTAGGATTAGCGGTTAGGGCTGGGCTAAGGTTAGGGTTAGGGTAAGGTTTAGGGTTAGGGTTAGGGTAAGGGTAAGTGTTAGGGTTAGGGTTAGGGTTAGGGTTAGGGTAAGGGTAAGGGTTTGGGTTAGGGTTAGGGTTAGGGTTAGGTTTAGGGTTAGGTTTAGGGTTAGACTAAGTGTTAAGGTTAGGGTTAGGGATAGGGTAAGGGTATGGGTTAGGGTTAGTGGTTAGGGTTAGTGTTATGGTTAGGTTTAGGGTTAGGGTTAGAGTAAGGCTAAGGGTGACTGATAGGGTTAGGGATAGACTTAGGGTTAGGTTTAGGGTTAGGGTTAGGGTTAGGGAAAGGGTTAGGGTTAGGGTTATTGTCAGGGTTAGGGTAAGGGTTAGGGTTAGGGGTTAGGCTTAGGGTTAGGGTTAGGTTTAGGGTTAGGGGTTAGGGTTAGGGTGAGGGAAAGGGTTGGGGTTAGGGTTAAGTTTAGAGTTAGGTTTAGGGTTAGGGTAAGGGTAAGGGTTAGGGTTAGGGTTAGGGTTAGGATTAGCGGTTAGGTTTAGGCTTAGTGTTAGAATTAGGGTATGGGTTAGGGTTAGGTTTAGGGTAAGGGTAAGTGTTAGGTTTAGGGTGAGGGTTAGTGTTAGGGTTAGGGTAAGGGTTAGGGTTATGGTTAGGGTTAGGTTTAGGGATAGGGTTAGGGTTTGGGTAAGTGTTAGGGTTAGGGTTAGGTTTAGGGATAGGGTAAGGGTAAGGGTTGGGGTTAGGTGTTAGGGTTAGGGTTAGGGTTAGGTTTAGGTTTAGGTTTGGAGTAAGGGTAAAGGAGAGGGTTAGGGTTAGGTTTAGAGTTAGGATTAGGGTTAGGGTAAGGGTTAGGTTTCGGGTTAGGATTAGGGTTAGCATTAAGGTTAGGGTTAGGGTTAGGGAAAGGGTAAGGGTTAAATTTAGGGTTAGAGTTAGGGGTTATGGTTAGGGTTAGGGTTAGGGTTAGGGTAAGGTATAGGGTTAGCATTAAGGTAAGGTTTAGAGTTAGGGTAATGGTAAGGGTTAGATTTATATTAGGGTTAGGGTTAGGGTAAGGGTTAGTGTTAGGGTTAGGGTAAGGGTAAGAGTTAGGGGTAGGGTTAGTATTAGGGTAAGGGTAAGGTTAGGGTTAGGGTTAGGTTTAGGTTAGCATTAGGGTTAGGGTTAGGGTAAGGATAGGGATTAGGTTAGGGTTAGGGTTAGGGTTAGGTTTAGGGTTAGGGTTAGGGTTAGGGTAAGGGTTATTTTTCGGGTTAGGATTAGGGTTAGCATTAAGGTTAGGGTTAGGGTTAGGGTAAGGGTAAGGGTTAAATTAAGGGTTAGGGTTAGGGTTAGGGGTTAGGGTTAGGGTTAGGGTTAGGGTAAGGTATAGGGTTAGCATTAATGTAAGGGTTAGGGTTAGGGTAATGGTAAGGGTTAGATTTATGTTAGGGTTAGGGTTAGGGTTAGGGGTTAGGGTTAGGGTTAGCTTTAGGTTTAGGGGTATGGGTTAGGGTAAGTGTTAGGGTTAGGGATAGGGTAAGGGAGAGGGTTAAGGTTAGGGGTTAGGGTTAGGATTAGGGTTAGGTTTAGGGTTAGGTTTATAGTAAGGGTAAGGGAGAGGGTTAGGGTTAGGGTTAGGGTTAGGTTTAGTGTTAGGTTTAGAGTAAGGGTAAGGGAGAGGGTTAGAGTTAGGGTTAGGGTAAGGGTAAAGTTTAGGGTTAGGGTTAGGGTTAGGGTAAGGGTAAGGGTTAGGGTTAGGGTTATTGTTAGGTTTAGTGTTAGGGTTAGGGTAAGGGTTAGGGTTAGGATTAGGGTAAGTGTAAGGGTTCGGGTTTATGTTAGGGTTAGGTTTAGGGTTAGGGTTAGGTTAAGGGTAAGGGTTAGGGTTAGGGTTAGGTTTAGATTTAGGGTTAGGGTTAGGTTTAGGGTTAGGGTTAGGGTAAGGTTAAGGGTTAGGGTTAGGGTTAGGGTTAGGTTTAGGGTTAGGGTTAGGGTAAGGGTAAGTTTTAGGGTTAGGGTTAGGGTTAGGGTTAATGTTAGCGTTAGGGTTAGGGTTATGGTAGGGGTAAGGGTTAGCGTTAGGGTTAGGTTTAGGGTAAGGATTAGGGTTAGGGTTAGTGTTAGGTTCAGGTTTAGGGTTAGGGTTAGTGTTAGGGCAAGGGTTAGGGTTTGGGTTAGGGTTAGGGTTAGCATTAAGTTTAGGGTTAGGGTTAGGGTAAGGGTAAGTGTTAGGGTTAGCCTTAAGGATAGGGTAAATGTAAGGTTTAGGGTTAGGGATAGGATTAGGGTTAGGTTTTGGGTTAGGGTAAGGGTAAGGGTTAGGGTTAGGGTTAGGGTTAGTGTTAGGGTTAGGGTTAAAGTAAAGGTTAGGGTAAGGGCTAGGGTAAGGGTAACGGTTAGGTTTAGGTTTAGGGTTAGGTGTTAGGGTTAGTGTAAGGGTTACGGTAAGGGTAAGGTTTAGGTTTAGGGTTAGGCTTAGGGGTTAGGGTTAGTCTTAGGGTTAGGGGTTATGATTCGGGTTAGGGTTAGGGTTATTGTAAGAGTTAGTGTTAGGGTTAGGGTTAGGGTATGGGTTAGGGTTAGAGTTAGGGTTAGGGTTAGCATTAAGGTTAGGGTTAGGGTTAGGTTCAGGGTAAGGGTTATGGTTAGGGTTAGGTTTAATTTTTGGGTTAGAGTAAGGGTAAGGGTTAGGGTTAGGGTTAAGGTTAGGATTAGGGTTAGGGTAAGGGTAAGGGTTAGGGTTAAATTTAGGGTTAGGGTTAGGGTTAGGGAAAGGGTAAGGTTTAGGGTTAGGGTTAGGGTTACGATTAGGGTAAGGATTAGGGTTAGGGTTTAGGTTAGGGTAAGGGTTAGCATTAGGGTTAGGTTTAACATTAAGGTTAGGTTTAGGGTTAGGGTAAGGGTGAGGGTTAAGGTTAGGTTTAGGGTTAGGGTTAGGTTTAGGGTAGGGGTAAGGGTTAGCGTTAAGGTTAGGGTTTGTGTTAGGGTAAGGGTAAGGGTTAGGGTTAGGGTTAGGGTTAGCATTAAGTTTAGGGTTAGGGTTAGGGTAAGAGTAAGGGTTAGGGTTAGGGTTAGGGTAAGGTTAAGGTTTTGGGTTAGATTTAGGGGTAGGGTTTGGGTAAGGGTAAAGGTTAGGGTTAAGGATAGAGTTAAGGTTTTGGTTAAGGTTAAGGTTAGGGTTCGTGTAAGTGTAAGAGTGTGGGTTAGGGTTAGGGTTAGGGGTTAGGGTTAGGGTTCGGGTTAGGGTTAGGGTAAGGTTTAGGGTTAGGGTTAGGGTTAGGGGTTAGGGTTAGTGTTAGGTTTAGGGTTAAGGTAAGGGTTAGTGTTAGGTTTAGGGTTAGGCTTAGGGCGAGGGTAAGTGTTAGGGTTAGGGTTAGGGTTAGGTTTAGGGTTAGGGTTAGGGTGAGGGTTAGGATTAGGGTTAGGGTAAGGGTTAGTGTTAGGGTAAGGGTTAGGGTTATGGTTAGGGTAAGGGTTAGGGTTAGGGGTTAGGGTTAGGGTTAGGATTAGGGTAAGGTTTAGGTTTAGGTATAGGGTTAGGGTAAGTGTAAATGTTAGGATTAGGGTTAGGGTTAGGGTTAGGGTTTAGATATAGGGTTAGGGTAAGTGTTAGTGTTTGCGTTAGGGATAGGGTAATGGTTTGGGTTAGGGGATAGGGTTAGGGTTAGGTTTAGGGTTAGGGTTGGAGTAAGGGTAAAGGTGAGGGTTAGTGTTAGTGTTAGGGTTAGGTTTAGGGTTAAGGTTAGGGTTAGGGAAAGTGTTAGGGTTAGGGTTAAGGTTAGGGTAACGATTAGGGTTAGGGTTAGGGTAAGGGTTAGGATTAGTTTTAGGGTTAGGCTTAGCATTAAGTTTAGGGTTAGGGTTAGCGTAAGGGTAAGGGTTAGGTTTAGGGTTAGGGTTAGGGTTAGGGTAAGGATTAGGTTTCGGGTTAGGGTTAGGGTTAGCCTTAAGGTTAGGGTTAGAGTTAGGATAAGGGCAAGGGTTAGATTTAGGGCTAGGGTTAGGGTTAGGGGTTAGGGTTAGGGTTAGGGTTAGGGTTAAGTTTAGGGTTAGGGTTAGGGTTAGGGTTAGGGTGAGGGTAAGTGTTAGGCTTAGGGTTAGGGTTAGGGGTTATAGTTAGGGTTAGGGTTAGGGTTAGGGTAGGGGTAAGGGTTAGGGTTTGGGTTACGGTTACGGTTCGGGAAAGCGTAACGGTTAGGGTTAAGGTTAGGGCAAGGATTAGGGTTAGGGTTAGGGTAAGGGTTAGGGTTAGGTTTAGGGTTAGCATTAAGGTTAGGGTTAGGGTTAGGGTAAGGGTAAGGGTTAGGGTTAGGTTTAGGGTTAGGTTTTGGGTAAGGGTAAGGGTTAGGGTTAGGGTTAGTGTAGGTTAGGGTTAAGGTTAGGGTTAGGCTTCGTGTACGGGTAAGGTTTTGGGTTAGGGTTAGTGTTAGAGGTTAGGTTTAGGGTTCGGGTTAGGGTTAGGGTAAGGTTTAGGGTTAGGGTTAGTGTTAGGGTTTAGGGTTAGTGTTAGGTTTAGGGTTAAGGTAAGGGTAAGAGTTAGGGTAGGTTTACGGTAAGGCTTAGGGCGAGGGTAAGTGTTAGGGTTAGGGTTAGGGTTAGGGTTAGGGTTAGGTTTAGGATAAGGGTTAGGGTAAGTGTTATTCTTAGTGTTAGGGTTAGAGTTAGGGTTAGGGTTAGGTTTAGGGTTAGGGTTAGGGTAAGGGTTAGGGTTAGGGTTAGAGTTAGGGTTAGGGTTAGGGTAAGGGTAATGGTTAGGGTTAGGGTTAGGTTTAGGGTTAGGGTTTAGGTTTAGGGTTAGGATTAGGGTTAGGTTAAGTGTAGGGTTACTGTTAAGGTAAGTGTAAGGGTTAGGTTTAGGGTCAGGGTTAGAGTTAGTGTAAGGGTTAGGGTTAGGGTTAGGTTTAGGGTAAAGGTTAGGGTTAGGGGTTAGGTTTAGGGTTAGGGTTAGTGTTAGGGTAAGGGTTAGCGTTAGGGTTAGAGTTAGGGTTAGAGTTAGGGTTAGGGTTAGGGTAAGGGTAAGGATTAGGTTTTGGGTTAGGGTTAGGGTTAAGGTTAGGTTTAGGGTTAGGATTAGGGTTAGGTTTAGGTGTAGGGTTAGGGTTAAGGTAAGTGTAAGGGTTAGGGTTAGGGTTATGATTAAGTTTAGGGTTAGGGTTAGGGAAAGGATAAGGGTTAGGGTTATGGTTAGGGTTAGTGTAAGGATTAGGGTTAGGGTTAGGGTAAGGGTAAGGGTTAGGGTTAGGGTTATTGTAATGGTAAATGTTAGAGTTAGGTTCAGGGTTAGGGTTAGCATTAGGGTAAGGGTAAGGGTTGGGGTGAGGGTTAGGGTTAGGGTTAGTTTAGATTTAGGGTTAAGGTTAGGGTTAGGTTTAGAGTTAGGGTAAGAGTAAGGGTTACGGTGAGTTGTAGGGTTAGGTTTAAGGTTAGGTTTAGGGTTAGGGTTAGAGTTAGGTTAGGGGTAAGGGTTAGGGTTACGGTTACGGTTAGGGAAAGGGTAAGGGTTAGGGTTAGGGTTAGGTTAGGGTAAGGATTAGGGTTAGGGTTAGGGTAAGAGTTAGAATTAGGGTTAGGGTTAGGGTTAGCATTAAGGTTAGGGTTAGTGTTAGGGTAAGGGTAAGGGTTAGGGTTAGGGTTAGGTTTAGGGTTAGGGTAAGGTTTAGGTTTAGGGTTAGGTTTAGGATAAGGGTTAGGGTTAGGGGTTAGAGTTAGAGTTAGGATTAGGTTTAGGGGTTAGGGTTAGGGTTAGGGTAAGGATTAGTGTTAGGGTTTGGGTAAGGCTAAGGGTAAGGGTAAGGGTAAGGGTTAATGTTAGTGTTAGTGTTAAGGTTAGGGTTAGGGTTAGGGTAAATGTAAGGGATAGGGTTAGGGTCAGGGTTAGGGGTTAGTGGTAGGTTTAGCGTTAGGGTAAGTGTAAGGTTTAGGGTTAGCAATAGGGTTAGGGGTTAGTGTTATGGTTAGTGTTAGGGATTAGGGTTCGGGTTCGGGTTAGGATTAGTGTAAGGTTTAGGATTAGGGTAAGGGTAAGGGTTAGGGTTACGGTTAGGTAAGGGTTAGGGTTATGGTTAGGGGTTAGCGTTAAGATTAGTGTTAGGGTTAAGGTTAGGGTTAGGGTTTGGGTTAGGCTTAGGGTAAGGATAAGGGTTCGGGTTAGGGTTAGGGTTAGGTTTAGGGTTAGGGTTAGGTTTAGGGTTAGGGTTAGGGTAAGGGTAATGGTTAGGGTTAGGGTTAGGGTTAAGGTTAGGTTTAGGGTTCGGGTTCGGGTTAGGGTTAGGGTAAGCGTTAGGGTTAGGGTTAGGTTTAGGATAAGGGTTAGGGTTTGGGTATAGAGTTAGGTTTAGAGTTAGGGTTAGGGGTTAGGTTAGGGTTAGGGTAAGGATTAGGGTTAGGGTTACGGTTTGGGTAAGGTAACAGAAAGGGTTAGGGTTAGTGTTAGGGTTAGGGTTAGGTTTAGGTTTAGGGTTAAGTTAAGGGTAAGGGTTAGGTGTAGGGTTAGGGTTAGGGGTTAGGGTTAGGGTTAGGTTTAGGGTAAAGGTAAGGTTTACTGTTAGGAATAGGGTTACGGTTTAGGATTAGGGTTAGGGTAAGGGTTAGTGTTAGGGTAAGGGTTAGAGTTACCGGTAGGGTAAGGGTTAGGGTTAGGGTTAGGGTTTAGGGTTAGGGTTAGGGTTAGGGTAAGGGTTAGGGTTAGTGTAAGGGTTAGGGTTAGGGTTTGGGTAAGGGTAGGGTTAGAGTTAGGATTAGGGTAAGTGTAAGTGTTAGGATTAGGGTTAGGGTTACGGTTTGGGTAAGGGTAAGGGTAAGGGTTAGGGTTAGTGTTAGGGTTAGGGTTAGGTTTAGGGTTAGGGTTAGGGTAAGAGTAAGGGTTAGGGTTAGGGTTAGGGTTAGGTTTAGGTGTAGGGTTAGGGTAAGGGTAAGGGTTAGGGTTAGGGTTAGGGGTTAGGGTTAGGTTTAGGGTAAAGGTAAGGTTTAGTGTTAGGAATAGGGTTACGGTTTAGGGTTAGGTTTAGTGTTAGGGTTATTATTAGGTTTTAGTGTTCGGTTTAGGGTTAGGTTTAGGGTTAGGGTAAGGGTTAGGATTAGGGTTAGGGTATGGGTTAGTGTTAGGGTAAGGGTTAGGGTTACGGTTAGGGTAAGGGTTAGGGTTAGGGTTAGGGGTTAGGGCTAGGGTTAGGATTAGGGTAAGGTTTAGGTTTAGGGATAGGGTTAGTGTAAGTGTAAGTGTTAGGATTAGGGTTAGTGTTGGGGTTAGGAGTTAGATTTAGGGTTAGTGTAAGTGTTAGGGTTAGGGTTATGGATAGGGCAAGGGTAAGGGTTAGGGTTAGGGGTTAGGGTTAGGGTTAGGATTAGGGTAAGGTTTAGGTTTATGTATAGGGTTAGGGTAAGTGTAAATGTTAGGATTAGGGTTAGGGTTAGGGTTAGGGATTAGATATAGGGTTAGGGTAAGTGTTAGTGTTAGCGTTAGGGATAGGGTAATGGTTAGGGTTAGGGGTTAGGGTTAGGGTTAGGTTTAGGGTTAGGGTTGGAGTAAGGGTAAAGGTGATGGTTAGTGTTACGGTTAGGGTTAGGTTTAGGGTTAAGGTTAGGGTTAGGGTTAGGGTTAGGGTTAGGGTAACGATTAGGGTTAGGGTTAGGGTAAGGGTTAGGATTCGGGTTAGGGTTAGGGTTAGCATTAAGTTTAGGGTTAAGTTTAGCGTAAGGGTAAGGGTTAGGTTTAGGGTTAGGGTTAGGGTTAGGGTAAGGATTAGGTTTCGGGATGGGGTTAGGGTTAGCATTAAGGTTAGGGTTAGAGTTAGGGTAAGGGGAAGGGTTAGATTTAGGGCTAGGGTTAGGGTTAAGGGTTAGGGTTAGGGTTAGGGTTAAGTTTAGGGTTAGGGTTAGGGTTAGGGTGAGGGTAAGTGTTAGGGTTAGGGTTAGGGTTAGGGGTTAAAGTTAGGGTTAGGGTTAGGGTTAGGGTAAGGGTCAGTGTTAGGGTTAGGGTAGGGGTAAGGGTTAGGGTTACGGTTAGGGTTAGGTTAGGGTAAGGATTAGGGTTTGGGTAAGGGTTAGGGTTAGGGTTAGGGTTAGCTTTAAGGTTAGGGTTAGTGTTAGGGTAAGGGTTAGGGTTAGGGTTAGGGTTAGGGTAAGTGTAAGTGTTAGGATTAGGGTTTGGGTTAGGGTTACGGATAGGGCAAGGGTAAGGGTTAGGTTTAGGTTAGGTTTAGGGTTAGTTTTAGGGTTAGGGTTAGGGTTATGGTAAGGGTAAGTGTTAGGGTTAGGGTTAGGGTTAGGGTTAGGATCAGGTTTAGGTAAGAGTTAGGGTTATGGTTAGGGTATGGGTAAGGGTTAGCTTAAGGGTTCGGGTTAGGGTTTGGTTAAGGGTAGGGTTAGAGTTAGGGTTAGGGTTAGGGTTAGTGTTAGGGGTTAGGGTTCGGGTTAGGGTAAGGTTTAGGTTTAGGGTTAGGGTTAGGGTAAGTGTAAGTGTTAGGATTAGGGTTAGGGTTAAGGATAGGGTTAGGGTAAGTGTAAGTGTTAGGATTAGGATTAGGGTTAGGGTTAGTGTTAGGGTTCGGGTAAGGGTAAAGGTTAGGGTGAGTTGTAGGGTTGGGGTTAAGGTTAGGTTTAGGGTTAGTGTTAGGGTTAGGGTAGGGGTAAGGGTTAGCGTTAAGATTAGGGTTAAGGTTATGGTAAGGGTAAGGGTTAGCGTTAGGGTTAGGGTTAGGGTTAGCGTTAAGTTTAGGGTTAGGGTTAGGGTAAGGGTAAGGGTTAGGGTTAGGGTTAGGGTTAGGGTAAGGGTAAGGGTTTGGGTTAGGTTTCGGGTTAGGGTTTGGGTAAGGGTAATGGTTAGGGTTAAGAATAGTGTTAAGGTTTTGGTTAAGGTTAGGGTTAGGGTTCGTGTAAGTGTAAGCGTGTGGGTTAGGGTTAGGGTTAGGGGTTAGGGTTAGGGTTCGGGTAAGGGTTAGGGTAAGGTTTAGGGTTAGGGTTAGGGTTAGGGGTTAGGGTTAGGGTTAGGGTTAGGGTAAGGGTTAGGATTAGGGTTAGGGTAAGGGTTAGTGTTAGGGTAAGGGTTAGGGTTACGGTTAGGGTAAGGGTTAGGGTTAGTTGTTAGGGTTATGGTTAGGTTTAGGGTTAGGGTTGGAGTAAGGGTAAAGGTGAGGGTTAGTGTTAGGGTTAGGGATACCATTAAGGTTAGGGTTAGTGTTAGGGTAAGGGTAAGGGTTAGGGTTAGGGTTAGGGGTTAGGGTTAGGGTTAGGTTTGGGGTTAGGGTTGGAGTAAAGGTAAAGGTGAGGGTTAGTGTTAGGGTTAGGGTTAGGTTTAGGGTTAAGGTTAGGGTTAGGGAAAGGGTTAGGGTTAGTGTTAGGGTTACGGTAACGATTAGGGTTATGGTTAGGGTAAGGGTTAGGATTAGGGTTAGGGTTAGGGTTAGCATTAAGTTTAGGGCTAGGGTGAGCGTAAGTGTTAGGGTTAGGGTTAGGGTTAGGGGTTAAAGTTAGGGATAGGGTTAGCGTTAGGGTAGGGTAAGGGTTAGGTTTAGAGTTAGGGTTAGGGTTAGGGTTCGGGAAAGTGTAAGGGTTAGGGTTAAGGTTAGGGTAAGGATTAGGGTTATGGTTAGGGTTAGGGTAAGGGTTAGGTTTAGGTTAGGGTTAGCATTAAGGTTACGGTTAGGGTTAGGGTAAGGGTAAGGGTTAGGTTTAGGGTTAGGTTTTGGGTAAGGGTCAGGGTTAGGTTTAGGGTTAGTGTAGGTTAGGGTTAAGGTTAGGGTTAGGGTTCGTGTAAGGGTAAGGTTTTGGGTTAGGGTTATTGTTAGTGGTTAGGGTTATGGTTCGGGTTAGGGTTAGGGTAAAGGTTTAGGGTTAGGGTTAGGGTTAGGGTTTAGGGTTAGTGTTAGGTTTAGGGATAAGGTAAGGGTTAAGGTAAGGGATAAGTTTAGGGTTAGGTTTGTGGTAAGGCTTAGGGCGAGGGTAAGTGTTAGGTTTAGGGTTAGTGTTAGGTTTAGGGTTAGGGTTAGGGTTAGGTTTAGGTTTAGGGTTAGGGTAAGGGTTAGGGTTAGGGTTAGAGTTAGGGTTAGGGTTAGGGTAAGGGTAATGGTTAGGGTTAGGGTTAGGCTTAGGGTTAGGGTTTAGGTTTAGGGTTAGGATTAGGGTTAGGTTAAGTGTAGGGTTACTGTTAAGGTAAGTGTAAGGGTTAGATTTAGGGTCAGGCTTAGAGTTAGTGTAAGGGTTAGGATTAGGGTTAGGTGTAGGGTAAGGGTTAGGGTTAGGGGTTAGTTTTAGGGTTAGGGTTAGTGTTAGTGTAAGGGTTAGGGTTAGGGTTAGGGTTAGGGTTAGAGTTAGGTTTAGGGTTAGGGTAAGGGTAAGGATTAGGTTTAGGGTTAGGGTTAGGGTTAAGGTTAGGTTTAGGGTTAGGATTAGGGTTAGGTTTAGGTGTAGGGTTAGGGTTAAGGTAAGTGTAAGGGTTAGGGTTAGTGTTATGATTAAGGTTAGGGTTAGGGAAAGGGTAAGCGTTAGGGTTAGGGTTAGGGTTAGGGTAAGGGTAAGGCTTAGGGTTAGGGTTAGGGTAATGGTAAATGTTAGGGTTACGTACCGGGTTAGGGTTAGGTTTAGGGTTAGGGTTAGGGTAAGGGTTAGGGTTAGGGTTAGGGTTAGGGTAAGGGTAAGGGTTTGGGTTAGGTTTAGGGTTAGGGTTTGCGTAAGGGTAATGGTTAGGGTTAAGAATAGTGTTAAGGTTTTGGTTAAGGTTAGGGTTAGGGTTCGTGTAAGTGTAAGCGTGTGGGTTAGGGTTAGGGTTAGGGGTTAGAGTTAGGGTTCGGGTTATGTTTAGGGTAAGGTTTAGGGTTAGGGTTAGGGTTAGGGGTTAGGGTTAGTGTTAGGTTTAGGGTTAAGGTAAGGGTAAGGGTTAGTGTTAGGTTTAGGGTTAGGCTTAGGGCGAGGGTATGTTTTAGGTTAGGGTAAGGGTTAGGTTTAGGTTTAGGTTTAGGGTTAGGGTAAGGGTTAGGGTTAGGGTTAGGGTAAGGGTTAGGATTAGGGTTAGTGTAAGGGTTAGTGTTAGGGTAAGGGTTAGGTTACGGTTAGGGTAAGGGTTAGGGTTAGGTGTTAGGGTTAGGGTTAGGTTTAATGTTAGCGTTGGAGTAAGGTTAAAGGTGAGGGTTAGTGTTAGGGTTAGGGTTAGCATTAAGGTTAGGGTTAGTGTTATTGTAAGGGTAAGGGTTAGGGTTAGGGTTAGGGTTAGGCTTAGGGCGAGGGTAAGTGTGAGGTTAGGGTAAGGTTTAGGTTTAGGGATAGGGTTAGGGTAAGTGTAAATGTTAGGATTAGGGTTAGTGTTAGGGTTAGGAGTTAGATTTAGGGTTAGGGTAAGTGTTAGGGTTAGGGTTATGGATAGGGTAAGGGTTAGGGTTAGGGTTAGGGGTTAGGCTTAGGGTTAGGTTTAGGGTTAGGGTTGGAGTAAGGGTAAAGGTGAGGGTTAGTGTTAGGGTTAGGGTTAGGTTTAGGGTTAAGTTTAGGGTTAGGGAAAGGGTTAGGGTTAGGGTTATTGTTAGGGTAACGATTAGGGTTATGGTTAGGGTAGGGGTTAGGATTAGGGTTAGGGTTAGGGTTAGCATTAAGTTTAGGGTTAGGGTTAGCGTAAGGGTTAGGGTTAGGTTTAGGGTTAGGATTAGGGTTAGGGTAAGGATTAGGTTTCGGGTTAGGGTTAGGGTTAGCCTTAATGTTAGGGTTACAGTTAGGGTAAGGGCAAGGGTTAGATTTAGGGCTAGGGTTAGGGTTAGCGGTTAGGGTTAGGGTTAGGGTTAGGGTTAAGTTTAGGGTTAGGGTTAGGGTTAGGGTGAGGGTAAGTGTTAGGGTTAGGGTTAGGGTTAGGGGTTAAAGTTAGGGATAGGGTTAGGGTTAGGTAGGGGTAAGGGGTAGGGTTAGACTTAGGGTTAGGGTTACGGTTTGGGAAAGTGTAAGGGTTAGGGTTAAGGTTAGGGTAAGGATTAGGGTTATGGTTAGGGTTATGGTAACGGTTAGGTTTAGGTTAGGGTTAGCATAAAGGTTACGGTTAGGGTTAGGGTAAGGGTAAGGGTTAGGGTTAGGTTTAGGGTTAGGATTAGGATAAGGGTAAGGGTAAGGGTTAGGGTTAGGTTTAGGGTTAGGTTTTGGGTAAGGGTCAGGGTTAGGGTTAGGGTTAGTGTGGGTTAGGGTTAAGGTTAGGGTTAGGGTTCGTGTAAGGGTAAGGTTTTGGGTTAGGGTTAGTGTTAGTGGTTAGGGTTAGGGTTCGGGTTAGAGTTAGGGTAAAGGTTTAGGGTTAGGGTTAGGGTTAGGGTTTAGGGTTGGTGTTAGGTTTAGGGTTAAGGTAAGGGTAAGGGTTAGGGTTAGGTTTGGGATAAGGCTTAGGGCGAGGGTAAGTGTTAGGTTTAGGGTTAGTGTTAGGTTTAGGGTTAGGGTTAGGGTAAGGGTTAGGGTTAGTGTTAGGGTTAGAGTTAGGGTTAGGGTTAGGTTTAGGGTTAGGGTTAGGGTAAGGGTTAGGGTTAGGGTTAGAGTTAGGGTTAGGGTTAGGGTAAGGGTAATGGTTAGGTTTAGGGTTAGGCTTAGGGTTAGGGTTTAGGTTTAGGGTTAGGATTAGGGTTAGGTTAAGTGTAGGGTTACTGTTAAGGTAAGTGTAAGGTTTAGGTTTAGGGTCAGGCTTAGAGTTAGTGTGAGGGTTAGGGTTAGGGTTAGGTTTAGGGTAAGGGTTAGGGTTAGGGGTTAGTTTTAGGGTTAGGGTTAGTGTTAGGGTAAGGGTTAGGGTTAGGGTTAGGGTTAGGGTTAGAGTTAGGTTTAGGGTTAGGGTAAGGGTAAGGATTAGGTTTAGGGTTAAGGTTAGGGTTAAGGTTAGGTTTAGGGTTAGTATTAGGGTTAGGTTTAGGTGTAGGGTTAGGGTTAAGGTAAGTGTAAGGGTTAGGGTTAGGGTTATGATTAAGGTTAGGGTTAGGGTTAGGGAAAGGGTAAGCATTAGGGTTAGGGTTAGAGTTAGGGTAAGGATTAGGGTTAGGGTTAGGGTTAGGGTAAGGGTAAGGGTTAGGGTTAGGGTTAGGGTAATGGTAAATGTTATGGTTATGTCCCGGGTTATGGTTAGCATTAGGGTAAGGGTAAGGGTTAGGGTTACTGTTATTGTTAGTTTAGATTTAGGGTTAGGGTTAGTGTTAGGTTTAGAGTTAGGGTAAGGGTAAGGGTTACGGTGAGTTGTAGGGTTAGGGTTAAGGTTAGGTTTAGGGTTAGGGTTAGCGATAGGTTAGGGGTAAGTGTTAGGGTTAGGGTTACGGTTAGGGAAAGCGTAAGGGTTAGGGTTAGGGTTAGGTTAGGGTAAGGATTAGGGTTAGGGTTAGGGTAAGGGTTAGGTTTAGGGTTAGAGTTAGCATTAAGGTTAGGGTTAGTGTTAGGGTAAGGGTAAGGGTTAGGGTTAGGGTTTGGGTTAAGGTTAGAGTTAGGGTAAGGTTTAGGTTTAGGGTTAGGGTTAGGGTAAGGGTTAGGGTTAGGGTTAGAGTTAGGGTTAGGGTTAGGGTAAAAGTAATGGTTAGGGTTAGGGTTAGGCTTACGGTTAGGGTTTAGGTTTAGGGTTAGGATTAGGGTTAGGTTAAGTGTAGGGTTACTCTTAAGGTAAGTGTAAGGTTTAGGTTTAGGGTCAGGCTTAGAGTTAGTTTGAGGGTTAGGGTTAGGGTTAGGTTTAGGGTAAGGGTTAGGGTTAGGGGTTAGTTTTAGGGTTAGGGTTAGTGTTAGGGTAAGGGTTAGGGTTAGGGTTAGGGTTAGGGTTAGAGTTAGGGTTAGGGTTAGGGTAAGGGTAAGGATTAGGTTTAGGGTTAGGGTTAGGGTTAAGGTTAGGTTTAGGGTTAGGATTAGGGTTAGGTTTAGGTGTAGGGTTAGGGTTAAGGTAAGTGTAAGGGTTAGGGTTAGGGTTATGATTAACTTTAGTGTTAGGGTTAGGGAAAGGGTAAGCATTAGGGTTAGGGTTAGGGTTAGGGTAAGCATTATGGTTAGGGTTAGCATTAGGGTAAGGGTAAGGGTTAGGGTTACGGTTAGGGTTAG
The DNA here is from genome assembly GCA_024803745.1 of Megascapheus bottae. Taxonomy (NCBI): domain Eukaryota; kingdom Metazoa; phylum Chordata; class Mammalia; order Rodentia; family Geomyidae; genus Megascapheus; species Megascapheus bottae. The sequence continues at coordinate 2,825,697 of JANJXV010000067.1, read as the reverse complement.
TTTAGATTTAGGGTTAGGGTTAGGGTTAGGTTTAGAGTTAGGGTAAGGGTAAGGGTTACGGTGAGTTGTAGGGTTAGGGTTTTGGTTAGGTTTAGGGTTAGGGTTAGAGTTAGGTTAGGGGTAAGGGTTAGGGTTAGGGTTAGGTTAGGGTAAGGATTAGGGTTAGGGTTAGGGTAAGAGTTAGGGTTAGGGTTAGAGTTAGCATTAAGGTTAGGGTTAGTGTTAGGGTAAGGGTAAGGGTTAGGGTTAGGGTTTGGGTTAAGGTTAGAGTTAGGGTAAGGTTTAGGTTTAGGGATAAGGTTAGGGTAATTGTAAGTGTTAGGATTAGGGTTAAGGTTAGGTTTAGGGTTAGGGTAAGGGTAAGCGTTAGGTTTAGGATAGTTTTAGGGTTAGTTTTAGGGTTAGGGTTATTGTTAGGGTTAGGGTAATGGTAAGTGTTAGGTTTAGGGTTAGGGTTAAGGTTAGGTCAGGTTTAGGTAAGTGTTAGGGTTATGGTTAGTGTATGGGTAAGGGTTAGGTTAAGGGTTCGGGTTAGGGTTTGGGTAAGGGTAGGGTTAGAGTTAGGGTTAGGGTTAGGGTTAGGGGTTAGGGTTCGGGTTAGGGTAAGGATAAGGTTTAGGGTTAGGGTTAGGGTAAGTGTAACTGTTAGGATTAGGTTTACGGTTAAGGTTAGGGTTAGGGTAAGTGTAAGTGTTAGGATTAGGTTTAGGGTTAAGGTTAGGGTTAGGGCAAGTGTGTTAGGATTAGGATTAGGGTTAGGTTAGTGTTAGGGTTTTGGTAAGGGTAAGGGTTAGGATGAGTTGTAGGGTTGGGGTTAAGGTTAGGTTTAAGCTTTGGGTTAGGGTTAGGGTAAGGTTTAGGGTTAGGGTTAGGGTTAGGGTTTAGGGTTAGTGTTAGGTTTAGGGTTAAGGTAAGGGTAAGGGTGAGTGTTAGGTTTAGGGTTAGGCTTAGGGCGAGGGTAAGTGTTAGGGTTAGTGTTAGGGTTAGGTTTAGGTTTAGGGTTAGGGTAGGGGTTAGGTTTAGGGTTAGGGTTAGGGTAAGGGTTAGGATTAGGGTTAGGGTAAGGGTTAGTGTTAGGGTAAGGGTTAGGGTTACAGTTAGGGTGCGGGTTAGGGTTAGGGTTAGGGGTTAGGGTTAGGGTTAGAGTTGGGTTTAGGGTAAGTGTTAGGTTTAGGCTTAGGGTTACCGTTAGGGTTAGGTTAAGGATTAGGGTTAGGGTTAGGGTTAGTTTAGGTTTAGGTTTAGGCTTAGGGTTAGGGTAAGTGTTAGGATTAGGGTTAGGGGTAGGGAAAGGGTATGGGTAAGGGTTAGGGTTAGGGGTTATGTTTAGGTTTAGGGTTCGGGTTGGAGTAATGGTAAAGGTGAGGGTTAGGGTTAGGGTTAGAGTTAGGTTTAGAGTTATGGTAAGGATTAGGTTTCGGGTAAGCGTTAGGGTTAGACATAAGGTTAGGGTTAGGGTTAGGGTAAGGGTAATGGTTAGATTTAGGGCTAGGGTTAAGGTTAGGGGTTAGGGTTAGGGTTAGGTTTAGGGTTAAGTTTAGGGTTAGGGTTAGGGTTAGGGTGAGGGTGAGGGTCAGTGCTAGGGTTAGGGTTAGGGTTAGGGGTTGGAGTTAGGGTTAGGGTTAGGGTAATGGTAAGGATTAGGGTTAGGGTTAGGGTAGGTTTAGGTTTAGGGTAAGGGTTAGGGTTAGGGTTAGGGTTAGGTTTAGGGTAAGGGTTACCGTTAGGGTTAGTGTTAGGGTTAGGTTTAGGGTAAGGGTTACCGTTAGGGTTAGGGTTAGGGTTAGGGTAAAGGTAAGTGTTAGGGTTAGGTTCAGGGTTAGGGTTAGGGTTAGGGTTAGGGTAAGGGTAAGGGTTAGGGTTAGGTTTAAGGTTAGGGTTAAGTTTAGAGTTAGGGTTAGGTTTAGGGTTAGGGTTAGGGTTAGGTTTAGAGTTAGGGTATGGGTAAGGGTTAGGGTGCGTTGTAGGGTTAGGGTTAAGGTTAGGTTTAGGGTTAGGGTTAGGGTTAGGGTAGGGGTAAGGGATAGGGTTAGGGTTAGGGTTAGGGAAAGATTAAGGGTTAGGGTTAGGGTTAGGTTAGGGTAAGGAATAGGGTTAGGGTTAGTGTTAGGGTAAGGGTTAGGGTTTGCGTTTGGGTTATGGTTAGCATTAAGTTTAGGGTTAGGGTTAGGGAAAGGATAAGGGTTAGGGTTAGCCTTAAGGTTAGGGTAAGTGTTAGGTTTAGAGTTAGGGTTAGGATTAGGGATAGGTTTTGGGTTAGGGTAAGGGTAAGGGTTAGGGTTTGGGTTAGTGTTAGGGTTAGGGTTAAAGTTAAGGTTAGGGTAGAGGTAGGGTAAGGGTAAAGGTTAGGTTTAGGTTTAGAGTTAGGATTAGGGGTTAGGTTTAGGGTTAGGGTAAGGGTAAGGATTAGGGTTAGGGTTAGGGTTAGCGTTAGGTTTAGGGTTAGGATTAGGGTTAGGGTTAGGGTTAGGATAAGGGTTAGGGTTAGGGGTTAGAATTAGGGTTAGGGTTAGATTTAGGGGTTAGAGTTAGGGTTAGGGTAAGGATTAGGGTTAGGGTTAGGGTTAGGGTTTAGGGGTAGGGTTATGGTTAGGGGTTAGGGTTCGCGTTAGGATTAGGGTTAGGGTAAGGGTTAGGATTAGGGTTAGGGTAAGGGTAAGTGTTTGGGTAAGGGTTAGGGTTACGGTTGGGTAAGGGTTAGGGTTAGGGTTAGGTAAGGGTTAGGGTTATGGTTGGGGGTTAGCGTTAAGGTTAGTGTTAGGGTAAAGGTTAGGGTTAGGGTTAGGGTAAGGGTAATGGTTAGGGTTAGGGTTAGGGTTAGGTTTTGGGTTAGGGTTAGGTTTAGGGTTGGGTTAGGGTAAGATTAATGGTTAGGGTTAGGGTGGGGGATAGGGTTAAGGTTAGGTTTAGGGTTAGGGTTAGGGTAAGGGTTAGGGTGAGGGTTAGGATTTGGATAAGGTTAGGGTTAGGGGTCAGAGTTAGGGTTAGGGTTAGGATTATGGGTTAGGGTTATCTTTAGGGTAAGAATTAGGGTTAGGGTTACGGTTTGGGTAAGGGTAAGGGTAAGGGTAAGGGTTAGGGTTAGGGTTAGTGTTAGGGTTAGAGTGAGGTTAGGGTTAGGGTTAGGGTAAGGGTAAGGGTTAGGGTGAGGGTTAGGGTTAAGGTTAGGGGTTAGGGTTAGTATTAGGGTTAGGGTAAAGGTAAGGTTTAATGTTAGGAATACCGTTGGGGGTTAGGGTTAGGGTTAGTGTTAGGGTTAGTGTTAGGTGTTAGGGTTCGGGTTAGAGTTAGGGTTAGGGTAAGGCTTAGGATTAGGGTTAGGGTAAGTTTTAGTGTTAGGCTAAGGGTTAGGGTTACGGTTAGGGTAAGGGTTAGGGTTAGGGTTAGGGGTTAGGGTTAGGGTTAGGTTTAGGGTAAGAGTTAGGTTTAAGGTAAGGGTTAGAGTTAGGGTTTCGGTAAGGGTAGGTTTAGACTTCGGGTTAGGGTTAGGGTTAGGGGTTAGGGTTAGGGTTAGCATTAAGGTTAGGGTTAGGGTAAGGGTAAGGGTTAGGGTTAAGTTAAGGTTTAGGTTTAGGAATAGGGTTAGGGTAAGTGTAAGTGTTAGGATTAGGGTTAGGGTTAGGGTTAGGTTTAGGGCAAGGGTAAGGGTTAGGGTTAGGGTTAGGTTTAGGGTTAGTTTTAGGGTTAGGGTTAGGGTTAGGGTAAGGGTTAGGGTAAGTTGTAGGGTTGGGGTTAAGGTTAGGGTTAGGGTTAGGGTTAGGGTTGAGGTAAGGGTTAGGGTTAGGTTTAGATTTAGGACTAGGGTTCAGGAAAGTGTAAGAGTTAGGGTTAGGGTTAGGGTAAGGATTAGGTTTAGGGTTAGGGTAAGGGTTAGGTTTAGGGTTAGGGTTAGCATTAAGGTTAGGGTTAGGGTTAGGGTAAGGGTAAAGGTTAGGGTTAGGGTTAGGTTTAGGATTAGGGTAAGGGTAAGGCTTAGGGTTAGGTTTAAGGTTAGGGTTTGGGTAAGGGTAAGGGTTAGGGTTAGGGTTAGTGTTAAGTTTAGTGTTAAGGTTAGGGTTAGGGTTCGTTTAAGGGTAAGGGTTTGGGTTAGGGTAAGGTTTAGGGTTAGGGTTAGGGTTAGGGGTTATTGTTAGTGTTAGGTTTAGAGTTAAGATAAGGGTTAGGGTTAGGTTTAGGGTTAGGCTTAGGGTGAGGGTAAGTGTTAGGGTTAGGATTAGGGTTAGGGTTAGGTTTAGGGTTAGGGTAAGGGTTAGGGTTAGGGTTAGGGTTAGAGTTAGGGTTAGGGTTAGGGTAAGGGTAAGGGTTTGTGTTAGGGTTAGGCTTAGTGTTAGGGTTAGGGTTAGGGTTAGGGTTAGGCTTCGGGTTAGGGTTTAGTTTTAGGGTTAGGATTAGGGTTAGGTTAAGTGTAGGGTTACTGTTAAGGTAAGTGTAAGGGTTAGGTTTAGGGTCAGGGTTAGAGTTAGTGTAAGGGTTAGGGTTAGGGTTAGGTTTAGGGTAACGGTTAGGGTTAGGGGTTAGGTTTAGGGTTAGGTTTAGTGTTACGGTAAGGGTTAGATTGAGGGTTAGCGTTAGGGTTAGAGGTAGGGTTAGGGTTAGGGTAAGGGTTCGGGTTGGGGTTAGGGTTAGGGTTAGCATTAAGGTTAGGGTTAGGGTTAGGCTAAGGGAAAGGTTTAGGGTTCGGGTTAGTGTTAGTTTTAGGGTTAGGGTAAGGGTAAGTGTTATGGTTAGTGATACGGTTAAGGTTAGGTTTAGGGTTAGGGTTAGGTTTATGGTTAGGATTAGGCTTAGGGTTAAGTTATGGGTTAGGGTTAGGGTTAGGATTAGGGTAAGGGTTAGGGTTCGGGGTTAGGGTTAGGGTTAGGGTTAGGGTGAGGGTAAGGGTTAGGTTTAGGTTTAGGGTTAGGTTTAGAGTTAGGTTTAGGGTAAGTGTTAGGTTTAGGGTTAGGGTTAGGGTTAGGGTTAGGTTAAGGAATAGGTTTAGTGTTAGGGTTAGTTTAGGTTTAGGGTTAGGTTTAGGGTTAGGGTAAGTGTTAGGGTTAGGGTTAGGGTTAGGTATAGGGTAAGGGTAAGGGTAAGGGTTAGGGTTAGGGGTTAGGGTTAGGTTTAGGGTTAGGGTTGGAGTAAGGGTAAAGGTGAGGGTTAGGGTTAGGGTTAGGGTTAGGTTTAGGGTTAAGTTTATGGTTAGGGAAAGGGTTAGGGTAAGGTTTAGGGTTACGGTTAGGGTAAGGATTAGGGTTAGGGTTAGGGTAAGGGTTAGGATTAGGGTTAGGGTTAGGGTTAGCATTAAGTTTAGGGTTATGGTTAGTGTAAGGGTAAGGGTTAGGTGTAGGGTTAGGGTAAGGATTAGGTTTCGGGTTAGGGTTAGAGTTAGCCTTAAGTTAAGGTTAGATTTAGGGTAAAGGTAAGGGTTAGATTTAGGGCTAGGGTTGGGTTTAGGGGTTAGGGTTAGGGTTAGGTTTGGGGTTAAGTTTCGGGTTAGGGTTAGGGTGAGGGTGAGGGTAAGTGTTAGGGTTAGGTTTAGGGTTAGGGGTTGGAGTTAGGGTTAGGGTTAGGGTTAGGGTAAGGGTAAGGGTTAGAGTTAGTGTTAGGGTTAGGATTAGGTTTAGGGTAAGGTTTAAGGTTAGGGTTATGGTTAGGGTTAGGGTAAACGTAAGTGTTAGGGTTAGGTTCAAGGTTAGGGTTAGGGTTAGGGTTAGGGTAAGGGTAAGTTTTAGGGTTAAGGTTAGGGTTAGGGTTAGGTTTAGAGTTAGGGTTAGGTTTAGGGTTAGGGGTAGGGTTAGGGTTAGGGTTAGGGTTAGGGTTAGAGTTAGGGTTAGGTTTATGGTAAGGGTAAGGGTTAGGGTTAGGGTTAGACGTAGGGTTATGATTTAGGTTTAGGGTTAGGGTTAGGGTTAGGTTAAGTGTAGGGTTACTGTTAAGGTAAGTGTAAGGGTTAGGTTTAGGGTCAGGGTTAGATTTAGTTTAAGGGTTAGGGTTAGGGTTAGGTTTAGGATAAATGTTATGGTTAGGGTTAGGGTTAGGGTTAGCATTAAGGTTAGGGTTAGGTGTAGGTTTAGGGTTAGGGTTAGGGTAAGGGTAAGGGCAAGGGTTAGGGTTAGGTTTAGGGTTAGGGTTTGTGTAAGGGTAAGGTTAGGGTTAGAGTTAGGGTAAGGGGTAGGGTTAGGGTTAGTTTTAGGGTAAGGGTTAGGGTTATTGGTTATGTTTAGGGTTGGAGTTAGGGTTAGGGTTAGGGTAAGGTTAAGGGTTAGGGTTAGGGTAAGGGTAAGGATTAGTGTTAGGGTTAGGGTTAGGGTTAGGGTAAGTGTAAGGGTTAGGCTTAGGGTTAGGGTTAGGGTTAGGGTAACGTTTAGGGTTAGGGTTAGGTTTATGGTAAGGGTTAGGGTAAGGGTTAGGGTTAGGGTTAGGGTTAGGGTTAGGGTTAGGTTAGGGTAAGGATTAGGGTTAGGGTTAGTGTTAGGGTAAGTGTTAGGGTTAGGGTTAGGGTTAGGGGTTGGAGTTAGGGTTAGGGTTTGGTTAAGGGTAAGGGTTAGGGTTAGGGTTAGGGTTAGGTTTAGGGTTAGGGTTAGGGTTAGGGTTAGGGTTAGGGTAAGGGTTAGGGTTAGGGTTAGGGTTAGGGTAAAGGTAAGTGTTAGGGTTAGATTCAGGGTTAGGGTTAGGGTTATGGTTAGGGTAAGGGTAAGGGTTAGGGTTAGGTTTAAGGTTAGGGTTAGGTTTAGAGTTAGGGTTAGGTTTAGGGTTAGGGTTAGGGTTAGGTTTAGGGTTAGCATAAAAGTTAGGGTTACGGTTAGGTTTAGGTTTAGGGTAAGGGTAAGGGTTAGGATTAGGGTTAGGTTTAGGGTTAAGTTTAGTGTAAGGGTAAAGGTTAGGGTTAGTTTTAGGGTTAGGGTTAGGGAAAGGGTAAGGGTAAGTTTTAGGGTTAGGGTTAGTGTAAAAGTTAGGGTTAGTGTTAGCGTAAGGGTAAGGGTTAGGGTTAGGGTTAGTGTGAGGGTTAGGATAAGGGTTAGGGGTTAGGGTTCAGGTTAGGGTTAGGGTTAGGGTGAGGGTTAGGATTAGGGTAAGGTTTAGGGTTAGGGTTAGGGTTAGTGTTAGGGTTAAGTTTAAGGTTAGGGTTAGGGTTAGGGTTAGGGTGAGGGTTAGGGGTAGGGTTAGGGTTAGGGTAAGGGTTAGGGTTAGGGTAAGGGTAAGGATGAGGGTTAGTGTTAGGATTAGTGTTATGGTTAGGTTTAAGGTTAGGGTTAGGGTAAGGTAAGGTTTAGGGTTAGGGTTAGGGTTAGGTAAAGGTTAGAGTTAGGGTTAGGGTAAGGGTTAGGGTTAGGGTTAGGTTTAAGGTTAGGGTTAGGGTTAGGGTTAGGGTCAGGGTAAGGGTTAGGGTTAGGGTTAATGTTAGGGTTAGGTCTAAGGTTAGGGTTAGGGTAAGGGTAAGGTTTAATGTTAGGGTTAGGGTTATCGTAAAGGTTAGGGTTAGGGTTAGGGTTAGGTTTAGGGTTAAGGTAAGGGTAAGCGTTAGGGTTAGGGTTAGGGCTAGGTTGAGGGTTGGGGTTAAGGTTAGGGTTAGGGTTAGGATAACAGTAAGTGTTAGTTTTAGAGTTAGGGTTAGGTTGGTTTAAAGTTAGGGTTAGGGTAAGGGTAAGTGTTAGGATTATGGTTAGGGTTAGGGTTAGGATTAAGGTTAGGGTTAGGGTTAGGGTTAGGGTAAAGTTTAGGGTTAGGTTTAGGTTTAGGGTTAGGTTTAGTGTTAGTGTTAGTGTTAAGGTAATGGTAAGGGTTAGGGTTAGGCTTATGGATAGGGTTAGGGTTAGGGTAAGGTTTAGGGTTAGGTTTAGGGTTAGGGTAAAAGTAAGGGTTAGGGTTAGGGTTACTGTTAGGATTAGGTTTAGGGTTAGAGTTAGGGTTAGGTTTTGCATTAAGGTTAAGGTTAGGGTTAGGATAAGGGTAAGGTTTAGGGTAAGGGTGAGGGTTAGGGTTAAGGTTAGGGTTAGGGTTAGGATTAGGGTTAGGGAAAGGTTAAGGGTTAAGGTCAGGGATAGTGTTAAGTCTATGGTTAGGGTTAGGGCAAGGGTAAGGTTTAGGGTTAGCGTAGAGGTTAGGGTTAGGGTTAGGGTTAGGTTTAGGGTAAGGGTAAGTGTTGGGGTAAGGGTTAGGCTTAGGGTTAGGGAAAGGGTAATGGTAAGGTTTTGGGTTAGGGTAGGGTTAGGGAAAGGGTAAAGTTTAGGGTTAGGGTTAGGTTCAGGGTTAGTGTTAGCATTAAGGTCATCGTTAAGGTTAGGGTAATGGTAAGGGTTCCGGTAAGGGTAAGGGTTAGGGTTAGGTTTAGGTTTAGGGTTATGCTTAGGGTAAGGGTTAGGGTTAGGGTATGGGTAAGGGTTAGGGTTAGGGTTAGGGTTACGTTTAAAGTTAGTGTTAGGGTTAGGGTAAGAGTTAGGATTAGGGTTAGGGTTAGGGTTTAGTGTTAGGGTTACGGTTAGGGTTAGGGTTAGGGAAAGGGTAAGGGTTAGGGTTAGCGTTAAGTTTAGGTTAGGGTTAGGGTTAGGGTTAGGGTAAGGGTAAGTTTTAGTGCTACCGTTAGGGTTAGGATTAGGGTTAGGGTAAGGATTAGGGTTAGGATTAGAGTTAGGGTAAGGGTTAAGGTTAGGGTTAGGATTAGGGTTAGGGTTAGGGTTAAGGTAAGGGTAAGGGTTAGGTTTAGGGTTAGGGTTAGGGTTAGGGTTAGCATTAAGGTTAGGGTTAGGGTAAGGGTTAGGGTTAGGGGTTAGGGTTAGGGTTAGGGTTAGGGGAAGGTTAGGGTTAGGGTTAGGATTAGATTAAAAGTTAGGTTTAGGGTTAGGGTTAGTTTTAGGGTAAGGGTAAGTGTTAGGGTTAGGGTTAGGGTTAAGGTAAGGAGAATCATTAGGGTTAGGGTTAGGGCTAGGTTAGGGTTGGGGTTAAGGGTTAGCGTTAGGGTTAGGGTTAAGGTTAGGGGTAGGGTTAGGGTTAGGCTAAGGGTTAGGGTTAGGATTAGGGAAGGGTTAGGGTGAATTTTAGTGTTAGGGTTAGGGTTAGAGTTAGTGTTGGGGTTAGGGTAACGGTAAGGGTTAGGGTTAGGGTTAGGGTTAGGGTTAAGTTTAGGGTTAGGGTTAGGGTTAGGGTAAGGGTAAGGGTTAGGGTTAGGGTTAGGATTAGTGTTAGGGTTAGTTCTAAGGTTAGGGTTAGGGTAAGTGTTAGGGTTAGGGTTGGGTTTAGGTTTAGGGTTAGGATAAGGGTATGGGTTAGGTTTAGGGATTAGGGTTAAGGTTAGAGTTAGGGATTGGTTAAGGGTTAAGGTTAGGGTAAGGATAATGGTTAGGGTTAGGGTTAGGGTTAGGGTTAGTGATTGGTTAAGGGTTAAGGTTAGGGTAAGGTTAAGGGTTAGGGTTAGGATTACTGTTAGGTTTAGGGATAGGGTTAGGGTAAGGATAAGGGTAAGGTTAGGGTTAGGGTTAGGGTTAGGGTTAGGGCTAGGGTAAGGTTTGGGGTTAGGTTAAGGGTTAAACTTAGGGTTAGGTTTAGGGTTAGGTTTACGGTAAGGGTAAGGGTTAGGGTTAGGTTTAGCGTTGGGGTTAGGGTTAGTGTTAGGGTTAGGGTAAGGGTAAGACTTAGGGTTAGGTTTAGGGTTAGGGTAAGGGTTAGGGTTAGGGTTAGGGTGAGGGTTAGGGTTAGGTATAGGGGTTAGGGTTCAGGTTAGGGTTAGGGTTAGGGTAAGGATTATGGTTAGGCTTAAGGTAAGGTTTAGGGTTAGGGTAAGTGTTAGGGTTAGGGTTAGGGTTAGGGTGAGTGTTAGGGATAGGGTTAGGGTTAGGGTAAGGGTTAGGGTTAGGGGTAGGGTTAGATTGAGGGTTAGGGTAAGAGTAAGTGTTTGGTTAGGTTTAGGGTAAGCGTATAGGTTAGGGTTAGGGTTAGGGTTAGGTTTAGGTTAATGGTAAGGGTTAGGGTTAGGTTTAGGGTTAGGGCTAAGGTAAGGGTAAGCGTTAGGGTTAGGGTTAGGGCTAGATTGAGGGTTGGGGTTAAGGTTAGTGTTAGAGTTAGGATAATGGTAAGGGTTAGGGTTAGGGTTAGGGTTAGGTTTAAGGTTAGGGTTAGGGTAAAGGTAAGAGTTAGGATTAGGGTTAGGGTTAGGGTTAGGGTTAATGTTGGATTTAGGGTTAGGGTTATGGGTAGGGTTAGGGTATATGTTAGGGTTAGGTTTAGGTTTAGGGTTAGGTTTAGTGTTAGTGTTAGTGTTAAGGTAAGGGAAGGGTTAGAGTTAGGGTTAGGGTTAGGGTAAGGTTTAGGGTTAGTTTTAGGGTAAAGTTAAGTTTTAGGGTTAGGGTTAGGTTGAGGGTTAATGTTAGGGTAAAGGTAAGGGTTAGGGTTAGGGTTACTGTTAGGTTTAGGGCTAGGGTTAGGGTTAGGGTTAGTTTTAGCATTAAGGTTAGGGTTAGGGTTAGGGTAAGGGTTAGGGTTAGGGTTAGGGTTAAGGTAAGGGTAAGGGTTAGGTTTAGGGTTAGGGTTAGGGTTAGGGTTAGCATTAAGGTTAGGATTAGGGTTAGGGTAAGTGTTAGGGTTAGGGGTTAGGGTTAGGGTTAGGGTTAGGGTAAGGTAAGGGTTAGGTTTATGGTTAGGGTAAAAGTTAGGTTTAGGGTTAGGGTTAGGATTAGGGTAAGGGTAAGTGTTAGGGTTAGGGTTATGGTTAGGGTTAAGGTAAGGGGAAGCATTAGGGTTAGGGTTAGGGCTAGGTTAGAGTTGGGGTTAAGGGTTAGCGTTAGGGTTAGGGTTAAAGTTAGGGGTAGGGGTAGGGTTAGGCTAAGGGTTAGGGTTAGGATTAGGGTAAGGGTTAGGGTGAAGTTTAGGGTTAGGGTTAGGGTTATAGATAGGGTTAGGGTTAGGGTAACGGTAAGGGTTAGGGTTAGGGTTAGGGTTAGGTTTAAGTTTAGGGTTAGGGTTAGGGTTAGGGTTAGGGTAAGGGTAAGGGTTAGGGTTAGGGTTAGTGTTAGGGTTAGGCCTAAGGTTAGGGTTAGGGTAAGGGTAAGGTTTAATGTTAGGGTTAGGGTTATCGTAAAGGTTAGGGTTAGGGGTAGGGTTAGGTTTAGGGTTAAGGTAAGGGTAAGCGTTAGGGTTAGGGTTAGGGCTAGGTTGAGGGTTGGGGTTAAGGTTAGGGTTAGGGTTAGGATAACAGTAAGTGTTAGTTTTAGAGTTAGGGTTAGGTTGGTTTAAAGTTAGGGTTAGGGTAAGGGTAAGTGTTAGGATTATGGTTAGGGTTAGGGTTAGGATTAAGGTTAGGGTTAGGGTTAGGGTTAGGGTAAAGTTTAGGGTTAGGTTTAGGTTTAGGGTTAGGTTTAGTGTTAGTGTTAGTGTTAAGGTAATGGTAAGGGTTAGGGTTAGGCTTATGGATAGGGTTAGGGTTAGGGTAAGGTTTAGGGTTAGGTTTAGGGTTAGGGTAAAAGTAAGGGTTAGGGTTAGGGTTACTGTTAGGATTAGGTTTAGGGTTAGAGTTAGGGTTAGGTTTTGCATTAAGGTTAAGGTTAGGGTTAGGATAAGGGTAAGGTTTAGGGTAAGGGTGAGGGTTAGGGTTAAGGTTAGGGTTAGGGTTAGGATTAGGGTTAGGGAAAGGTTAAGGGTTAAGGTCAGGGATAGTGTTAAGTCTATGGTTAGGGTTAGGGCAAGGGTAAGGTTTAGGGTTAGCGTAGAGGTTAGGGTTAGGTTTAGGGTTAGGTTTAGGGTAAGGGTAAGTGTTGGGGTAAGGGTTAGGCTTAGGGTTAGGGAAAGGGTAATGGTAAGGTTTTGGGTTAGGGTAGGGTTAGGGAAAGGGTAAAGTTTAGGGTTAGGGTTAGGTTCAGGGTTAGTGTTAGCATTAAGGTCATCGTTAAGGTTAGGGTAATGGTAAGGGTTCCGGTAAGGGTAAGGGTTAGGGTTAGGTTTAGGTTTAGGGTTATGCTTAGGGTAAGGGTTAGGGTTAGGGTATGGGTAAGGGTTAGGGTTAGGGTTAGGGTTACGTTTAAAGTTAGTGTTAGGGTTAGGGTAAGAGTTAGGATTAGGGTTAGGGTTAGGGTTTAGTGTTAGGGTTACGGTTAGGGTTAGGGTTAGGGAAAGGGTAAGGGTTAGGGTTAGCGTTAAGTTTAGGTTAGGGTTAGGGTTAGGGTTAGGGTAAGGGTAAGTTTTAGTGCTACCGTTAGGGTTAGGATTAGGGTTAGGGTAAGGATTAGGGTTAGGATTAGAGTTAGGGTAAGGGTTAAGGTTAGGGTTAGGATTAGGGTTAGGGTTAGGGTTAAGGTAAGGGTAAGGGTTAGGTTTAGGGTTAGGGTTAGGGTTAGGGTTAGCATTAAGGTTAGGGTTAGGGTAAGGGTTAGGGTTAGGGGTTAGGGTTAGGGTTAGGGTTAGGGGAAGGTTAGGGTTAGGGTTAGGATTAGATTAAAAGTTAGGTTTAGGGTTAGGGTTAGTTTTAGGGTAAGGGTAAGTGTTAGGGTTAGGGTTAGGGTTAAGGTAAGGAGAATCATTAGGGTTAGGGTTAGGGCTAGGTTAGGGTTGGGGTAAAGGTTAGCGTTAGGGTTAGGGTTAAGGTTAGGGGTAGGGTTAGGGTTAGGCTAAGGGTTAGGGTTAGGATTAGGGAAGGGTTAGGGTGAATTTTAGTGTTAGGGTTAGGGTTAGAGTTAGTGTTGGGGTTAGGGTAACGGTAAGGGTTAGGGTTAGGGTTAGGGTTAGGGTTAAGTTTAGGGTTAGGGTTAGGGTTAGGGTAAGGGTAAGGGTTAGGGTTAGGGTTAGGATTAGTGTTAGGGTTAGTTCTAAGGTTAGGGTTAGGGTAAGGGTAAGTTTTAGGGTTAGGTTTAGGGTAAGCGTATAGGTTAGGGTTAGGGTTAGGGTTAGGTTTAGGTTAATGGTAAGGGTTAGGGTTAGGTTTAGGGTTAGGGCTAAGGTAAGGGTAAGCGTTAGGGTTAGGGTTAGGGCTAGATTGAGGGTTGGGGTTAAGGTTAGTGTTAGAGTTAGGATAATGGTAAGGGTTAGGGTTAGGGTTAGGGTTAGGTTTAAGGTTAGGGTTAGGGTAAAGGTAAGAGTTAGGATTAGGGTTAGGGTTAGGGTTAGGGTTAATGTTGGATTTAGGGTTAGGGTTATGGGTAGGGTTAGGGTATATGTTAGGGTTAGGTTTAGGTTTAGGGTTAGGTTTAGTGTTAGTGTTAGTGTTAAGGTAAGGGAAGGGTTAGAGTTAGGGTTAGGGTTAGGGTAAGGTTTAGGGTTAGTTTTAGGGTAAAGTTAAGTTTTAGGGTTAGGGTTAGGTTGAGGGTTAATGTTAGGGTAAAGGTAAGGGTTAGGGTTAGGGTTACTGTTAGGTTTAGGGCTAGGGTTAGGGTTAGGGTTAGTTTTAGCATTAAGGTTAGGGTTAGGGTTAGGGTAAGGGTTAGGGTTAGGGTTAGGGTTAAGGTAAGGGTAAGGGTTAGGTTTAGGGTTAGGGTTAGGGTTAGGGTTAGCATTAAGGTTAGGATTAGGGTTAGGGTAAGTGTTAGGGTTAGGGGTTAGGGTTAGGGTTAGGGTTAGGGTAAGGTAAGGGTTAGGTTTATGGTTAGGGTAAAAGTTAGGTTTAGGGTTAGGGTTAGGATTAGGGTAAGGGTAAGTGTTAGGGTTAGGGTTATGGTTAGGGTTAAGGTAAGGGGAAGCATTAGGGTTAGGGTTAGGGCTAGGTTAGAGTTGGGGTTAAGGGTTAGCGTTAGGGTTAGGGTTAAAGTTAGGGGTAGGGGTAGGGTTAGGCTAAGGGTTAGGGTTAGGATTAGGGTAAGGGTTAGGGTGAAGTTTAGGGTTAGGGTTAGGGTTATAGATAGGGTTAGGGTTAGGGTAACGGTAAGGGTTAGGGTTAGGGTTAGGGTTAGGTTTAAGTTTAGGGTTAGGGTTAGGGTTAGGGTTAGGGTAAGGGTAAGGGTTAGGGTTAGGGTTAGTGTTAGGGTTAGGCCTAAGGTTAGGGTTAGGGTAAGGGTAAATTTTACGGTTAGGGTTAGGGTTAGCGTAAAGGTTAGGGTTAGGGTTAGGGTTAGGTTTAGGTTAAGGGTACGGGTTAGGGTTAGGTTTAGTGTTAGTGTTAAGGTAAGGGTAAGGGTTAGGGTTAGGGTTAGGGTTAGGGTTAAGTTTAGCGTTAGGGTTAGGGTTAGGGTTAGGGTTAGGGTTAGGGTAAGGGTAAGGGTTAGGGTTAGGGTTAGTGTTAGGGTTAGGTCTAAGGTTAGGGTTAGGGTAAGGGTAAGGTTTAGGGTTAAGGTTAGGGTTAGCGTAAAGGTTAGGGTTAGGGTTAGGGTTAGGTTTAGGTTAAGGGTACGGGTTAGGGTTAGGGTTAGGGTAACGGTATTGGTTAGGGTTAGGGTTAGGGTTAGGGTTAGGGTTTGGTTTACTGTTAGTGTTAGTGTTAAGGTAAGGGTAAGGGTTAGGGTTAGGGTAAGGGTTAGGGTTAGTTTTAGGGTAAAGTTAAGTTTTCAGGTTAGTGTTAGGTTTAGGGTTAAGGTTAGGGTAAAGGTAAGGGTTAGGGTTAGGGTTAGGTTTAGGGTAACGGTATTGGTTAGGGTTAGGGTTAGGGTAAGTGTTAGGGTTAGGGTTAGGGTTAGGGTAAAATTTAGGGTCAGGTTTAGGGTTAGGTTTAGGTTTGGGGTTAAGGTTAGGGTTAGGGTTAGGGTAAGGGTAAAGGTTAGGGTTAGGGTTAGGGTTAGGGTTAGGGTAAGGTAAGGGTTAGGGTTAGGGTTAGGTAAAGATTAGAGTTAGGGTTAGGGTTAGTTTTAGGGTTAGGGTAAGGGTTAGGGTTAGGTTTATGGTTAGGGTAAAGTTAAGGGTTAGGTTTAGGGTTACTGTTAGGTTTAGGGTTAGGGTAGGGTTAGCGTTAGGTTTAGCATTAAGGTTAGGGTTAGGGTGAGGTAAAGGTTAGAGTTAGGGTTAGGGTTAGGGTTAGGGTTAGGGTAGGGTAAGGGTTAGGGTTAGGTTTAGGGATAGGGTAAAGTTAAGGATTAGGGTTAGGGTTAATGTTAGGTTTAGGGTTAGGGTTCGGGTAAGGGTTAGGGTTAGGGTTAAGGTTAGGGTTAGTGTTATGGTTAGGGTAATGGTAAGGGTTAGAGTTAGGGTTGGTGTTAGGATTAGATCTAAGGTTAAGGTTAGGGTAAGGGTTAGGTTTAGGGGTTAGGGTTAGGGTTAGCGTAAGGTTAGGGTTAGGGTTAGTGTTAGGGTAAAAGTTAGGTTTAGGGTTAGGGTTGGGGTTAGGGTAAGGGTAAGTGTTATTGTTAGGGTTAGGGTTAGGGTTAAGGTAAGGGTAAGCATTAGGGTTAGGGTTAGGGGTAGGTTAGGGTTTGGGTTAAGGGTTAGCGTTAGGGTTATGGTTAATGTTAGGGGTAGGTTTAGGGTTAGGCTAAGGGTTAGGGTTAGGATTAGGGTAAGGGTTAGGGTGAAGTTTAGGTTTAGGGTTAAGGTTAGAGTTAGGGTTAGGGTTAGGGTTAGGGTAACGGTAAGGGTTAGGGTTAGGGTTAGGGTTAGGGTAAGGGTAAGGGTAAGGGTAAGGTTTAGGATTAGCGTTAGGGTTAGGATTAGGGTTAGGGTAAGGATTAGGGTTAGGATTAGAGTTAGGGTAAGGGTTAGGGTTAGGGTTAGGATTAGCATTAACGTTAGGGTTAGGGTTAGGGTAAGGCTTAGGGTTACGTTTAGGGTTAAGGTAAGGGTAAGGGTTAGGTTTAGGGTTAGGGTTAGGGTTAGGGTTAGCATTAAGGTTAGGGTTAGGGTTAGGGTAATGGTTAGGGTTAGGGGTTAGGGTTAGGGTTAGGGTAAGGTTAGGGTTAGGGTTAGGGTTAGATTAAAAGTTAGGTTTAGCGTTAGGGTTAGGGTAAGGGTTAGGGTTAGGGTTAGGGTTAGGTTTAGGGTTAGGGTTAGGGTAAGGGTAAGTGTTAGGGTTAGGGTTAGGGTTAAGGTAAGGAGAAGCATTAGGGTTAGGGTTAGGGCTAGATTAGGGTTGGGGTTAAGGGTTAGCGTTAGGGTTAGGGTTAAGGTTAGGGGTAGGGTTAGGGTTAGGCTAAGGGTTAGGGTTAGGATTAGGGAAGGGTTAGGGTGAAGTTTAGGGTTAGGGTTATGGTTAGAGTTAGGGTTAGGGTTAGGGTAACGGTAAGGGTTAGGGTTAGGGTTAGGGTTAAATTTAGGTTTAGGGTTAGGATTAGGGTTAGGGTAAGGCTAAGGGTTAGGTTTAGGGTTAGGGTTAGTGTTAGGGTTAGGTCTAAGGTTAGGGTTAGGGTAAGGGTAAGGTTTAGGGTTAGGGCTAGGGTTAGCGTAAAGGTTAGGTTTAGGGTTAGGGTTAGGTTTAGGTTAAGGGTACGGGTTAGGGTTAGGTTTAGGGTTAGGGTTAAGGTAAGGGTAAGCGTTAGGGTTAGGGTTAGGGCTAGGTTGAGGGTTGGGGTTAAGGTTAGTGTTAGGGTTAGGATAATGGTAAGGGTTAGGTTTAGGGTTAGGGTTAGGTTTAAGGTTAGGTTTAGGGTAAAGGTAAGAGTTAGGATTAGGGTTACGGTTAGGGTTAGGGTTAATGTTTGATTTAGGGTTCGGGTTAGGAGTTGGGTTAGGGTAAATGTTAGGGTTAGGTTTAGGGTTAGGGTTAGGTTTAGTGTTAGTGTTAGTGTTAAGGTAAGTGTAAGGGTTAGGGTTAGGGTTAGGGTTATGGTAAGGGTTATGGTTAGTTTTAGGGTAAAGTTAAGTTTTAGGGTCAGTGTTAGGTTTAGGGTTAAGGTTAGGGTAAAGGTAAGGGTTAGGGTTAGGGTTACTGTTAGGTTTAGGGTTAGGGTTAGGGTTAGGGTTAGGTTTAGCATTAAGGTTAGGGTTAGGGTTAAGGTTAGGGGTAGGGTTAGGGTAAGGGTTAGGGTTAGGCTTAGGTTAGTGTTAGGTTTAGGGTTAAGTTAGGGTTAAGGTTAGGGTAAGGGTAAGGATTAGGTTTAGGGTTAGGGTTAGGAGTCAAGATTAGGGTTAGGGTTAGGTTTAGGGTAAGGGTAAGATTTAGGGTAAGGGTAAGATTTAGGGTTAGGGTTAGTGTTAGGTTAGGGTTAGGGTTAGGGTAAGGGTTAGGGTTAGGGTTAGGGTTAGGTTTAGGGTAAGGGTATTGGTTAGGGTTAGGGTTAGGGTTAGGGTTAGGGGTTAGGGTTAGGGTTAGGGTTAGGGTAAGGGTTAGGGTTAGGTTTAGGTTTGGGGTTACGGTTAGGGTTAGGGTTAGGGTAAGGGTAAAGTTTAGGGTTAGGGTTAGGGTTAGGGTTAGGGTTAGGGTTAGGGTAAGTGTTAGGGTTAGGTTTAGGGATAGGGTAAAGTTAAGGGTTAGGGTTAGGGTTACTGTTAGGTTTAGGGTTAGGGTTCGGGTAAGGGTTATGGTTAGGGTTAAGGTTAGGGTTAAGGTTAGGGTTAGTGTTATGGTTGGGGTAAGGGTAAGGGATAGAGTTAGGGTTGGTGTTAGGATTAGATCTAAGGTTAGGGTTAGGGTAAGGGTTAGGGTTAGGGGTCAGGGTTAGGGTTAAGGTTAGAGTTAGGGTTAGGGTAAGGTTAGGGTTAGGGTTAGGGTTAGGGTAAAAGTTAGGTTTAGGGTTAGGGTTAGGGTTAGGGTAAGGGTAAGTGTTATTGTTAGGGTTAGTGTTAGGGTTAAGGTAAGGGTAAGCATTAGGGTTAGGGTTAGGGCTAGGTTAGGGTTGAGGTTAAGGGTTAGCGTTAGGGTTATGGTTAATGTTAGGGGTAGGTTTAGGGTTAGGCTAAGGGTTAGGGTTAGGATTAGGGTAAGGGTTAGGGTGAAGTTTAGGGTTAGGGTTAGGGTTAGAGTTAGGGTTAGGGTTAGGGTAACGGTAAGGGTTAGGGTTAGGGTTAGGGTTAGGGTTAGGCTAAGGGTTAGGTTAAAGTTTAGGATAAGCGTTAGGGTTAGGATTAGGGTTAGGGTAAGGATTAGGGTTAGGATTAGAGTTAGGGTAAGGGTTAGGGTTAGGGTTAGGATTAGCATTAACGTCAGGGTTAGGGTTAGGGTAAGGGTTAGGTTTAGGGTTAGGGTTAAGGTAAGGGTAAGGGTTAGGTTTAGGGTTAGGGTTAGGGTTAGGGTTAGCATTAAGTTTAGGGTTAGGGTTAGGGTAAGGGTTAGGGTTAGGGGTTAGGGTTAGGGTTAGGGTTAGGGTAAGGTTAGGGTTAGGGTTAGGGTTAGATTAAATTTAGGTTTAGCGTTAGGGTTAGGGTAAGGGTAAGTGTTAGGGTTAGGGTTAGGGTTAAGGTAAGGGGAAGCATTAGGGTTAGGGTTAGGGCTAGGTTAGGGTTGGGGTTAAGGGTTAGCGTTAGGGTTAGGGTTAAGGTTAGGGGTAGGGTTAGGGTTAGGCTAAGGGTTAGGGTTAGGATTAGGGACGGGTTAGGGTGAAGTTTAGGGTTAGGGTTAGGGTTAGAGTTAGGGTTAGGGTTAGGGTAACGGTAAGGGTTAGGGTTAGGGTTAGGGTTAGGGTTAAGTTTTGGGTTAGGGTTAGGGTTAGGGTTAGGGTAAGGGTAAGGGTTAGGTTTAGGGTTAGGGTTAGTGTTAGGGTTAGGTCTAAGGTTAGGGTTAGGGTAAGGGTAAGGTTTAGGGTTAGGGTTAGGGTTAGCGTAAAGGTTAGGTTTAGGATTAGGGTTAGGTTTAGGTTAAGGGTACGGGTTAGGGTTAGGTTTAGGGTTAGGGTTAAGGTAAGGGTAAGCGTTAGGGTTAGGGTTAGGGCTAGGTTGAGGGTTGGGGTTAAGGTTAGTGTTAGGGTTAGGATAATGGTAAGGGTTAGGGTTAGGGTTAGGTTTAGGTTTAAGGTTAGGTTAGGGTAAAGGTAAGAGTTAGGATTAGGGTTAGGGTTAGGGTTAGGGTTAATGTTGGATTTAGGGTTAGGGTTATGGGTAGGGTTAGGGTAAATGTTAGGGTTAGGTTTAGGGTTAGGGTTAGGGTAATGGTTAGGGTTAGTTTTAGGGTAAAGTTAAGTTTAGGGTTAGGGTTAGGGTTAGGGTTGAGGTTAGGGTAAAGGTAAGGGTTAGGGTTAGGGTTACTGTTAGGTTTAGGGTTAGGGTTAGGGTTAGGGTTATGTTTAGCATTAAGGTTAGGGTTAGGGTTAGGGTAAGGGTTAGGGTTAGGGTTGTGGTTAAGGTAAGGGTAAGGGTTATTTTTAGGGTTAGGGTTAGGGTTAGGGTTAGCATTAAGGTTAGGGTTAGGGTTAGGGTAAGGGTTAGGGTTAGGGTTTAGGGTTAGGGTTAGGGTTAGGGCAAGGTTAGGGTTAGGGTTATGGTTAGGGTAAAAGTCAGGTTTAGGGTTAGGGTTAGGGTTAGGGTAAGGGTAAGTGTTAGGGTTAGGGTTAGGGTTAGGGTTAGGGTTAAGGTAAGGGGAAGCATTAGAGTTAGGGTTAGGGCTAGGTTAGAGTTGGGATTAAGTGTTAGCGTTAGGGTTAGGGTTAAGGTTAGGGGTAGGGTTAGGGTTAGGCTAAGGGTTAGGGTTAGGATTAGGGTAAGGGTTAGGGTGAAGTTTAGGGTTAGGGTTAGGGTTAGAGTTAGGGTTAGGGTTAGGGTAACGGTAAGGGTTAGGGTTAGGGTTAGGGTTAAGTTTAGGGTTAGGGTTAGGGTTAGGGTTAGGGTAATGGTAAGGGTTAGGGTTAGGGTTAGTGTTAGGGTTAGGTCTAAGGTTAGGTTTAGGGTAAGGGTAAGGTTTAGGGTTAAGGTTAGGGTTAGCGTAAAGGTTAGGGTTAGGGTTAGGGTTAGGTTTAGGTTAAGGGTACGGTTTAGGGTTAGGTTTAGGGTTAGGGTTAAGGTAACGGTAAGCGTTAGGGTTAGGGTTAGGGCTAGGTTGAGAGTTGGGGTTAAGTTTAGTGTTAGGGTTAGGATAATGGTAAGGGTTAGGGTTAGGGTTAGGGTTAGGTTTAAGTTAGGGTTAGGGTAAAGGTAAGAGTTAGGATTAGGGTTAGGGTTAGTGTTATGGTTAATGTTGGATTTAGTGTTAGGATTAGGGGTAGGGTTAGGGTAAATGTTAGGGTTAGGTTTAGGGTTAGGGTTAGGTTTAGTGTTAGTGTTAGTGTTAAGGTAAGGGTAAGGGTTAGTGTTAGGTTTAGTGTTAACATTAGGGTAAAGGTAAGGGTTAGGGTTAGGGTTACTGTTAGGTTTAGGGTTAGGGTTAGGGTTAGGGTTAGGTTTAGCATTAAGGTTAGGGTTAGGGTTAAGGTTAGGGTTAGGTTTAGGGTTAGGGTTAGGGTAAGGGTTAGGGTTAGGCTTAGGGTTAGTGTTAGGTTTAGGGTTAAGTTAGGGTTAAGGTTAGGGTAAGGGTAAGGATTAGGGTTAGGGTTAGGGTTAGAAGTCAGGATTAGGGTTAGGGTTAGGTTTAGGGTAAGGGTAAGATTTAGGGTAAGGGTAAGGTTTAGGGTTAGGGTTAGTGTTAGGTTAGGGTTAGGGTTAGGGTAAGGGTTAGGGTTAGGGTTAGGGTTAGGTTTAGGGTAAGGGTATTGGTTAGGGTTAGGGTTAGGGTTAGGGTTAGGGGTTAGGGTTAGGGTTAGTGTAAGGGTTAGGGTTAGGGTTAGGGTTAGGGTAAAATTTAGGGTCAGGTTTATGGTTAGGTTTAGGTTTGGGGTTAAGGTTCGGGTTAGGGTTAGGGTAAGGGTAAAGTTTAGGGTTAGGGTTAGGGTTAGGGTTAGGGTTAGGGTAAGGTTAGGTTTAGGGTTAGGGTTAGGTTTAGGTTTATGGTAAGGGTTAGGGTTAGGTTTAGGGTTAGGGTAAAGTTAAGGGTTAGGTTTAGGGTTACTGTTAGGTTTAGGTTTAGGGTTAAGGTTAGGGTTAGGTTTAGCATTAAGGTTAGGGTTAGGGATAGGTAAAGGTTAGAGTTAGGGTTAGGGTTAGGGTTAGGGTTAGGGTTAGGGTTACTGTTAGGTTTAGGGTTAGGGTTTGGGTAAGGGTTAGGGTTAGGGTTAAGGTTAGTGTTAAGGTTATGGTTAGTGTTATGGTTAGGGTAAGGGTAAGGGTTACAGTTAGGGTTGGTGTTAGGATTAGATCTAAGGTTACGGTTAGGGTAAGTGTTAGGGTTAGGGGTTAGGGTTAGGGTTAGGGTTAGGTAAGGTTAGGGTTAGGGTTAGGGTTAGGGTAAAAGTTAGGTTTAGGTTTAGGGTTAGGGTTAGGGTAAGGTTAAGTGTTAGGGTTAGGGTTAGGGTTAGGGTTAAGGCAAGGGTAAGCATTAGGGTTAGGGTTAGGGCTAGGTTGGGGTTGGGGTTAAGGGTTAGCATTAGGGTTAGGGTTAAGGTTAGGAGTAGGTTTAGGGTTAGGCTAAGGGTTAGGGTTAGGATTAGGGTAAGGGTTAGGGTGAAGTTTAGGGTTAGGGTTAGGGTTAGAGTTAGGGTTAGGGTTAGGGTAATGGTAAGGGTTAGGGTTAGGGTTAGGGTTAAGTTTAGGGTTAGGGTTAGGGTTACGGTTAGGGTAAGGGTAAGGGTAAGGGTTAGGGTTAGGTTTAGTGTTAGGGTTAGGCCTAAGGTTAGGGTTAGGGTAAGGGTAAGGTTTAGGGTTAGGGTTAGGGTTAGCGTAAAGGTTAGGGTTAGGGTTAGGGTTAGGTTTAAGTTAAGGGTACGGGTTAGGGTTATGTATAGGGTTAGGGTTAAGGTAAGAGTAAGAGTTAGGGTTAGGGTTAGGGTTAAGTTTAGGGTTAGGGTTAGGGTTAGGTTAAGTTTTAGGGTTAGGGTTAGGGTTAAATTTAGGGTTAGTGTTAGGTTGAGGGTAAGGGTTAGGTTTAGGGAAAGGGTAGGGTTTAGGGTTAGGGTAAGGTTAGGGTTATGTTCAGGGTTAGAGTTAGGGTAAGGATAAGTGTTAGGGTTAGAGTTAGGGTTAGTGTTAGGGTTAGGTTTGGGGTTAGGGTTAGGGTAAGAGTAAGGGTTAGGGTTAGGGTTAGGGTGAGGGTGAGGGTGAGGGTAAGGTTAGGGTTAGGTTTAAGGTTAGGGTTAAGGTTAGGGTTAGGGTTAGGTTTAGGGAAAGGGTAGGGGTTAGGGTTAGGGTTAGGGTTGGGGGTTAGGGTAGGGTTAGGGTAAGGTTAGGGTTAGGGTTAGGCTTAGGGTTAGGGTAAGGATAAATCTTAGGTTTAGAGTTAGGGTTAGCATTAGGGTTAGGTTTGGGGTTAGGGTTAGGGTAAGAGTAAGTGTTAGGGTTAGGGTTAGGGTGAGGGTAAGGGTTAGGGTTAGGGTTAGGTGTAGGTTTAAGGTTAGGTTTAGGGTTAGGGTTACGCTAAGGGTTAGGGTTAGGGTTAAGGTAAGGGTTAGAGGTAGTGTTAGGGTTAGGGTTACGCTAAGGGTTAGGGTTAGGTTTAAGGTAAGGGTTAGAGGTAGGGTTAGGGTTAGGGTAAGGGTAAGGGTTAGGGTTAGGGTTAGGGTTAGGGTAAGGGTTAGGGTTAGGGGTTAGGGTTATGGTTAGGTTTAGGGTTGGGATTAAGGTTAGCGTTATATTTAGGGTAAGGTTAAGGGTTAGGTTTAGGGTTAGGGTTAGGGTTAAGTTTAAGGTTAGATTTAGGGTAAGGGTAAGGGTTATGGTTATGGTTAGGGTTAGGGTTAGGGTAAGGGTAAGTGTTAGCATTAGGGTTAGTGTTAAGTTTAGCGTTAGTGTTAGGGTTAGGGTTAGGGTTACGGTAAGGGTTAGGGTTAGGTTTAGAGTAAAGGTAAAGTTTAGGGTTGGGGTTAGGGTTAGGTTTAGGGTTAAGGTTAGGTTAAGGGAAGGGTTAGGGTTAGAGTTACTGTTAGGTTTAGGGTTAGGGTTAGGGTAAGGGGTAGGGTTAGGGTTAGGGTTAAGTTTAGGGTTAGGGTTAGGGTTAGGTTAAGTTTTAGGGTTAGGGTTAGGGTTAAATTTAAGGTTAATGTTAGGTTGGGGGTAAGGCTTAGGTTTAGGGAAAGGGTAGGGTTTAGGGTTAGGGTAAGGTTAGGGTTATGTTCAGGGTTAGAGTTAGGGTAAGGATAAGTGTTAGGGTTAGAGTTAGGGTTAGTGTTAGGGTTAGGTTTGGGGTTAGGGTTAGGGTAAGAGTAAGGGTTAGGGTTAGGGTGAGGGTGAGGGTGAGGGTAAGGTTAGGGTTAGGATTAAGGTTATGGTTAAGGTTAGGGTTAGGGTTAGGTTTAGGGAAAGGCTAGGGGTTAGGGTTAGGGTTAGGGTTGGGGGTTAGGGTAGGGTTAGGGTAAGGTTAGGGTTAGGGTCAGCCTTAGGGTTAGGGTAAGGATAACTGTTAGGTTTAGAGTTAGGGTTAGCATTAGGGTTAGGTTTGGGGTTAGGGTTAGGGTAAGAGTAAGTGTTAGGGTTAGGGTTAGGGTGAGGTTAAGGGTTAGGGTTAGGGTTAGGTTTAGGTTTAAGGTTAGGTTTAGGGTTAGGGTTACGCTAAGGGTTAGGATTAGGGTTAAGGTAAGGGTTAGAGGTAGTGTTAGGGTTAGGGTTACGCTAAGGGTTAGGGTTAGGGTTAAGGTAAGGGTTAGAGGTAGGGTTAGGGTTAGGGTAAGGGTAAGGGTTAGGGTTAGGGTTAGGGTTAGGGTTAAGGTAAGGGTTAGGGTTAGGGGTTAGGGTTAGGGTTAGGGTTAGGGTTGGGATTAAGTTTAGGTTTATGGTTAGGGTAAGGTTAAGGGTTAGGTTTAGGGTTAGGGTTAGGGTTAATTTTAAGATTAGATTTAGGGTAAGGGTAAGGGTTAGGGTTAGGGTTAGGGTTAGGGTAAGGGTAAGTGTTAGCATTAGGGTTAGTGTTAAGGTTAGCGTTAGTGTTAGGGTTAGAGTTAGGGTTAGGGTAAGGGTTAGGGTTAGGTTTAGAGTAAAGGTAAAGTTTAGGGTTGGGGTTAGGGTTAGGTTTAGGGTTAAGGTTAGGTTAAGGGAAGGGTTAGGGTTAGAGTTACTGTTAGGTTTAGGGTTAGGGTTAGGGTAAGGGTTAGGGTTAGGGTTAGGGTTAGGGTAAAAGTTAGAATTAGGGTTAGGGTTATGTTTAGGGTAAGGGTAAGTTTTAGGGTTAGGGTCAGGGTAAGAGTTAGGGTTATGGTTAGGTTTAGGGTTAGGGTTAGGGTTGGGATTAAGGTTAGGTTTAGGGTTAGGGTGAGGATAAAGGTTAGGGTTAGGGTTAGGTTTACGGTTAGGGTTAGGGTTAGGGTTAGAGTGAGGGTTAGGGTGAGGGTTAGGGTTAGGGTTAGGGTAAGGTTTAGGGTTACGGTAAGGGTAAGGGTAAGGGTTAGGGTTAGGGTTAGTGTTAGGTTTGGTTTAAGGTTAGGGTCAGGGTAAGGTAAGGGTTAGGGTTAGGGTTCGGGTGAGGTGAAGGTTAGAGTTAGGGTTAGGGTAAGGGTTAGGGATAGGGTTAGGGTTAGGGTTAGGATAAGGGTAAGGGTTAGGGTTAGGGTTAGTGTTAGGGTTAGGTCTAAGGTTAGGGTTAAGGTAAGGGTAAGAGTTAGGTTTAGAGTTAGGGTTAGGTTTAGTGTTAGTGTTAGTGTTAAGGTAAGGGTAAGGGTTAGGTTTAGGGTTAGGGTTAGGTAAGGGTTAGGGTTAGGTTTAGGGTAAAGGTAAGGTTTAGCGTTAGTGTTAGGTTTAGGGTTAAGTTAGGGTTAGGGTTAGGGTAAGGTTAAGGGTTAGGGTTAGGGTTAGAGTTAGGGTCAGGATTAGGGTTAGGGTTAGGTTTAGGGTAAGGGTAAGATTTAGGGTTAGTGTTATTGTTAGGTTTGGGGTTAGGGTTAGGGTAAGGGTAAGGGTAAGGGTTAGGGTTAGGGTTAGCGTAAGGGTAAGGGTTAGGGTTAGGGTTAAGGTGAGGGTTAGGGTTACGGTTAGGGTTTAGGGTTCGGGTTAGGGTTAGGGTTAGGGTAAGAGTTAGGTTTAGGGTTAGGGTAAGGTTTAGGGTTAGGGTAAGTGTTAGGGTTAGGGTTAAGGTTAGGGTGAGGGTTAGGGTTAGGGTAAGGGTTAGGGTTAAGATAAGGTGAGGGTAAGGGTTAGGGTTAGGGTTAGTGTTAGGGTTAGGTTTAAGTTTAGGGTTAGGGTAAGATAAGGTTAGGGTTAAGGTTAGGGTTAGGTAAAGTTAGAGTTCGGGTTAGTGTAAGGGTTATGGTTATTGTTATGGTTAGGGTTAAGGTTAGGGTTAGTGTTAGGGTTAGGGTTAGGGTAAGGGTAAGGGTTAGGGTTAGGGTTAGGGTTAGGTCTGACGTTAGGGTTAAGGTAAGGGTAAGGTTTAGTGTTAGGGTTAGTGTTAGCGTAAAGGTTAGGATTAGGCTTAGGTTTAGGTTTAGGGTAAGTGTAAGAGTTAGGGTTAGGGTTAAGGTTAGGTTTAAGATTAGGGTTAGGCTAAGGGTTAGGTTTAGGATTAGGGTAAGGGTTATGGTGAAGATTAGGGTTAGGGTTAGGGTTAGAGTTAGCGTTAGGGTTAGGTTAACGATAAGTATTAGGGTTAGGGTTAGGGTTAGGTTTAGGGTAAGGGTTAGAGTTAGAGGTTTGATCTAAGGTTAGGGTTAGGGTAAGGGTTAGGGTTAGGTTTATTGTTAATTTTAGTTTTGGGGTTAGGGTAAGGGTTAGGGTTACGGTTAGGGTTAGGGTAAGAGTAAGGGTTAGGGTTAGGGTTAGGGGTAGGGGTAGGGTTATGTTTAGGGTTAGGGTTAGGGATAGGGTTAGGGTAAGGGTAAGGTCAGGGTTAGGGTTAGTGTTAGGGTTAGGTTTAAGGTTAGTGATAGGTTAAGGTAAGGGTTAGGGTTAGGGTTAGGTAAAGGTTAGAGTTACGGTTAGGGTAAGGGTTAGGGTTAGGGTTAGGGTTAAGTTTAGGGTTAGGATTAGGGTTAGTGTAAGTGTAAGGGTGAGGGTTAGCGTTAGTGTTAGGATTAGGTCTAAGGTTAGGGTTAGGGTAAGGGTACGGTTTAGGGTTAGGGATAGGGTTAGCGTAAAACTTAGGGTTACGGTTAGGGTTATGTTTAGGGTAAGGGTTAGTGTTAGGGTAAGGGTTAGGGTAATTTTAAGGGTTAGGGTAAGGGTAAGGGTTAGTGTTAGGTTTAGGGTTAGGGTTATGCTTATTGTAAGAGTTAGGGTTAGGGTTAGTGTTAGGTTTAGGGTTAAGGTTAGGGTTAGGGTTAGGGTAAGGTAAGGATTAGGTTTAGTGTGAGGGTTAAGTTTTAGGATTAGGGTTAGGGTTAGGATTAGGGTTAGGGTAAGGGTAACGTTTATGGTTAGGTTTAGGTTTAGGGGTTAGGTTTAGGTTTAGGGGTAGGGTAAGGCTTAGGGTTAGGTTTAGGGTAAGGGTAAGGTTTAGGGTTAGGGTTAGTGTTAGGTTTGGGGTTAGGGTTAGGATAAGAGTAAGGGTTAGGGTTAGGGATAGGCTAAGGGTTAGGGTTAACGTTAGGGTAAGGGTTAGGGTTAGGGTTAGGGTTAGGGTTAGAGGTAGGGTTAGGGTTAGGGTTAGGGTAAGGGTAAGTGTTAGGGTTATGGTTAGGTTTAGGATAAGGGATAGGGTTAGGGGTTAGGGGTAGGGGTAGGGTTACAGTAAGGTTAGGTTTAGGGTTAGGGTTAGGGTTAGGGTAAAAGTTAGAATTAGGTTTAGGGTTAGGTTTAGGGTAAGGGTAATTTTTAGGGTTAGGGTTAGGGTAAGGGTAAGCGTTAGGCTTAGCGTTAGGGTTAGGTTTAGGGGTGGGGTTAAGGTTAGGTTTAGGGTTAGGGTTAGGGTGAGGGTTAGGGTTAGGTTTAGGGGTTAGGGTTCAGGTTAGGGTTAGGGTTATGGTAAGGATTAGGGTTAGGCTTAGGGTAAGTGTTAGGGTTAGGGTAAGGATTAGGGTTAGGCTTAGGGTATGTGTTAGGGTTAGGGTAAGGGTTAGGGTTAGGGTTAGTGTTAGGGTTAGGGTGAGGGTTAGGGATAGGGTTATGGTTAGGGTAAGGGTTAGGGTTAGGGGTAGGGTTAGATTGAGGATTAGGGTAAGAGTAAGTGTTTGGTTAGGGTTAGGGTTAGGTTAAGGGAAAGGGTTAGGGTTAGGGTTAGGGAAAGGATAAGGTTTTGGGTAAGGGTTAGAGTTAGGTTAGGGTAAGGATTGGGATTAGGGTTAGGTTTAGGGTAAGGGTAAGGGTTAAGGTTAGGGTTAGGGTTACCATTAAGTTTAGGGTTAGGTTTAGGGTTAGGGTAAGCGTTAGGGTTAGGGTTAAGGGTAGGGTTAGTTTTAGGGTAAGGGTTAGGGTTAGGTTTAGGGTTAGGGTTAGGGTAAGGATAAGGTTTAGGGTCAGGGTTAGGGTTAGGGTTAAGGTTAGGGTTAGAGTTAGGTTAAGGGTAAGGGTAAGATTTAGGGTTAGAGTTAGGTTTAGGGTTAGGGTTAGGGAAAGGGTAAGGCCTAGGGTTAGGGTTAGGGTAAGGATTAAGTTTAGGTTTAGGGTTAGGGTAAGGGTTAGGGTTAGGGTTAGGGTTAGGATTAGCATTAAGGTTAGGGTTAGGGTTAGGGAAAGGGTAAGGGTTAGGTTTAGGGTTACGGTAATAGTAATTGTTAGGGTTAGGGTTAGTGTAAGGGTTAGTGTTAGGGTTAGGGTAAGGGTCTGGTTTAGGTTAATGGTAACGGTAAGGGTTAGGGTTAGGGTTAGGGTTAGGATTAGCATTAAGGTTAGGGTTAGGGTTAGGGGAAGGGTAAGGGTGAGGGTTAGGGTTAGGGTTAGGGGTCAGGATTAGGTTTAGGGTTAGGTTTAGCGTGAGGGTAAGATTTAGGGTTAGTGTTATTATTAGGTTTGGGGTTAGGGTTAGGGTAAGGGTAAGGATTAGGTTTAGGGTTAGGGTTAGGGTAAGGTTAAGGGTTAGGGTTAGGGTTAGTGTTAAGGTTAGGTTTAGGGTTAGGGTTAGGGTTAGGCTAAAGGTTAGGGTTAGGATTAGGGTAAGTGTTAGGGTGAAGGTTAGGGTTAGGGTTAGAGTTAAGGTTAGGGTTAGGGTAACGGTAAGGGTTAGGTTTAGGGGTAGGATTAGGGTAAGTGTTAGGGTTAAGGTTAGGGTTAGGGTTAGGGTTAGGGTTAGGTTTAGGGTAAGGGTAAGGTTTAGGGTTAGGGTTAGGGTTAGGGTTAGCATTAAGGTTAGCGTTAGGGTTATGGAAAGGATAAGGTTTAGGGTTAGGGTTAGTGTTAGGTTTAGCATTAAGGTTAGCGTTAGGGTTAGGGTAATGGTAAGGGATCGGGTAAGGGTAAGGGTTGAAGTTAGGTTTAGGTTTAGGGTTATGCTTAGGGTAAGGGTTAGGGTTAGGGTTAGTGTTAGGTTTAGTGTTAAGGTTAGTGTTAGGGTTAGGGTAAGGGTAAGGGTTAGGTTTAGGGTGAGGGTTAGGGGTTAGGTTTAGGGTTAGGGTTTGGGTTAGGTTTAGGGTTAGGGTAAGGGTAAGGTTTATGGTTAGGGTTAGGGGTTAGGGTTAGGGATTTGGTTAGGGTTAGGTTTAGGGTAAGGGTTAGTGTTAGTGTTAGGGTTAGGGTTAGGGTTAGGGTCAGGGTAAGGGTAAGGGTTAGGGTTAGGGTTAGTGTTAGGGTTAGGTCTAAGGTTAGGGTTAGGGTAAGGGTAAGGTTTAGGGTAAGGGTAAGGGTTAGGGTTAGGGTTAGGGTTAGGGTTAAGGTAAGGGTAAGCGTTAGGGATAGGGTTAGGGCTAGGTTGAGGGTTAGGGTTAGGTTTACTGTTAGTGTTGGTATTAAGGTAAGGGTAAGGGTTAGGGTTAGGCTTAGGGTTAGGTTTAGGGTTAGGATTAAGGGTTAGGTTTAGGGTTAGGGTTTGGGTTAGGGTAAAGGTAAGGGTTAGGGTTAGGGTTACTGTTAGGTTTAGGGTTAGGTTAGGGTTAGGTTCAGGTTTAGCATTAAGGTTAGGGTTAGGGTTAGGTTAAGGGTAAGGTTTAGGGTAAGGGTGAGGGTTAGGGTTAAGGTTAGGGTTAGGGTTAGGGTTAGTGTAAGG
Organism: Megascapheus bottae; assembly: GCA_024803745.1. NCBI lineage: Eukaryota > Metazoa > Chordata > Mammalia > Rodentia > Geomyidae > Megascapheus > Megascapheus bottae. Next base: position 2,796,863 of record JANJXV010000067.1, on the reverse strand, counting down.
GTAAGGGTTAGGGTTAGGGTTAGTGTTAGGGTTAGGTCTAAGGTTAGGGTTCGGGTTACGGTAAGGTTTAGGGTTAGGTATAGGGTTAGCATAAATTTTAGGTTTAGGGTTAGGGTTAGGTTTAGGGTAAGGGTAAGGGTTAGGGTTAGGGTTAGGGTTAGGGTTAGGTTTAGGGTTAGGGTGAGGGCTAGGGAAAGGGTAAGGGTAAGGTTTAGGGTTAGGGTTAGGGTTAGGGTTAGGGTTAGGGAAAGGGTAAGGGTTAGGTTTAGGGTTAGGGTAATAGTAAGGGTTAGGGTTAGGGTTAGTGTTAGGGTTAGGGTAAGGGTCTGGTTTAGGTTAATGGTAAAGGTAAGGGTTAGGGTTGGGGTTACGTTTAGAGTAAAGGTAAAGTATAAGGTTAGTGTGAGGGTTAGGTTTAGGGTTAAGGTTAGGGTTAGGGTAAGGGTTAGGGTTAGGGTTACTGTTAGGTTTAGGGTTAGGGTTAGGGTAAGGTAAGGGTAAGGGTTAGGGGTAGGGTTAGTGTTAGGGTTAGGTTTAAGGTTAGGGTTAGGGTAAGATAAGGTTAGGTTTAGGGTTAGGGTTAGGGTTAGGGTTAGCGTAAATGTTAGGGTTAGAGTTAGGTTTAGGTTTAGGGTAAGGGTAAGGGTTAGGGTTAGGGTTAGGGTTAGAGTTAAGGTAAGAGTAAGCGTTAGGTTTAGGGTTAGGGCTAGCTTGAGGGTTGGGGTTAAGGTTAGGGTTAGGGTTAATATAACGGTAAGGGATAGGGTTAGGGTTAGGGTTAGGGTTAAGTTTAGAGTTAGGGTAAGGGTAAGATTTAGGATTAGGGTTAGGGTTAGGGTTTGGGTTAAGGTTAGGGTTAGGGTTAGGGTTAGGGTAAAGGTTAGGGTTAGGTTTAGGGTTAGGGTTAGGTTTAGTGTTAGTGTTAGTGTTAAGGTAAGGCTAAGGGTTAGTGTTAGGCTTAGGGTTAGGGTTAGGGTTAGGGTAAGGGTTAGGTTTAGGGTTAGGGTTTGGGTTACGGTAAAGGTAAGGGTTAGAGTTAGGGTTACTGTTAGGTTTAGGGTTAGGGTTAGGGTTACGGTCAGGTTTAGCATTAAGGTTAAGGTTAGGTTTAGGGTAAGGGTAAGGTTTAGGGTAAGGGTGAGGGTTAGGGTTAAGGTTAGGGTTAGGGTTAGGGTTAGTGTAAGGGTAAGGGTTACGGTTAGGGTTAGTGTTAGGGTTAGGTCTAAGGTTAGGGTTAGGGTAAGGGTAACGTTTAGGGTTATGAATAGGGTTAGCATAAAGGTTAGGTTTAGGGTTAGGGTTAGGTTTAGGGTAAGGGTAAGGGTTAGGGTTAGGGTTAGGTTTAGGGTAAGGGTAAGGGTTAGGTTTAGGGTTACGTTTAGGGTTAGGGTTAGGGTTAGGGAAAGGGTAAGGGTAAGGTTTAGAGTTAGGGTTAGGGTTAGGGTTAGGGAAAGGGTAAGATTTCGGGTTAGGGTTAGGGTTAGGGTTAGCATTAAGGTTAGCGTTAGGGTTAGGGTAATGGTAAGGGTTCGGGTAAGGGTAAGGGTTAGGGTTAGGTTTAGGTTTAGGGTTATGCTTAGGGTAAGGGTTAGGGTTAGGGTTAGTGTTAGGTTTAAGGTTAAGTTTAGGGTTAGGGTTAGGGTAAGGGTAGGGGTTAGGTTTAGGGTGAGGGTTAGGGGATAGGGTTTGGGTTAGGGTTAGGTTTAGGGTTCAGGTAAGGTTAAGGATCATGGTTAGGTTTAGGGTTTCTGGTTAGGTTTAGGGTTAGGGTTTGGGTTAGGGTAAGGCTTAGGGTTAGGTTTAGGGTAAGGGTAAGGTTTAGGGTTAGGGTTACGGTTAGGTTTGGTGTTAGGGTTAGGGTAAGTGTAAGGGTTATGGTTAGGGATAGGGTTAGAGTAAGGGTTTGGGTTAGGGGTTAGGGTTAGGGTTAGGGTTAGGGTTAGGGTAAAAGTTAGAATTAGGGTTAGGGTTATATTTAGGGTAAGGGTAAGTTTTAGGGTCAGGGTTAGGGTAAGAGTTAGGGTTAGGGTTAGGTTAGGGTTAGGGTAAGGGTAAGGTTTACGGTTAGGTTTAGCGTTGGGGTTATGGTTAGTGTTAGGGAAAGGGTAAGAGTTAGGGTTAGGGTTAGGGTTAGGGTAAGGGTAAGGGTTAGGGTTAGGGTTAGTTTGAGGATTAGGGTTAGGGTTAGCGGTTAGGGTTCGGGTTTGGGTTAGGGTTAGGGTAAGGGTTAGGGTTAGGGTTAGGGCAAGGGTTAGGGTTAGGGTAAGGGTTAGGGTTAGGGTTAGGGTTAGGGTTAGGGTGAGGGTTAGGGTTAGGGTTAGGGTAAGGGTTAGGGTTAAGGTAAGGGTAAGGGTAAGGGTTAGGGTTAGGGTTAGTGTTACTGTTTGGTTTAAGGTTAGGGTTAGGGTAAGGTAAGGGTTAGGGTTAGGGTTAGGTGAAGGTTAGATTTAGGGTTAGGGTAAGGGTTAGAGATAGGGTTAGGGTTAGGGCTAGGATAAGGGTAAGGGTTTGGGTTAGGGTTAGTGTTAGGTTTAGGTCTAAGGTTAGGGTTAGGGTAAGGGTATGGTTTAGGGTTAGGGTTAGGGTTGGCATAAAGTTTAGTGTTAGGGTTAGGGGTAGGTTTAGGGTTAGGGTTAGGGTTAGGGTAAGGGTAAGAATTAGGTTTAGAGTTAGGGTTAGGTTTAGTGTTAGTGTTAGTGTTAAGGTAAGGGTAAGGGTTACGGTAAGGTTTAGGTTTAGGGTTAGGGTTAGGTAAGGGTTAGGGTTAGGTTTAGGGTAAAGGTAAGGTTTAGCGTTAGTGTTAGGTTTAGGGTTAAGTTAGGGTTAGGGTTAGGGTAAGGTTAAGGGTTAGGGTTAGGGTTAAGGTTAGGGGTCAGGATTAGGGTTAGGGTTAGGTTTAGGGTAAGAGTAAGATTTAGGGTTAGTGTTATTGTTAGGTTTGGGGTTAGGGTTAGGGTAAGAGTAAGTGCTAGGGTTAGGGTTAGGGTTAGGGTTAGGATAAGGTTAATGGTTAGGGTTAGGGTTAGGGTGAAGGTTAGGTTTAGGGTTAGAGTTAGGCTAAGGGTTAGGGTTAGGATTAGGGTAAGGGTTATGGTGAAGGTTAGGGTTAGGGTTAGGGTTAGAGTTAGGGTTAGGGTTAGGGTTAGGGTTAGGTTTAGGGTTAGGGTAAAGGTAAGGGTTAGGATTAAGGTTAGGGTTAGAGTTAGGGTTAGGGTTAGGTTTGGATAAGGTTTAGGGTTAGGGGAAGGGTTAGGGTTAGGTTTAGGGTTAGGGTTAGGGTTAGGGTTAATTTTAGGTTGGGGGTTAAGGTTAGGGTTAGGGTTAGGGTAAGGGTAAGGTTTAGGGTTAGGGTAAGTGTAATGGTTAGGGTTAGGGTTAGGGTTAGGGATAGAGGTAGGGTTAAGTTTAGGGTTAGGGTTAGGTTTAGGGTTAGGGTAAGGGTAAGGTTAGGGTTAGGGTTAGTGTTAGGTTTAGGGTTAGGGTTTGGTATAGAGGTAGGGTTAAGTTTAGGGTTAGGGTTAGGGTTAGGGTTATGGTAAGGGTAAGGTTAGGGTTAGGGTTAGTGTTAGGGTTAGGTTTAAGGTTAGGGTTATATTAAGGTAAGGGTTAGGGTTAGGGTTAGGGTTAGGTAAAGGTTAGAGTTAGGGTTAGAGTAAGGGTTAGGGTTAGGGTTAGGGTTAAGGTTAGCGTTAGGGGTAGGGTTAGGGTAAGGGTAAGGGTGAGGGTTAGGGTTAGTGTTAGGATCAGGTCTAAGATTAGGGTTAGGGTAAGGGTACGGTTTAGGGTTAGGGATAGGGTTAGCGTAAATTTTAGGGTTACGGTTAGGGTTAGGTTTAGGGTTAGGGTAAGGGTTAGGGTTAGGGTTAGGGTTAGGGTTAGGGTTAGGTTTAGGGTAAGGGTAAGGGTTAGGGTTTGGGTTAGGGTTAGGGTAATGGTAAGGGTTAGGATAAGGGTAAGGGTTAGGGTTAGGTTTAGGTTTAGGGTTATGCTTAGTGTAAGGTTTAGGGTTAGGGTTAGGGTTAGGGTTAGGTTTTGGGTTATGATTAGGGTAAGGGTAAGGGTTAGGGTTAGGGTTCAGTTTAGGGTTAGGGTTAGGGTTAGGGTAAAATTAGGGTTAGGGTTAGGGTTAGGATTAGGGTAAGGGTAAGGGTTAGGGTTAGGGTTAGCTTTTGGGTTACGATTAGGGTAAGGGTAAGGGTTAGGGTTAGGGTTCAGTTTAGGGTTAGGGTTAGGGTTAGCGTTAGGATTAGGCTTAGGGTTAGGTTTAGTGTTAGGGTTAGGGTTAGGGTAAGGGTAAGTGTTAGGGTTAGGTTTAGGGTTAGGGTTAAGATTAGGGTTAGGGTTAGGGTTAGGGAAAGGGAAAGATTTAGGGTTAGGGTTAGGGTTAGGTTTAGGGTTAGGGTTAGGGGTTAGGATTAGGGTTAGGGTTAGGTTTAGTTATAGGGTTAGGTTAAGGGTAAGGTTTAGGGTTACGGTTAGGTGTTAGGGTTAGTGTAAGGGTTAGGGTTAGGGTTAGGGTTAGGGTAAGCGTAAGTGTTAGGGTTAGGGTGAGAGTTAGGGTAAGGGTTAGGGTTAGGGTTAGGGTAAGTATAAGGGTTCGGGTTAGGGTTAGGTTTAGGGTAAGGTTTAGGGTTACGGTTAGGGTCAGGTTTAGGGTTAGGTTTAGGGGTAGGTTTAGCATTAAGTGTAGGGTTACGGTTAGGGTTAGTGTTTAGGTTTAGGGTTAGATTTAGGGAAAGTGTTAGGGTTAGGGTTAGTGTAAGGGTTAGGGTTAGGGTTAGGGTTAGGGTAAGGGTTAGGTTTAGGGTTAGGGTTAGAGTAAAGTTGAAGTTTAGGGTTAGGGTTAGGTTTAGGGAAAGGGTTAGGGTTAGGGTTAGGGTAAAGTTTAGGGTTAGGGTTAGGGTTAGGTTTAGGTAAAGGGTAAGGGTTAGGGTTAGGCTTAGTGTTAGGGTGAGGATTAGGGTTAGGGTTAGGGAAAGGGTTAGGGTTTGAGTTAGGGTTAGGGTTAGCATTAAGTTTAGGGTTAGGGTTATGGTAAGGGTAAGGTTTAGGGTAAGGGTAAGGGTGAGGGTTAGGGTTAGGGTTAGGGTTAGGGTTAGGGAAGGGGTAAAGTTTAGGGTTAGTGTTAGGGTTAGGGGTTAGGGTTAGGATTAGGGTTAGGGTTAGGGTTAGGGTTAGGTTTAGGGTAAGGATAAGGGTTAGGTTTAGGCATAGGTTTAGGGTTGGTTTTGGGGTTAGGGTTAGGGTAAGGAAAAGTGTTAGGGTTAGGGTTAGGGTTAGGGTTATGTTTAGGTTTAGCGTAAGGGTAAGGGTAAGGGTTAGGGTTAGGTTTAGGGTTGGGGTTAAGGGTACAGTTAAGGTTAGGGTAAGGGTAAGGGTTAGGGTTAGGGTTAGGTTAAGGGTTAGGGTTAGGGTTAAGGTTAGGGTGAGGGTTAGGGTTAGGTTTTGGTGTTAGCGAGAGGGATAGGGTTAGGGTAAGGTTTAGGGTTAGGGTTAGGGTAAGGTAAGGGTTAGAGTTAGGGTTAGGGTTTGGTTAAAGATTAGGGTTTTGGGTTAGGGTTAGGGTTAGGGTTAGTGTAAGGATTAGGGTTAGGGTTAGAGGAAGGTTTAGGGTTATGGTTATGTTTAGGTTCAGCATTAAGTGTAGGGTTAGTGTTAGGGTAAGGGTAAGGGTTAGGGTTGGGGTTAGGGTAAGCGTAAGGGTTAGGTTTAGGGTTAGGGTTAGGTTTAGGGTAAGGGTTAGGGTTTGGGTTAGGTTTAGGATTAGGGTTAGGATAAAGGTAAGGGTTAGGTTTAGGGTAAGGGTTAGGGTTAGGGTTAGGTTTAGGGTTAGGGTTAGGGTAAGAGTAAGGGTTAGGTTTAGGGTTAGGGTAAGTGTTAGGGTTAGAGTGAGGGTTAGGGTTTAGATTTGGGGTTAGGGTAAGCATAAGGTTTAGGATTAGGGTTAGGGTTAGGGGTTAGGATTAGGGTTAGGGTTAAGGATAGGGTTAAGGTAAGAGAAAGGGTTAGGTTTAGGTTTAGTGTTAGGGTTAGGGTAAGGGTTAGGGTTAGGTTTAGGGTAAGGGTTAGGTTTAGGGATAAGGTTAGGGTTTAGGGTTAGGGTTAAGGTAAGAGAAAGGGTTAGGTTTACGTTTAGTGTTAGGGTTAGGGTTAGGGTTAGGGTAAGTATAAGGGTTAGGGTTAGGGTTAGGTTTAGGGTTAGGGTTAGAGTTAGTGTTAGGGTTAGGGTAAGTGTTAGGGTTAGGGTTGGGTTTAGGTTTAGGGTTAGGATAAGGGTATGGGTTAGGTTTAGGGATTAGGGTTAAGGTTAGAGTTAGGGATTGGTTAAGGGTTAAGGTTAGGGTAAGGATAATGGTTAGGGTTAGGGTTAGGGTTAGGGTTAGTGATTGGTTAAGGGTTAAGGTTAGGGTAAGGTTAAGGGTTAGGGTTAGGATTACTGTTAGGTTTAGGGATAGGGTTAGGGTAAGGATAAGGGTAAGGTTAGGGTTAGGGTTAGGGTTAGGGTTAGGGCTAGGGTAAGGTTTGGGGTTAGGTTAAGGGTTAAACTTAGGGTTAGGTTTAGGGTTAGGTTTACGGTAAGGGTAAGGGTTAGGGTTAGGTTTAGCGTTGGGGTTAGGGTTAGTGTTAGGGTTAGGGTAAGGGTAAGACTTAGGGTTAGGTTTAGGGTTAGGGTAAGGGTTAGGGTTAGGGTTAGGGTGAGGGTTAGGGTTAGGTATAGGGGTTAGGGTTCAGGTTAGGGTTAGGGTTAGGGTAAGGATTATGGTTAGGCTTAAGGTAAGGTTTAGGGTTAGGGTAAGTGTTAGGGTTAGGGTTAGGGTTAGGGTGAGTGTTAGGGATAGGGTTAGGGTTAGGGTAAGGGTTAGGGTTAGGGGTAGGGTTAGATTGAGGGTTAGGGTAAGAGTAAGTGTTTGGTTAGGTTTAGGGTTAGGGTAAGGGTAAGGGTGAGGGTTAGGACTAGGGTTAGGGTTAGGTTTATGTTTAGTGTTACGGTTAGGTTAAGGGTTAGGGTTAGTATTTGGGTTAGGGTTACGGTTAAGATAAGGTTTAGGGTTAGGGTTAGGGAAAGGGTAAGGCTTAGGGTAAGGGTTAGAGTTAGGGTTAGGGTAAGGAATGGGATTAGGGTTAGGTTTAGGGTAAGGGTAAGGGTTAAGGTTTGGGTTAGGGTTAGCATTAAGTTTAGGGTTAGGTTTATGGTTAGGGTAAGCGTTAGGGTTAGGGTTAGGGGTAGGGTTAGTTTTAGGGTAAGGTTAGTGTTAGGTTTAGGTTTAAGATTAGGTTTAGGGTTAGGGTAAGGGTAAGGGTTAGGGTTAGGGTTAAGGGTTAGGGTTAGTGTTAGGGTTAGTTTTAGGGTTAGGGTAAGGGTAAGGTTTAGGATTAGGGTTAAGGTTAGGGGTTAGGGTTAGTGTTAGGGTTAGGGTAAGGGTTAGGGTTAGTTTTGGGTAAGGGTAAGGTTTAGGGTTAGGGTTAGGGTTAGGTTTGGGGTTAGGGTTAGAGTAAGTGTAAGGGTTAGGATTAGGGTTAGGGTTAGGGTTAGAGTTAGGGTAAGGCTAATGGTTAGAGTTAGGGTTAGGGTTAGGGTAAGGGTTAGGGTTAGGATTAGGGTTAGGTTGAGTGTTAGGGTTATGGTTAGGGTTAGGGATTAGGGTTAGAGTTAGGGTTAGGGTAAGGTTTAGGATTAGGGTTAGAGTAAGGGTTAGGGTTAGGGTTAGGGTAAGACTAAGGTTTAGATTTAGGGTTAGGGTAAGGGTTAGGGTTAGGGTTAGGGTAAGGGTAAGGGTTTGGGTAGGGTTTGGGTTAGGGTTAAGTTTAGGGTTAGTGTTAGGGTTAGGGTTAGGGTTAGGGTAAGGGTTAGGTTTAGGGTTAGGTTTAGGGTTAGGTTTAGGGTTAGGGTTAGGGTAAGGCTTAGGGTTAGGGTAAGGGTTATAGTTAGGGTTAGGGTTAGGTTTAGGCTTAGAGGTAGGGTTATGGTTAGGGTAAGGGTAAGGCTTAGGGTTAGGGTTAGGTTTAGGGTTAGGATAAGGGTTAGTGTTAGGGGTTAGGGTTAGGTTTAAGGTTAGGGTTAGCGTTAGGTTTAGGGTTATGTTTAGGTTTTGGGTCAGGGTAAGGGTTAGATTTAGAGTTAGGTTTAGGGAGAGAGTTAGGTTTAGGGTTAGGGTAAGGGTAAGGGTAAGGGTTAGGGTTAGGGTTAGGTTTAGGTTTAGGGTTTGGGTAAGGGTTAGGGTTAGGGTATGGGTAAGGGTAAGGTTTAGGGTTAGGGTTAGTGTTAGGGTTAGGTTTAAGGTTAGGGTTATGGTAAGGTAAGGGTTAGGGTTAGGGTTAGGTAATGGTTAGAGTTAGGGTTAGGCTAAGGGTTAAGGTTAGGTTAGGGTTAAGGTTACGGTTATGGCTAGGATTAGGGTTAGGGTTAGAGTAATGGTTAGGGTTAGGGTTAGTGTTAGGGTTAGGTCTAAGGTTAGGGTTAGGTTAAGGGTAAGGTTTAGTGTTAGGGTTAGGGTTAGCGTAAAGTTTAGGGTTAGGGTTAGGGTTATATTTAGGGTAAGGGTAAGGGTTAGGGTTACTCTTAGGGTTAGGGTATGGGTTAAGGTAAGGGTAAGCGTTAGGGTTAGGGTTAGAGCTAGATTGAGGTTTGGGGTTAAGGTTAGGGCTGGGATAGGATAATGTTAAGGGTTAGGGTTAGGGTTAGGGTTAGGGTTAGGTTTAAGGTTAGGGTTAGGGTAAGGGTAAGAGTTTGGAATAGGGTTGGGGTTAGGGTTAGGGTTAAGGTTAGGGTTAGGGTTAAGGTTAGGGTAAAGGTTAGGGTTAGTTTTTTGGTTAGGGTTAGGTTTAGTGTTAGTGTTAGTGTTAAGGTAAGGGTAAGTGTTAGGGTTAGGCTTAGGGTTAGGGTTAGGTTTAGGGTAAGGGTTAGGGTTAGGGTTAGGGTTAGGGTAAAGGTAAGGGTTAGGGTTAGGGTTAGGGTTACTGTTAGGTTTGGGGTTAGGGTTAGGGTTAGGGTTAGGTTTAGCATTAAGTTTAGGGTTATGGTTAGGGTAAGGGTAAGGTTTAGGTTAAGGGTGAGGGTTAGGGTTAAGGTTAGGGTTAGGTTTAGGGTTAGGGTTAGGGTAAGGGTAAGGGTTAGGGTTAGGGTTAGTGTTTGGGTTAGGTCTAAAGTTAGGGTTAGGGTAAGGGTAAGATTTAGGGTTAGGGTTAGGGTTAGCATAAAGTTTAGGGTTAGGGTTATGGTTAGGTTTAGGGTAAGGGTAAGGGTTAGGGTTAGGGTTAGGGTTAGGGTTAGGTTTAGGGTAAGGGTAAGGGTTAGGTTTAGGGTTAGGGTTAGGTTTAGGGTTAGGGTTAGGGTTAGGGAAAGGGTAAGGGTAAGGTTTAGGGTTAGGGTTAGGGTTAGGGTTAGGGTTAGGGAAAGGGTAAGGTTTAGGGTTAGGGTTATTGTTAGTGTTAGCATTAAGGTAAGCGTTAGGGTTAGGGTAATGGTAAGGTTCGGGTAAGGGTAAGGGTTAGGGTTAGGTTTAGGTTTAGGGTTATGCTTAGGGTAATGGTTAGGGTTAGGGTTAGTGTTAGGTTTAGGGTTAAGTTTAGGGTTATGGTTAGGGTAAGGATAAGGGTTAGGTTTAGGGTGAGGGTTAAGTGTTAGGGTTTGGGTTAGGGTTAGGTTTAGGTTTAGGGTAAGGTTAAGGTTCATGTTTAGGGTTAGGGTTAGGAGTTAGGGTTACGGTTAGGGTAAGGCTTATGGTTAGGTTTAGGGTAAGGGTAAGGGTAAGGGTTAGGGTTAGGGTTAGGTTTAGTGTTAGGGTTAGGGGAACAGTAAGGGTTGGTGTTAGGGTTAGGGTTAGGATAAGGGTTAGGGTTAGGGTTAGGGTAAGGGTTAGGGTTAGGGTTAGGGTTAGGGTTAGGGTAAGGGTTAGGGGTTGGGGTTACGTTTAGGGTTAGACTAAGGTTAGGGTTAGGGTTAGGGTTAGGTTTAGGGTAAAAGTTAGAATTAGGGTTTGGGTTAGGTTTAGGGTAAGGGTAAGTTTTAGGGTTAGGGTTAGGGTAAGGGTTATGGTTAGGGTTAGGGTTAGGGTTAGGGTTGGGGTTAAGGTTAGGATTAGGATTAGGGTAAGGATAAGGGTTAGGGTTAGGGTTAGGGTAAGGGTTAGGGTTAGGGTAAGGGTAAGGGTAAGTTTAGGGTTAGGGTTAGTGTTAGGGTTAGTCTTAAGGTTAGGGTTAGGGTAAGGTAAGGGTTAGGGTTAGGGTTAGGTTTAGGGTTAGGGTTAGGGTTAGGGTTAGGTTTCGGGTTAGGTTTCGGGTTAGGGTTAGGGTAAGGATAAGGGTTAGGGTTAGGTTTAGGTTTAGGGTTAGGGTTAGGGTAGGGGTTAGGGTTAGGGCTAGTGTTTGGTTTAGCGTTAAGGTCAGGGTTAGGGTTAGGGTAAGAGTAAGGGATAGGGTTAGGTTTACGGTTAGAGGTTCGGGTTAGGGCTAGGTTTAGGGTTAGGGTAAGGTTAAGGTTTAGGGTGAGGGTTAGGTTTAGGGGTTAGGGTTAGGGTTAGGGGTAGGGTTAGGGTAAGGGTTAGGTTTAGGCTTAGGGTAAGAATAAGGTTTATATTTAGGGTTAGGTTTAGGTTTGAGGTTAGGGTTAGGGTTCGGGTTAGGGTTAGGGTAAGGTAAGGGATAGGGTTGGGGTTAGGTTGCGGTTTAGGGTTAGGGTAAGGGTAAGGATTAGGGTTAGGGTTAGGTTTAGGTTTAGGGTTAGGGTTAGGGTTAGGGTAAAGGTAAGGGTTAGGATTAAGGTTAGGGTTAGAGTTAGGGTTAGGGTTAGGTTTGGATAAGGTTTAGGGTTAGGGGAAGGGTTAGGGTTAGGTTTAGGGTTAGGTGTAGGGTTAGGGTTAGCTAAGGGTAAGGGTTAGGGTTAGGTTTAGGTTTGGGTTAAGGTTAGGGTTAGAGATAAGCTAAGGGTAAGAGTTAGGATTACGCTTAGGGTTAGGTTTTGGTTTAGGGTAAGCATAAGGGTTAGGATTAGTGTTAGGATTAGGTTTAGGGTAAGGGTTAGGGTTAGGGTTAGGGTTTGGTTTAGGGTTAGGGTCAGGGGTTAGGGTTAGGGTTACGGTTAGGGTAAAGTTTAGGTTTAGTGTTAGGGTTAGGGTAAAAGTTAGGGTTAGGGTTATGGTTAGGGTAAGGGTAAGTTTTAGGGTTAGGGTTTGGGTTAGGTTTAGGGTAAGGGTAAGCGTTAGGGTTTAGGGTTAGGGTTAGGTGTAGGATTGGGGTTAAGGTTAGTGTTAGGGTTAGGGTTAGGTTTAAGGTTATTGTTAGGGTTAGGGTAAGGGTTAGGGTTCGGGTTAGGGTTAGGGTTAGGGTTAGGGTTAGTGTTAGGGTTCGGGTTAAGGTTAGGGTAAGGGTAAGGGTTAGGGTTAGGGTTAGGGTTAGGTTTAGGTTTAGGGTTAGGGTAAAGGTAAGGGTTAGGATTAAGGTTAGGGTTAGAGTTAGGGTTAGGGTTAGGTTTGGATAAGGTTTAGGGTTAGGGGAAGGGTTAGGGTTAGGTTTAGGGTTAGGTGTAGGGTTAGGGTTAGCTATGGGTAAGGGTTAGGGTTAGGTTTAGGTTTGGGTTAAGGTTAGGGTTAGAGTTAAGCTAAGGGTAAGAGTTAGGTTTACTCTTAGGGTTAGGGTTTGGTTTAGGGTAAGCGTAAGGGTTAGGATTAGGCTTAGGATTAGGTTTAGTGTAAGGGTTAGGGTTAGGGTTAGGGTTAGTTTTAGAGTTAGGGTTAGTGTTAGGGTAAGGGTAAGTGTTAGGGTTAGGGTGAGGGTTAGGGTTAGGTTTAGGATAAGGGTTAGGGTTAGGGATAGTGTTAGGGTTAGGTTTAGGGTTAGGGTTAGGCTTAGGGTTAGGGTTCGCTTAAGGTTTAGGATTAGGGTTCGGGTTAGAGTTAGCGTGAGGGTTAGGGTTAGAGTAATGGTTATGGTTAGGGTTAGGGTGAGGGGTTAGTGTTAGGGTTAGGTTTAGGGTAAGGGTAAGTGTTAGAGATAGGGTTAGGGTTAGGGTTAGGGGTTAGGGTTAGGGTTAGTGTTAGGGTTAGGGGAAGGTTAGTGTTAGGGTCAGGGTTAGGGTTAAGGTAAGGGTAAGTGTTAGGGTTAGGGTAAGGGTTAGGGTTAGTGTTAGGTTTGTGTTAAGGGTTAGGGTAAGTGTAAGGGTTAGATTTAGGGTCAGGGTTAGGGTAAGAGTAAGGATTATGGTTAGGGTTAGGGGTAAGGTTAGGGTTAGGGTTAGGGTAAGGGTAAGGGTAATGGTAAGGGTTAGGGTTAGGCTTAGGGTTAGAGTAAGCCTAAGGGTTAGGGTTAGCGTTAGGGTTAGGTTTAGGGTTAGGGTTAGGGTTAGGGTAAGGGTTAGGGTTAATGTTAGTGTTAGGGTTAAGGATAGGGTTAGGGTTAGGGTAAGGCTAAGGGTTAGGGTTAGGGTGAGGGATAGGGGTTAGAGTTATGATTAGGGTAAGGTTAAGGTTTAGGGTGAGGTTTATGGGTTAGGATTAGGGTTAGGGTTAGGGTTAGGGTTAAGGTACTAGTAAGGGTTAGGGTTAGGGTTCGGGTTAGGGTAGGGGTTAATGTTAGGTTTAGGGTAAGGTTAAGGTATAGGGTTAGGGTTAAAGTTAGGGTTAGGGTTAGGGTTAGGGTAAGGGTAAGGTTTATGGTTAGGGTTAGGTTAGGGTGAGCATTAGGGTTAGGGTTAGGGTTAGAATTTAGGGTTAGGGTTAGGTGTAGGGAAAGCGTTAGGGTTAGGGTTAGTGTAAGGGTTAGGGTTAGGGTTAGAGTAAAGGTTAGGGTTAGGGTTAGGGTTAGGGTAAAGTTTAGGGTTAGGGTTAGGGTTAGGGTTAGGGTAAGGGTAAGGGTAAGGTTTAGGTTAGGGTTAGGGTTAGGGTTAGTGAAAGGGTAAGGGTTAGGTATAGGGTTAGGGTTAGGGTTAGGGTAAGGATTAAGGTTAGGGTTAAGGTAAGTGTTAGGTTTAGGTTTGGGGTTAGGGTTAGGGTTAGCATTAATGTTAGGGTTAGCCTTAGGGTAAGGGTAAGGGTTAGGGTTAGGTTTAGGGTAAGGGTAAGGGTTAGGGTTAGGGTTAGGGTTAGTGTAAGAGTTAGGGTTAGTGTTAGGTTTAGGGTTATGGTTAGGGTAAGGGTAAGGGTTAGGGTTAGGTTTAGGTTTAGGGTTAGGGTTAGGGTTAGGGTAAGGGTTAGGGTTAGGGTTAGTGTTAGGTTTAGGGTTAATGATAGGGTTAGGGTTAGGGTAAGGGTAAGTGTTAGGGTTAGGGTTAGGGTTAGGGTTTAGTGTTAGGGTTAGGTTTAGGGTTAGGGTAAGGGTAAGGTTTAGGGTTAGGGTAAGGGTAAGGTTTAGGGTTAGGGTTAGGTTTAGGTTTGGGGTTAGGGTTAGGGTAAGAGTAAGGGTTAGCATTATGGATAATGTTATTTTTGGGGTTAGGGTTAGGGTAAGGGTAAGGATTAGCGTTAGGGTTAGGGTTAGGTTTAGGGTTAGGGTTAGGGTTAGGGTTAGTGTAAGGGTAAGGGTTAGGATTAAGGTTAGGGTTACGGTTAGTGTTGGGTAAGGTTTAGGGTTAGAGGAAGGGTTAGGGTTAGGGTTAGGGTTAGGTGTAGGGTTAGGGTTAGGATAAGGGTAAGGGTTAGGGTTAGGTTTAGAATTTGGGTTAAAGTTAGAGTTAGAGTTAAGGTAAAGGTAAGGGTTAGGGTTAGGGTTAGGGTTAGGGTTAGGGTAAGCGTAAGGGTTAGGGTTAGGGTTAGGGTTAGAGTAAGGTTTAGGGTTAGGGTTAGGTTTAGTGTTGGGCTGAGGGTAAGGGTAAGGGTTAGGGTTAGGGTTAGGGTAAGGGTTAGGTTTAGGGTTACATTTAAGGTTAGGTTTAGGATAAGTGTAAGGTTTAGGGTTAGGGTTAGGTAAGGGTTAGGGTTAGGGTGAGGGTTAGGGGTTAGGGTTAGGGTTAGGTTAAGGGTAAGGTTTAGGATTAGGGTTAGCTTTAAGGGTTAGGATTAGGGTTAGGGTTAGGGTTAGGGTTATTGTTAAGGTAAAGTAAGGGTTAGGGTTAGGGTTAGGGTTAGGGTTAATGTTAGGGAAAGTGATAGGGTTAGGTTTAGGGTAAGGGTAAGGTTCAGGGTTAGGGTTATGGTTAGGGTAAGGGTAAGGTTTATGGTTAGGGTTAGGTTAGGGTGAGCGTTAGGGTTAGGGTTAGTGTTAGTGTTTAGGTTTGGGGTTATGGTTAGGGGAAGGGTTAGGGTTAGGGTTAGTGTAAGGTTTAGGGTTAGGGTTAGGGTTAGGGTTGGGTAAGGGTAAGCGTTAGAGTTAGGGTTAGGGTTAGGTCTAAGGGTTAGGGTTAGTGTTACGGTTAGGGTAATGGTTAGGGTTAGGGTTAGGGTTAGAGTAAGGGTAAGTGTTAGTGGTAGGGTTAGGGTTAGGGTTATGGTTAGGGTAAGTGTAAGGATTAGGGTTAGGGTTTGTTTTAGGGTTAGGGTTAGAGTTAGTGTTAGGGTTAGGGTAAGGGTAAGGAATACGTTTAGGGTCAGAGTTAGGATTAGTTTTAGGGTTAGTGTTAGGTTTAGCTTTAGGGTTAAGGTTAGTGTAAGGGTAAGGGTTAGGGTTAGGTTTAAGGTTGGGGTTAAGGTTCGGGTTAAGGTTAGAGTAAGGGTAAGGGTTAGGGTTAGGGTTAGGGTTAGGATAAGGTTTAGGTTTGGGTTAAGTTTAGGGTGAGGGTGAGGGTTAGGGTTAGGTGTTAGAGTTAGGGTTAGGGTTAGGGTTAGGATAAGCGTAAGGGTTAGGGTTAGAGTTAGGTTTAGGGTAAGGGTTAGGGTTAGGGTAGGTGTTAGGTTTAGGGTTAGGGTTAGGGTAAGGGTAAAGGTAAGGGTTAGAGTTAGGGTTAGGGTTAGGGTTAGGGTTAGGATTAGGGGTTTGGGTTAGGGTTAGGGTTAGGGTTAGTGTAAGGGTTAGGGATAGGGTTATGGTAAGGGTTAGGGTTATGGTTATGTTTAGCATTAACTTTAGCGTTAGGGTTAGGGGAAGGGTAAGGGCTAGGGTTAGGTTTAGGGTTAAGTTTAGGGTAAGAGTATGAGTTAGGGTTTGGGTTAGGTTTATGGTAAGGGTTAGGGTTAGGGTTGGGGTTAGGTTTAGGGTTAGGGTTAGGGTAAGGGTTATGGTTAGGGTTAGGGTAAGGGTTAGGCTTAATGTTAGTGTTAGGGTTAAGGTTAAAGTTACCTTTAGGGATAGGTTAAGGGTAAGGGTTACGTTTAGGGTGAGGGTTAGGGGTTAGTGTTATGGTTAGGGTAAGGGTAAGGTTTAGGGTTAGGGTTCGGTTTAGGGGTTAGCATTAGGGTTAGGGTTAGGTTAGGGTTAAAGTAAGAGTAAGGGTTAGGGTTAGGCTTAGGGTTAGGGTAAGGGTTAGGGTTAGGTTTAGGGTAAGGGTAAGGAATACGTTTAGGGTCAGAGTTAGGTTTAGGTTTAGGGTTAGGCAAAGGGTAATGGTTATGGTTAGGGTTAGGTTAGGGTGAGCTTTAGGGTTAGGGGAACGGTTAGTGTATAGGGTTAGTGTTAGGTTTAAGGAAAGAGTTAGGGTTAGGGTTAGTGTAAGGGTTAGGGTTAGGGTTAGGGAAAGGTTTAGGGTTAGGTTTAGGGTTAACATTAAGTTTAGGGTTAGCGTTAGGGTAAGGGTAAGGGTGAGGGCTAGGGTTAGGGTTAAGGTTAGGTTTAGGGTTAGGTTTAGGGTTAGGGAAAGGGTAAAGGTTAGTGTTAGGGTTAGGATTAGGGGTAGGGTTAGGGTTAGGGTTAGGTGTAGGGTAAGGGTAAGGGTTAGGGTTAGGGTTAGGGTTAGGGTTCGTATTGGGGTTAGGGTTAGGTTAGGATACGGGTTAGGGTTAGGATTAGGATTAGGGTTAGGATTAGGGTTAGGGTTAGGGTTAGGGTTAGGGTTATGTTTAGGTTTAGGGTTAGGGTTAGGGTAAAGGTAAGGGTTAGGCTTAGGTGTAGGGTTAGGGGTAAGGGTAGGGTTAGGGTTAGAGTTAGGGTTACGGTAAGCATAATGGTTAGGGTTGGGGTTAGGGTTAGGGTAAGGGTTAGGGTTAGGGTAAAGGTAACGGTTAGAGTTAGGGTTAGGGTTAGGGTTAGGTGTTAGGGTTTCGGTTAGGGTTAGGGTTAGGGTAAGGTTTAGGGTTAGGGTTAGGGTAAGGGTTAGGGTTAGGGTTAGGGTAAAGGTAAGGGTTAGAGTTAGGGTTAGGGTTAGGGTTAGGATTAGGGGTTTGGGTTAGTGTTAGGATTACGGTTAGGGTAACTGTTAGGGTTAGGTTTAGGGTAAGGGTTAGGGTTAGGGTTAGGTTTAGCATTAAGTGTAGGGTTTGGGTTAGGGTAAGGGTAAAGGTTAGGGTTAGGTTTAGGGTTAGGGTAAGGGTTAGGGTTAGGGTTAGGTTTAGGGTTAGGTTTAGGGATAGGGTTAGGGTAAGGGTAAGGGTTAGGGTTAGGGTAAATATTAGGGTTAGGGTTAGGGTTAGGGTTAGGGTTAGGGTTAGGGTTAGGGTTAGCATTAAGTGTAGGGTTTGGGTTAGGGTAAGGGTAAAGGTTAGGGTTAGGTTTAGGGTTAGGGTTAGGGTAAGGGTAAAGTTTAGGGTTAGGGTTAGGGTTAGGGTAAGGTTTAGGGTTAATGTTAGTGTTAGGGTTAGGGTTAAGTTAGGGTTAGGGTTATGGTAAGGGTAAGGGTTAGGGTTAGGGTGAGGCTTAGGGTTTAGGGTTAGGGTTAGGGTAAGGATAAGGTTTAGGGTTAGGGTTAGGGTTAGGGTTAGGATTAAGGTAAGAGCAAGGGTTAGGGTTAGGGTTACGGTTAGGGTAAGGGTTAGGGTTAGGTTTAGGGTAAGGGTAAGGTTTAGGGATATGGTTAGGGTTAGGGTTAGGGTCAGGGTAAGGGTAAGTGTTATGGTTATTGTTAGGTTAAGGTGAGCGTTAGGGTTAGGGTTAGGGCTAGTGTTTAGGGTTCGGGTTAGGGTTAGGGAAAGGGTTAGGTTTAGGGTTAGTGTAAGGGTTAGTTTAAGGTTAGGGTTAGGGTTTGGGTAAGGGTTAGAGTTAGGGTTAAGGTTAGGGTTAGGTTTAGGGGTTAGGGTTAGTGTTAGGGTTTGGATAAGGATTAGGGTTAGGGTTAGGTTTAGGGTAAGGTTAAGTGTTAGCGGTAGGATTTGGGTTACGGTTAAGGTTAGGGTAAGTGTAAGGTTTAGGGTTAGGGTTAGGGTTAGGTTTAGGGTTAGGGTAAGGTTTAAACTTAGGGTTAGGGTTAGGGTTATGGTAAAATTAGGGTTAGGGTTAGGGTTAGGGTTACGGTTAGGGTTAGGGTTACGGTAATGTTTAGGGTTAGGGTAATGGTAAGGGTTAGGGTTAGGGTTAGGGTTAAGGTTAGGTTTAGTATTAGGGTTAGGGTTAGGGTTAGGTTAAGGGTAAGGGTTAGGGTCAATGTTAGGGTTGGGGTTAAGTTTAGTGTTAGGGTTAGGGTTAGGCTAGGGGTTAGGGTTAGGGTTAGGGTTAGAGTAAGGGTTAGGGTTAGGATAAGGGTAATGGTTAGGGTTAGGGTTAGGGTAAGGGTTAGGCTTAGGGGTTAGGGTAAGGGTTAGGGTTAGGGTTAGGGTAAGGTTTGAACTTAGGGATAGGGCTAGCGTTAGGGTAAAATTAGGGTTAGGGTTAGGGTTAGGATTAGGGTAAGGGAAAGGGTTAGGGTTAGGTTTAGGGTTAGGTTTTGGTTTATGATTAGGGTAAGGGTAAGGGTTAGGGTTAGGGTTCAGTTTAGGGTTAGGGTTAGGGTTAGGGTAAAATTAGGGTTAGGGTTAGGGTTAGGATTAGGGTAAGGGTAAGGGTTAGGGTTAGGGTTAGGGTTAGGTTTTGGGTTACGATTAGGGTAAGGGTAAGGGTTAGGGTTAGGGTTCAGTTTAGGGTTAGGGTTAGGGTTAGCGTTAGGATTAGGCTTAGGGTTAGGTTTAGTGTTAGGGTTAGGGTTAGGGTAAGGGTAAGTGTTAGGGTTAGGTTTAGGGTTAGGGTTACGATTAGGGTTAGGGTTAGGGTTAGGGAAAGGGAAAGATTTAGGGTTAGGGTTAGGGTTAGGTTTAGGGTTAGGGTTAGGGGTTAGGATTAGGGTTAGGGGTAGGTTTAGTTTTAGGGTTAGGTTAAGGGTAAGGTTTAGGGTTAGGGTTAGGTGTTAGGGTTAGTGTAAGGGTTAGGGTTAGGGTTAGGTTTAGGGTAAGCGTAAGTGTTAGGGTTAGGGTGAGAGTTAGGGTAAGGGTTAGGGTTAGGGTTAGGGTAAGTATAAGGGTTTGGGTTAGGGTTAGGTTTAGGGTAAGGTTTAGGGTTACGGTTAGGGTCAGGTTTAGGGTTAGGTTTAGGGGTAGGTTTAGCATTAAGTGTAGGGTTACGGTTAGGGTTAGTGTTTAGGTTTAGGGTTAGATTTAGGGAAAGTGTTAGGGTTAGGGTTAGTGTAAGGGTTAGGGTTAGGGTTAGTGTAAGGGTAAGGGTTAGGGTTAGGTTTAAGGTTGGGGTTAAGGTTCGGGTTAAGGTTAGAGTAAGGGTAAGGGTTAGGGTTAGGGTTAGGGTTAGGATAAGGTTTAGGTTTGGGTTAAGTTTAGGGTGAGGGTGAGGGTTAGGGTTAGGTGTTAGAGTTAGGGTTAGGGTTAGGGTTAGGATAAGCGTAAGGGTTAGGGTTAGAGTTAGGTTTAGGGTAAGGGTTAGGGTTAGGGTAGGTGTTAGGTTTAGGGTTAGGGTTAGGGTAAGGGTAAAGGTAAGGGTTAGAGTTAGGGTTAGGGTTAGGGTTAGGGTTAGGATTAGGGGTTTGGGTTAGGGTTAGGGTTAGGGTTAGTGTAAGGGTTAGGGATAGGGTTATGGTAAGGGTTAGGGTTATGGTTATGTTTAGCATTAAGTTTAGCGTTAGGGTTAGGGGAAGGGTAAGGGCTAGGGTTAGGGTTAGGGTTAAGTTTAGGGTAAGAGTATGAGTTAGGGTTTGGGTTAGGTTTATGGTAAGGGTTAGGGTTAGGGTTGGGGTTAGGTTTAGGGTTAGGGTTAGGGTAAGGGTTAGGGTTAGGGTTAGGGTAAGGGTTAGGCTTAATGTTAGTGTTAGGGTTAAGGTTAAAGTTACCTTTAGGGATAGGTTAAGGGTAAGGGTTACGTTTAGGGTGAGGGTTAGGGGTTAGAGTTAGGGTTAGGGTAAGGGTAAGGTTTAGGATTAGGGTTCGGTTTAGGGGTTAGCATTAGGGTTAGGGTTAGGTTAGGGTTAAAGTAAGAGTAAGGGTTAGGGTTAGGTTTAGGGTTAGGGTAAGGGTTAGGGTTAGGTTTAGGGTAAGGGTAAGGAATACGTTTAGGGTCAGAGTTAGGTTTAGGTTTAGGGTTAGGCAAAGGGTAATGGTTATGGTTAGGGTTAGGTTAGGGTGAGCTTTAGGGTTAGGGGAACGGTTAGTGTATAGGGTTAGTGTTAGCTTTAAGGAAAGAGTTAGGGTTAGGGTTAGTGTAAGGGTTAGGGTTAGGGTTAGGGAAAGGTTTAGGGTTAGGGTTAGGGTTAACATTAAGTTTAGGGTTAGCGTTAGGGTAAGGGTAAGGGTGAGGGCTAGGGTTAGGGTTAAGGTTAGGTTTAGGGTTAGGTTTAGGGTTAGGGAAAGGGTAAAGGTTAGTGTTAGGGTTAGGATTAGGGGTAGGGTTAGGGTTAGGGTTAGGTGTAGGGTAAGGGTAAGGGTTAGGGCTAGGGTTAGGGTTAGGTTTAAGGTTGGGGTTAAGGTTCGGGTTAAGGTTAGAGTAAGGGTAAGGGTTAGGGTTAGGGTTAGGGTTAGGATAAGGTTTAGGTTTGGGTTAAGTTTAGGGTGAGGGTTAGGGTTAGGTGTTAGAGTTAGGGTTAGGGTTAGGGTTAGGGTTAGGGTCAGGGTAAGGGTAAGGGTTAGGGTTAGGGTTAGTGTTAGGGTTAGGTCTAAGGTTAGGGTTAGGGTAAGAGTAAGGGTTAGTGTAAGGGTAAGGGTTAGGGTTAGGGTTAGGGTTAGGGTTAAGGTAAGGGTAAGCGTTAGGGATAGGGTTAGGGCTAGGTTGAGGGTTAGGGTTAGGTTTACTGTTAGTGTTGGTATTAAGGTAAGGGTAAGGGTTAGGGTTAGGCTTAGGGTTAGGTTTAGGGTTAGGATTAAGGGTTAGGTTTAGGGTTAGGGTTTGGGTTAGGGTAAAGGTAAGGGTTAGGGTTAGGGTTACTGTTAGGTTTAGGGTTAGGTTAGGGTTAGGTTCAGGTTTAGCATTAAGGTTAGGGTTAGGGTTAGGTTAAGGGTAAGGTTTAGGGTAAGGGTGAGGGTTAGGGTTAAGGTTAGGGTTAGGGTTAGGGTTAGTGTAAGGGTAAGGGTTAGGGTTAGGGTTAGTGTTAGGGTTAGGTCTAAGGTTAGGGTTCGGGTTACGGTAAGGTTTAGGGTTAGGTATAGGGTTAGCATAAATTTTAGGTTTAGGGTTAGGGTTAGGTTTAGGGTAAGGGTAAGGGTTAGGGTTAGGGTTAGGGTTAGGGTTAGGTTTAGGGTTAGGGTGAGGGCTAGGGAAAGGGTAAGGGTAAGGTTTAGGGTTAGGGTTAGGGTTAGGGTTAGGGTTAGGGAAAGGGTAAGGGTTAGGTTTAGGGTTAGGGTAATAGTAAGGGTTAGGGTTAGGGTTAGTGTTAGGGTTAGGGTAAGGGTCTGGTTTAGGTTAATGGTAAAGGTAAGGGTTAGGGTTGGGGTTACGTTTAGAGTAAAGGTAAAGTATAAGGTTAGTGTGAGGGTTAGGTTTAGGGTTAAGGTTAGGGTTAGGGTAAGGGTTAGGGTTAGGGTTACTGTTAGGTTTAGGGTTAGGGTTAGGGTAAGGTAAGGGTAAGGGTTAGGGGTAGGGTTAGTGTTAGGGTTAGGTTTAAGGTTAGGGTTAGGGTAAGATAAGGTTAGGTTTAGGGTTAGGGTTAGGGTTAGGGTTAGCGTAAATGTTAGGGTTAGAGTTAGGTTTAGGTTTAGGGTAAGGGTAAGGGTTAGGGTTAGGGTTAGGGTTAGAGTTAAGGTAAGAGTAAGCGTTAGGTTTAGGGTTAGGGCTAGCTTGAGGGTTGGGGTTAAGGTTAGGGTTAGGGTTAATATAACGGTAAGGGATAGGGTTAGGGTTAGGGTTAGGGTTAAGTTTAGAGTTAGGGTAAGGGTAAGATTTAGGATTAGGGTTAGGGTTAGGGTTTGGGTTAAGGTTAGGGTTAGGGTTAGGGTTAGGGTAAAGGTTAGGGTTAGGTTTAGGGTTAGGGTTAGGTTTAGTGTTAGTGTTAGTGTTAAGGTAAGGCTAAGGGTTAGTGTTAGGCTTAGGGTTAGGGTTAGGGTTAGGGTAAGGGTTAGGTTTAGGGTTAGGGTTTGGGTTACGGTAAAGGTAAGGGTTAGAGTTAGGGTTACTGTTAGGTTTAGGGTTAGGGTTAGGGTTACGGTCAGGTTTAGCATTAAGGTTAGGGTTAGGTTTAGGGTAAGGGTAAGGTTTAGGGTAAGGGTGAGGGTTAGGGTTAAGGTTAGGGTTAGGGTTAGGGTTAGTGTAAGGGTAAGGGTTACGGTTAGGGTTAGTGTTAGGGTTAGGTCTAAGGTTAGGGTTAGGGTAAGGGTAACGTTTAGGGTTATGAATAGGGTTAGCATAAAGGTTAGGTTTAGGGTTAGGGTTAGGTTTAGGGTAAGGGTAAGGGTTAGGGTTAGGGTTAGGTTTAGGGTAAGGGTAAGGGTTAGGTTTAGGGTTACGTTTAGGGTTAGGGTTAGGGTTAGGGAAAGGGTAAGGGTAAGGTTTAGAGTTAGGGTTAGGGTTAGGGTTAGGGAAAGGGTAAGATTTCGGGTTAGGGTTAGGGTTAGGGTTAGCATTAAGGTTAGCGTTAGGGTTAGGGTAATGGTAAGGGTTCGGGT
>JANJXV010000067.1:2750000-2770000 GCA_024803745.1 Megascapheus bottae | reverse complement strand
TAAACTTAGGGTTAGGTTTAGGGTTAGGTTTACGGTAAGGGTAAGGGTTAGGGTTAGGTTTAGCGTTGGGGTTAGGGTTAGCGTTAGGGTTAGGGTAAGGGTAAGACTTAGGGTTAGGTTTAGGGTTAGGGTAAGGGTTAGGGTTAGGGTTAGGGTGAGGGTTAGGGTTAGGTATAGGGGTTAGGGTTCAGGTTAGGGTTAGGGTTAGGGTAAGGATTATGGTTAGGCTTAAGGTAAGGTTTAGGGTTAGGGTAAGGGTTAGGGTTAGGGTTAGGGTGAGTGTTAGGGATAGGGTTAGGGTTAGGGTAAGGGTTAGGGTTAGGGGTAGGGTTAGATTGAGGGTTAGGGTAAGAGTAAGTGTTTGGTTAGGTTTAGGGTTAGGGTAAGGGTAAGGGTGAGGGTTAGGACTAGGGTTAGGGTTAGGTTTATGTTTAGTGTTACGGTTAGGTTAAGGGTTAGGGTTAGTATTTGGGTTAGGGTTACGGTTAAGATAAGGTTTAGGGTTAGGGTTAGGGAAAGGGTAAGGCTTAGGGTAAGGGTTAGAGTTAGGGTTAGGGTAAGGAATGGGATTAGGGTTAGGTTTAGGGTAAGGGTAAGGGTTAAGGTTTGGGTTAGGGTTAGCATTAAGTTTAGGGTTAGGTTTATGGTTAGGGTAAGCGTTAGGGTTAGGGTTAGGGGTAGGGTTAGTTTTAGGGTAAGGTTAGTGTTAGGTTTAGGTTTAAGATTAGGTTTAGGGTTAGGGTAAGGGTAAGGGTTAGGGTTAGGGTTAAGGGTTAGGGTTAGTGTTAGGGTTAGTTTTAGGGTTAGGGTAAGGGTAAGGTTTAGGATTAGGGTTAAGGTTAGGGGTTAGGGTTAGTGTTAGGGTTAGGGTAAGGGTTAGGGTTAGTTTTGGGTAAGGGTAAGGTTTAGGGTTAGGGTTAGGGTTAGGTTTGGGGTTAGGGTTAGAGTAAGTGTAAGGGTTAGGATTAGGGTTAGGGTTAGGGTTAGAGTTAGGGTAAGGCTAATGGTTAGAGTTAGGGTTAGGGTTAGGGTAAGGGTTAGGGTTAGGATTAGGGTTAGGTTGAGTGTTAGGGTTATGGTTAGGGTTAGGGATTAGGGTTAGAGTTAGGGTTAGGGTAAGGTTTAGGATTAGGGTTAGAGTAAGTGTTAGGGTTAGGGTTAGGGTAAGACTAAGGTTTAGATTTAGGGTTAGGGTAAGGGTTAGGGTTAGGGTTAGGGTAAGGGTAAGGGTTTGGGTAGGGTTTGGGTTAGGGTTAAGTTTAGGGTTAGTGTTAGGGTTAGGGTTAGGGTTAGGGTAAGGGTTAGGTTTAGGGTTAGGTTTAGGGTTAGGTTTAGGGTTAGGGTTAGGGTAAGGCTTAGGGTTAGGGTAAGGGTTATAGTTAGGGTTAGGGTTAGGTTTAGGCTTAGAGGTAGGGTTATGGTTAGGGTAAGGGTAAGGCTTAGGGTTAGGGTTAGGTTTAGGGTTAGGATAAGGGTTAGTGTTAGGGGTTAGGGTTAGGTTTAAGGTTAGGGTTAGCGTTAGGTTTAGGGTTATGTTTAGGTTTTGGGTCAGGGTAAGGGTTAGATTTAGGGTTAGGTTTAGGGAGACAGTTAGGTTTAGGGTTAGGGTAAGGGTAAGGGTAAGGGTTAGGGTTAGGGTTAGGTTTAGGTTTAGGGTTTGGGTAAGGGTTAGGGTTAGGGTATGGGTAAGGGTAAGGTTTAGGGTTAGGGTTAGTGTTAGGGTTAGGTTTAAGGTTAGGGTTATGGTAAGGTAAGGGTTAGGGTTAGGGTTAGGTAATGGTTAGAGTTAGGGTTAGGCTAAGGGTTAAGGTTAGGTTAGGGTTAAGGTTACGGTTATGGCTAGGATTAGGGTTAGGGTTAGAGTAATGGTTAGGGTTAGGGTTAGTGTTAGGGTTAGGTCTAAGGTTAGGGTTAGGTTAAGGGTTTAGTGTTAGGGTTAGGGTTAGCGTAAAGTTTAGGGTTAGGGTTAGGGTTAGATTTAGGGTAAGGGTAAGGGTTAGGGTTACTCTTAGGGTTAGGGTATGGGTTAAGGTAAGGGTAAGCGTTAGGGTTAGGGTTAGAGCTAGATTGAGGTTTGGGGTTAAGGTTAGGGCTGGGATAGGATAATGTTAAGGGTTAGGGTTAGGGTTAGGGTTAGGTTTAAGGTTAGGGTTAGGGTAAGGGTAAGAGTTTGGAATAGGGTTGGGGTTAGGGTTAGGGTTAAGGTTAGGGTTAGGGTTAAGGTTAGGGTAAAGGTTAGGGTTAGTTTTTTGGTTAGGGTTAGGTTTAGTGTTAGTGTTAGTGCTAAGGTAAGGGTAAGTGTTAGGGTTAGGCTTAGGGTTAGGGTTAGGTTTAGGGTAAGGGTTAGGGTTAGGGTTAGGGTTAGGGTAAAGGTAAGGGTTAAGGTTAGGGTTAGGGTTACTGTTAGGTTTGGGGTTAGGGTTAGGGTTAGGGTTAGGTTTAGCATTAAGTTTAGGGTTATGGTTAGGGTAAGGGTAAGGTTTAGGTTAAGGGTGAGGGTTAGGGTTAAGGTTAGGGTTAGGTTTAGGGTTAGGGTTAGGGTAAGGGTAAGGGTTAGGGTTAGGGTTAGTGTTTGGGTTAGGTCTAAAGTTAGGGTTAGGGTAAGGGTAAGATTTAGGGTTAGGGTTAGGGTTAGCATAAAGTTTAGGGTTAGGGTTATGGTTAGGTTTAGGGTAAGGGTAAGGGTTAGGGTTAGGGTTAGGGTTAGGGTTAGGTTTAGGGTAAGGGTAAGGGTTAGGTTTAGGGTTAGGGTTAGGTTTAGGGTTAGGGTTAGGGTTAGGGAAAGGGTAAGGGTAAGGTTTAGGGTTAGGGTTAGGGTTAGGGTTAGGGTTAGGGAAAGGGTAAGGTTTAGGGTTAGGGTTATTGTTAGTGTTAGCATTAAGGTAAGCGTTAGGGTTAGGGTAATGGTAAGGTTCGGATAAGGGTAAGGGTTAGGGTTAGGTTTAGGTTTAGGGTTATGCTTAGGGTAATGGTTAGGGTTAGGGTTAGTGTTAGGTTTAGGGTTAAGTTTAGGGTTATGGTTAGGGTAAGGATAAGGGTTAGGTTTAGGGTGAGGGTTAAGTGTTAGGGTTTGGGTTAGGGTTAGGTTTAGGGTTAGGGTAAGGTTAAGGTTCATGTTTAGGGTTAGGGTTAGGAGTTAGGGTTACGGTTAGGGTAAGGCTTATGGTTAGGTTTAGGGTAAGGGTAAGGGTAAGGGTTAGGGTTAGGGTTAGGTTTAGTGTTAGGGTTAGGGGAACAGTAAGGGTTGGTGTTAGGGTTAGGGTTAGGATAAGGGTTAGGGTTAGGGTTAGGGTAAGGGTTAGGGTTAGGGTTAGGGTTAGGGTAAGGGTTAGGGGTTGGGGTTACGTTTAGGGTTAGACTAAGGTTAGGGTTA
The DNA here is from genome assembly GCA_024803745.1 of Megascapheus bottae. Lineage (NCBI taxonomy): Eukaryota > Metazoa > Chordata > Mammalia > Rodentia > Geomyidae > Megascapheus > Megascapheus bottae. The sequence goes on along the minus strand of JANJXV010000067.1, from coordinate 2,766,627 downwards.
GGGTTAGGGTTAGGTTTAGGGTAAAAGTTAGAATTAGGGTTTGGGTTAGGTTTAGGGTAAGGGTAAGTTTTAGGGTTAGGGTTAGGGTAAGGGTTATGGTTAGGGTTAGGGTTAGGGTTAGGGTTGGGGTTAAGGTTAGGATTAGGATTAGGGTAAGGATAAGGGTTAGGGTTAGGGTTAGGGTAAGGGTTAGGGTTAGGGTAAGGGTAAGGGTAAGTTTAGGGTTAGGGTTAGTGTTAGGGTTAGTCTTAAGGTTAGGGTTAGGGTAAGGTAAGGGTTAGGGTTAGGGTTAGGTTTAGGGTTAGGGTTAGGGTTAGGGTTAGGTTTCGGGTTAGGTTTCGGGTTAGGGTTAGGGTAAGGATAAGGGTTAGGGTTAGGTTTAGGTTTAGGGTTAGGGTTAGGGTAGGGGTTAGGGTTAGGGCTAGTGTTTGGTTTAGCGTTAAGGTCAGGGTTAGGGTTAGGGTAAGAGTAAGGGATAGGGTTAGGTTTACGGTTAGAGGTTCGGGTTAGGGCTAGGTTTAGGGTTAGGGTAAGGTTAAGGTTTAGGGTGAGGGTTAGGTTTAGGGGTTAGGGTTAGGGTTAGGGGTAGGGTTAGGGTAAGGGTTAGGTTTAGGCTTAGGGTAAGAATAAGGTTTATATTTAGGGTTAGGTTTAGGTTTGAGGTTAGGGTTAGGGTTCGGGTTAGGGTTAGGGTAAGGTAAGGGATAGGGTTGGGGTTAGGTTGCGGTTTAGGGTTAGGGTAAGGGTAAGGATTAGGGTTAGGGTTAGGTTTAGGTTTAGGTTTAGGGTTAGGGTTAGGGTTAGGGTAAAGGTAAGGGTTAGGATTAAGGTTAGGGTTAGAGTTAGGGTTAGGGTTAGGTTTGGATAAGGTTTAGGGTTAGGGGAAGGGTTAGGGTTAGGTTTAGGGTTAGGTGTAGGGTTAGGGTTAGCTAAGGGTAAGGGTTAGGGTTAGGTTTAGGTTTGGGTTAAGGTTAGGGTTAGAGATAAGCTAAGGGTAAGAGTTAGGATTACGCTTAGGGTTAGGTTTTGGTTTAGGGTAAGCATAAGGGTTAGGATTAGTGTTAGGATTAGGTTTAGGGTAAGGGTTAGGGTTAGGGTTAGGGTTTGGTTTAGGGTTAGGGTCAGGGGTTAGGGTTAGGGTTACGGTTAGGGTAAAGTTTAGGTTTAGTGTTAGGGTTAGGGTAAAAGTTAGGGTTAGGGTTAGGGTTAGGGTAAGGGTAAGTTTTAGGGTTAGGGTTTGGGTTAGGTTTAGGGTAAGGGTAAGCGTTAGGGTTTAGGGTTAGGGTTAGGTGTAGGATTGGGGTTAAGGTTAGTGTTAGGGTTAGGGTTAGGTTTAAGGTTATTGTTAGGGTTAGGGTAAGGGTTAGGGTTCGGGTTAGGGTTAGGGTTAGGGTTAGGGTTAGTGTCAGGGTTCGGGTTAAGGTTAGGGTAAGGGTAAGGGTTAGGGTTAGGGTTAGGTTTAGGTTTAGGGTTAGGGTAAAGGTAAGGGTTAGGATTAAGGTTAGGGTTAGAGTTAGGGTTAGGGTTAGGTTTGGATAAGGTTTATGGTTAGGGGAAGGGTTAGGGTTAGGTTTAGGGTTAGGTGTAGGGTTAGGGTTAGCTATGGGTAAGGGTTAGGGTTAGGTTTAGGTTTGGGTTAAGGTTAGGGTTAGAGTTAAGCTAAGGGTAAGAGTTAGGATTACTCTTAGGGTTAGGGTTTGGTTTAGGGTAAGCGTAAGGGTTAGGATTAGGCTTAGGATTAGGTTTAGTGTAAGGGTTAGGGTTAGGGTTAGGGTTAGTTTTAGAGTTAGGGTTAGTGTTAGGGTAAGGGTAAGTGTTAGGGTTAGGGTGAGGGTTAGGGTTAGGTTTAGGATAAGGGTTAGGGTTAGGGATAGGGTTAGGGTTAGGTTTAGGGTTAGGGTTAGGCTTAGGGTTAGGGTTCGCTTAAGGTTTAGGATTAGGGTTCGGGTTAGAGTTAGCGTGAGGGTTAGGGTTAGAGTAATGGTTATGGTTAGGGTTAGGGTGAGGGGTTAGTGTTAGGGTTAGGTTTAGGGTAAGGGTAAGTGTTAGAGATAGGGTTAGGGTTAGGGTTAGGGGTTAGGGTTAGGGTTAGTGTTAGGGTTAGGGGAAGGTTAGTGTTAGGGTCAGGGTTAGGGTTAAGGTAAGGGTAAGTGTTAGGGTTAGGGTAAGGGTTAGGGTTAGTGTTAGGTTTGTGTTAAGGGTTAGGGTAAGTGTAAGGGTTAGGTTTAGGGTCAGGGTTAGGGTAAGAGTAAGGATTATGGTTAGGGTTAGGGGTAAGGTTAGGGTTAGGGTTAGGGTAAGGGTAAGGGTAATGGTAAGGGTTAGGGTTAGGCTTAGGGTTAGAGTAAGCCTAAGGGTTAGGGTTAGCGTTAGGGTTAGGTTTAGGGTTAGGGTTAGGGTTAGGGTAAGGGTTAGGGTTAATGTTAGTGTTAGGGTTAAGGATAGGGTTAGGGTTAGGGTAAGGCTAAGGGTTAGGGTTAGGGTGAGGGATAGGGGTTAGAGTTATGATTAGGGTAAGGTTAAGGTTTAGGGTGAGGTTTATGGGTTAGGATTAGGGTTAGGGTTAGGGTTAGGGTTAAGGTACTAGTAAGGGTTAGGGTTAGGGTTCGGGTTAGGGTAGGGGTTAATGTTAGGTTTAGGGTAAGGTTAAGGTATAGGGTTAGGGTTAAAGTTAGGGTTAGGGTTAGGGTTAGGGTAAGGGTAAGGTTTATGGTTAGGGTTAGGTTAGGGTGAGCATTAGGGTTAGGGTTAGGGTTAGAATTTAGGGTTAGGGTTAGGTGTAGGGAAAGCGTTAGGGTTAGGGTTAGTGTAAGGGTTAGGGTTAGGGTTAGGGTAAAGGTTAGGGTTAGGGTTAGGGTTAGGGTAAAGTTTAGGGTTAGGGTTAGGGTTAGGGTTAGGGTAAGGGTAAGGGTAAGTTTTAGGTTAGGGTTAGGGTTAGGGTTAGTGAAAGGGTAAGGGTTAGGTATAGGGTTAGGGTTAGGGTTAGGGTAAGGATTAAGGTTAGGGTTAAGGTAAGTGTTAGGTTTAGGTTTGGGGTTAGGGTTAGGGTTAGCATTAATGTTAGGGTTAGCCTTAGGGTAAGGGTAAGGGTTAGGGTTAGGTTTAGGGTAAGGGTAAGGGTTAGGGTTAGGGTTAGGGTTAGTGTAAGAGTTAGGGTTAGTGTTAGGTTTAGGGTTATGGTTAGGGTAAGGGTAAGGGTTAGGGTTAGGTTTAGGTTTAGGGTTAGGGTTAGGGTAAGGGTTAGGGTTAGGGTTAGTGTTAGGTTTAGGGTTAATGATAGGGTTAGGGTTAGGGTAAGGGTAAGTGTTAGGGTTAGGGTTAGGGTTAGGGTTTAGTGTTAGGGTTAGGTTTAGGGTTAGGGTAAGGGTAAGGTTTAGGGTTAGGGTAAGGGTAAGGTTTAGGGTTAGGGTTAGGTTTAGGTTTGGGGTTAGGGTTAGGGTAAGAGTAAGGGTTAGCATTATGGATAATGTTATTTTTGGGGTTAGGGTTAGGGTAAGGGTAAGGATTAGCGTTAGGGTTAGGGTTAGGTTTAGGGTTAGGGTTAGGGTTAGGGTTAGTGTAAGGGTAAGGGTTAGGATTAAGGTTAGGGTTACGGTTAGTGTTGGGTAAGGTTTAGGGTTAGAGGAAGGGTTAGGGTTAGGGTTAGGGTTAGGTGTAGGGTTAGGGTTAGGATAAGGGTAAGGGTTAGGGTTAGGTTTAGAATTTGGGTTAAAGTTAGAGTTAGAGTTAAGGTAAAGGTAAGGGTTAGGGTTAGGGTTAGGGTTAGGGTTAGGGTAAGCGTAAGGGTTAGGGTTAGGGTTAGGGTTAGAGTAAGGTTTAGGGTTAGGGTTAGGTTTAGTGTTGGGCTGAGGGTAAGGGTAAGGGTTAGGGTTAGGGTTAGGGTAAGGGTTAGGTTTAGGGTTACATTTAAGGTTAGGGTTAGGGTGAGGGTTAGGGGTTAGGGTTAGGGTTAGGTTAAGGGTAAGGTTTAGGATTAGGGTTAGCTTTAAGGGTTAGGATTAGGGTTAGGGTTAGGGTTAGGGTTATTGTTAAGGTAAAGTAAGGGTTAGGGTTAGGGTTAGGGTTAGGGTTAATGTTAGGGAAAGTGATAGGGTTAGGTTTAGGGTAAGGGTAAGGTTCAGGGTTAGGGTTATGGTTAGGGTAAGGGTAAGGTTTATGGTTAGGGTTAGGTTAGGGTGAGCGTTAGGGTTAGGGTTAGTGTTAGTGTTTAGGTTTGGGGTTATGGTTAGGGGAAGGGTTAGGGTTAGGGTTAGTGTAAGGTTTAGGGTTAGGGTTAGGGTTAGGGTTGGGTAAGGGTAAGCGTTAGAGTTAGGGTTAGGGTTAGGTCTAAGGGTTAGGGTTAGTGTTACGGTTAGGGTAATGGTTAGGGTTAGGGTTAGGGTTAGAGTAAGGGTAAGTGTTAGTGGTAGGGTTAGGGTTAGGGTTATGGTTAGGGTAAGTGTAAGGATTAGGGTTAGGGTTTGTTTTAGGGTTAGGGTTAGAGTTAGTGTTAGGGTTAGGGTAAGGGTAAGGAATACGTTTAGGGTCAGAGTTAGGATTAGTTTTAGGGTTAGTGTTAGGTTTAGCTTTAGGGTTAGGGTTAGGGTTAGTGTTTAGGTTTAGGGTTAGATTTAGGGAAAGTGTTAGGGTTAGGGTTAGTGTAAGGGTTAGGGTTAGGGTTAGTGTAAGGGTAAGGGTTAGGGTTAGGTTTAAGGTTGGGGTTAAGGTTCGGGTTAAGGTTAGAGTAAGGGTAAGGGTTAGGGTTAGGGTTAGGGTTAGGATAAGGTTTAGGTTTGGGTTAAGTTTAGGGTGAGGGTGAGGGTTAGGGTTAGGTGTTAGAGTTAGGGTTAGGGTTAGGGTTAGGATAAGCGTAAGGGTTAGGGTTAGAGTTAGGTTTAGGGTAAGGGTTAGGGTTAGGGTAGGTGTTAGGTTTAGGGTTAGGGTTAGGGTAAGGGTAAAGGTAAGGGTTAGAGTTAGGGTTAGGGTTAGGGTTAGGGTTAGGATTAGGGGTTTGGGTTAGGGTTAGGGTTAGGGTTAGTGTAAGGGTTAGGGATAGGGTTATGGTAAGGGTTAGGGTTATGGTTATGTTTAGCATTAACTTTAGCGTTAGGGTTAGGGGAAGGGTAAGGGCTAGGGTTAGGTTTAGGGTTAAGTTTAGGGTAAGAGTATGAGTTAGGGTTTGGGTTAGGTTTATGGTAAGGGTTAGGGTTAGGGTTGGGGTTAGGTTTAGGGTTAGGGTTAGGGTAAGGGTTATGGTTAGGGTTAGGGTAAGGGTTAGGCTTAATGTTAGTGTTAGGGTTAAGGTTAAAGTTACCTTTAGGGATAGGTTAAGGGTAAGGGTTACGTTTAGGGTGAGGGTTAGGGGTTAGTGTTATGGTTAGGGTAAGGGTAAGGTTTAGGGTTAGGGTTCGGTTTAGGGGTTAGCATTAGGGTTAGGGTTAGGTTAGGGTTAAAGTAAGAGTAAGGGTTAGGGTTAGGCTTAGGGTTAGGGTAAGGGTTAGGGTTAGGTTTAGGGTAAGGGTAAGGAATACGTTTAGGGTCAGAGTTAGGTTTAGGTTTAGGGTTAGGCAAAGGGTAATGGTTATGGTTAGGGTTAGGTTAGGGTGAGCTTTAGGGTTAGGGGAACGGTTAGTGTATAGGGTTAGTGTTAGGTTTAAGGAAAGAGTTAGGGTTAGGGTTAGTGTAAGGGTTAGGGTTAGGGTTAGGGAAAGGTTTAGGGTTAGGGTTAGGGTTAACATTAAGTTTAGGGTTAGCGTTAGGGTAAGGGTAAGGGTGAGGGCTAGGGTTAGGGTTAAGGTTAGGTTTAGGGTTAGGTTTAGGGTTAGGGAAAGGGTAAAGGTTAGTGTTAGGGTTAGGATTAGGGGTAGGGTTAGGGTTAGGGTTAGGTGTAGGGTAAGGGTAAGGGTTAGGGTTAGGGTTAGGGTTAGGGTTCGTATTGGGGTTAGGGTTAGGTTAGGATACGGGTTAGGGTTAGGATTAGGATTAGGGTTAGGATTAGGGTTAGGGTTAGGGTTAGGGTTATGTTTAGGTTTAGGGTTAGGGTTAGGGTAAAGGTAAGGGTTAGGCTTAGGTGTAGGGTTAGGGGTAAGGGTAGGGTTAGGGTTAGGGTTAGGGTTACGGTAAGCATAATGGTTAGGGTTGGGGTTAGGGTTAGGGTAAGGGTTAGGGTTAGGGTAAAGGTAACGGTTAGAGTTAGGGTTAGGGTTAGGGTTAGGTGTTAGGGTTAGGGTTAGGGTTAGGGTTAGGGTTAGGGTAAAGGTAAGGGTTAGAGTTAGGGTTAGGGTTAGGGTTAGGATTAGGGGTTTGGGTTAGTGTTAGGATTACGGTTAGGGTAACTGTTAGGGTTAGGTTTAGGGTAAGGGTTAGGGTTAGGGTTAGGTTTAGCATTAAGTGTAGGGTTTGGGTTAGGGTAAGGGTAAAGGTTAGGGTTAGGTTTAGGGTTAGGGTAAGGGTTAGGGTTAGGGTTAGGTTTAGGGTTAGGTTTAGGGATAGGGTTAGGGTAAGGGTAAGGGTTAGGGTTAGGGTAAATATTAGGGTTAGGGTTAGGGTTAGGTTTAGGGTTAGGGTTAGGGTAAGGGTAAAGTTTAGGGTTAGGGTTAGGGTTAGGGTAAGGTTTAGGGTTAATGTTAGTGTTAGGGTTAGGGTTAAGTTAGGGTTAGGGTTATGGTAAGGGTAAGGGTTAGGGTTAGGGTGAGGCTTAGGGTTTAGGGTTAGGGTTAGGGTAAGGATAAGGTTTAGGGTTAGGGTTAGGGTTAGGGTTAGGATTAAGGTAAGAGCAAGGGTTAGGGTTAGGGTTACGGTTAGGGTAAGGGTTAGGGTTAGGTTTAGGGTAAGGGTAAGGTTTAGGGATATGGTTAGGGTTAGGGTTAGGGTCAGGGTAAGGGTAAGTGTTATGGTTATTGTTAGGTTAAGGTGAGCGTTAGGGTTAGGGTTAGGGCTAGTGTTTAGGGTTCGGGTTAGGGTTAGGGAAAGGGTTAGGTTTAGGGTTAGTGTAAGGGTTAGTTTAAGGTTAGGGTTAGGGTTTGGGTAAGGGTTAGAGTTAGGGTTAAGGTTAGGGTTAGGTTTAGGGGTTAGGGTTAGTGTTAGGGTTTGGATAAGGATTAGGGTTAGGGTTAGGTTTAGGGTAAGGTTAAGTGTTAGCGGTAGGATTTGGGTTACGGTTAAGGTTAGGGTAAGTGTAAGGTTTAGGGTTAGGGTTAGGGTTAGGTTTAGGGTTAGGGTAAGGTTTAAACTTAGGGTTAGGGTTAGGGTTATGGTAAAATTAGGGTTAGGGTTAGGGTTAGGGTTACGGTTAGGGTTAGGGTTACGGTAATGTTTAGGGTTAGGGTAATGGTAAGGGTTAGGGTTAGGGTTAGGGTTAAGGTTAGGTTTAGTATTAGGGTTAGGGTTAGGGTTAGGTTAAGGGTAAGGGTTAGGGTCAATGTTAGGGTTGGGGTTAAGTTTAGTGTTAGGGTTAGGGTTAGGCTAGGGGTTAGGGTTAGGGTTAGGGTTAGAGTAAGGGTTAGGGTTAGGATAAGGGTAATGGTTAGGGTTAGGGTTAGGGTAAGGGTTAGGCTTAGGGGTTAGGGTAAGGGTTAGGGTTAGGGTTAGGGTAAGGTTTGAACTTAGGGATAGGGCTAGCGTTAGGGTAAAATTAGGGTTAGGGTTAGGGTTAGGATTAGGGTAAGGGAAAGGGTTAGGGTTAGGTTTAGGGTTAGGTTTTGGGTTATGATTAGGGTAAGGGTAAGGGTTAGGGTTAGGGTTCAGTTTAGGGTTAGGGTTAGGGTTAGGGTAAAATTAGGGTTAGGGTTAGGGTTAGGATTAGGGTAAGGGTAAGGGTTAGGGTTAGGGTTAGGGTTAGGTTTTGGGTTACGATTAGGGTAAGGGTAAGGGTTAGGGTTAGGGTTCAGTTTAGGGTTAGGGTTAGGGTTAGCGTTAGGATTAGGCTTAGGGTTAGGTTTAGTGTTAGGGTTAGGGTTAGGGTAAGGGTAAGTGTTAGGGTTAGGTTTAGGGTTACGGTTAAGATTAGGGTTAGGGTTAGGGTTAGGGAAAGGGAAAGATTTAGGGTTAGGGTTAGGGTTAGGTTTAGGGTTAGGGTTAGGGGTTAGGATTAGGGTTAGGGGTAGGTTTAGTTTTAGGGTTAGGTTAAGGGTAAGGTTTAGGGTTAGGGTTAGGTGTTAGGGTTACTGTAAGGGTTAGGGTTAGGGTTAGGGTTAGGGTAAGCATAAGTGTTAGGGTTAGGGTGAGAGTTAGGGTAAGGGTTAGGGTTAGGGTTAGGGTAAGTATAAGGGTTTGGGTTAGGGTTAGGTTTAGGGTAAGGTTTAGGGTTACGGTTAGGGTCAGGTTTAGGGTTAGGTTTAGGGGTAGGTTTAGCATTAAGTGTAGGGTTACGGTTAGGGTTAGTGTTTAGGTTTAGGGTTAGATTTAGGGAAAGTGTTAGGGTTAGGGTTAGTGTAAGGGTTAGGGTTAGGGTTAGTGTAAGGGTAAGGGTTAGGGTTAGGTTTAAGGTTGGGGTTAAGGTTCGGGTTAAGGTTAGAGTAAGGGTAAGGGTTAGGGTTAGGGTTAGGGTTAGGATAAGGTTTAGGTTTGGGTTAAGTTTAGGGTGAGGGTGAGGGTTAGGGTTAGGTGTTAGAGTTAGGGTTAGGGTTAGGGTTAGGATAAGCGTAAGGGTTAGGGTTAGAGTTAGGTTTAGGGTAAGGGTTAGGGTTAGGGTAGGTGTTAGGTTTAGGGTTAGGGTTAGGGTAAGGGTAAAGGTAAGGGTTAGAGTTAGGGTTAGGGTTAGGGTTAGGGTTAGGATTAGGGGTTTGGGTTAGGGTTAGGGTTAGGGTTAGTGTAAGGGTTAGGGATAGGGTTATGGTAAGGGTTAGGGTTATGGTTATGTTTAGCATTAAGTTTAGCGTTAGGGTTAGGGGAAGGGTAAGGGCTAGGGTTAGGGTTAGGGTTAAGTTTAGGGTAAGAGTATGAGTTAGGGTTTGGGTTAGGTTTATGGTAAGGGTTAGGGTTAGGGTTGGGGTTAGGTTTAGGGTTAGGGTTAGGGTAAGGGTTAGGGTTAGGGTTAGGGTAAGGGTTAGGCTTAATGTTAGTGTTAGGGTTAAGGTTAAAGTTACCTTTAGGGATAGGTTAAGGGTAAGGGTTACGTTTAGGGTGAGGGTTAGGGGTAGAGTTAGGGTTAGGGTAAGGGTAAGGTTTAGGGTTAGGGTTCGGTTTAGGGGTTAGCATTAGGGTTAGGGTTAGGTTAGGGTTAAAGTAAGAGTAAGGGTTAGGGTTAGGGTTAGGGTTAGGGTAAGGGTTAGGGTTAGGTTTAGGGTAAGGGTAAGGAATACGTTTAGGGTCAGAGTTAGGTTTAGGTTTAGGGTTAGGCAAAGGGTAATGGTTATGGTTAGGGTTAGGTTAGGGTGAGCTTTAGGGTTAGGGGAACGGTTAGTGTATAGGGTTAGTGTTAGGTTTAAGGAAAGAGTTAGGGTTAGGGTTAGTGTAAGGGTTAGGGTTAGGGTTAGGGAAAGGTTTAGGGTTAGGGTTAGGGTTAACATTAAGTTTAGGGTTAGCGTTAGGGTAAGGGTAAGGGTGAGGGCTAGGGTTAGGGTTAAGGTTAGGTTTAGGGTTAGGTTTAGGGTTAGGGAAAGGGTAAAGGTTAGTGTTAGGGTTAGGATTAGGGGTAGGGTTAGGGTTAGGGTTAGGTGTAGGATAAGGGTAAGGGTTAGGGTTAGGGTTAGGGTTAGGGTTCGTATTGGGGTTAGGGTTAGGTTAGGATACGGGTTAGGGTTAGGATTAGGATTAGGGTTAGGATTAGGGTTAGGGTTAGGGTTAGGGTTATGTTTAGGTTTAGGGTTAGGGTTAGGGTAAAGGTAAGGGTTAGGCTTAGGTGTAGGGTTAGGGGTAAGGGTAGGGTTAGGGTTAGGGTTAGGGTTACGGTAAGCATAATGGTTAGGGTTGGGGTTAGGGTTAGGGTAAGGGTTAGGGTTAGGGTAAAGGTAACGGTTAGAGTTAGGGTTAGGGTTAGGGTTAGGTGTTAGGGTTTCGGTTAGGGTTAGGGTTAGGGTAAGGTTTAGGGTTAGGGTTAGGGTAAGGGTTAGGGTTAGGGTTAGGGTAAAGGTAAGGGTTAGAGTTAGGGTTAGGGTTAGGGTTAGGATTAGGGGTTTGGGTTAGTGTTAGGATTACGGTTAGGGTAACTGTTAGGGTTAGGTTTAGGGTAAGGGTTAGGGTTAGGGTTAGGTTTAGCATTAAGTGTAGGGTTTGGGTTAGGGTAAGGGTAAAGGTTAGGGTTAGGTTTAGGGTTAGGGTAAGGGTTAGGGTTAGGGTTAGGTTTAGGGTTAGGTTTAGGGATAGGGTTAGGGTAAGGGTAAGGGTTAGGGTTAGGGTAAATATTAGGGTTAGGTTTAGGGTTAGGGTTAGGGTAAGGGTAAAGTTTAGGGTTAGGGTTAGGGTTAGGGTAAGGTTTAGGGTTAATGTTAGTGTTAGGGTTAGGGTTAAGTTAGGGTTAGGGTTATGGTAAGGGTAAGGGTTAGGGTTAGGGTGAGGCTTAGGGTTTAGGGTTAGGGTTAGGGTAAGGATAAGGTTTAGGGTTAGGGTTAGGGTTAGGGTTAGGATTAAGGTAAGAGCAAGGGTTAGGGTTAGGGTTACGGTTAGGGTAAGGGTTAGGGTTAGGTTTAGGGTAAGGGTAAGGTTTAGGGATATGGTTAGGGTTAGGGTTAGGGTCAGGGTAAGGGTAAGTGTTATGGTTATTGTTAGGTTAAGGTGAGCGTTAGGGTTAGGGTTAGGGCTAGTGTTTAGGGTTCGGGTTAGGGTTAGGGAAAGGGTTAGGTTTAGGGTTAGTGTAAGGGTTAGTTTAAGGTTAGGGTTAGGGTTTGGGTAAGGGATAGAGTTAGGGTTAAGGTTAGGGTTAGGTTTAGGGGTTAGGGTTAGTGTTAGGGTTTGGATAAGGATTAGGGTTAGGGTTAGGTTTAGGGTAAGGTTAAGTGTTAGCGGTAGGATTTGGGTTACGGTTAAGGTTAGGGTAAGTGTAAGGTTTAGGGTTAGGGTTAGGGTTAGGTTTAGGGTTAGGGTAAGGTTTAAACTTAGGGTTAGGGTTAGGGTTATGGTAAAATTAGGGTTAGGGTTAGGGTTAGGGTTACGGTTAGGGTTAGGGTTACGGTAATGTTTAGGGTTAGGGTAATGGTAAGGGTTAGGGTTAGGGTTAGGGTTAAGGTTAGGTTTAGTATTAGGGTTAGGGTTAGGGTTAGGTTAAGGGTAAGGGTTAGGGTCAATGTTAGGGTTGGGGTTAAGTTTAGTGTTAGGGTTAGGGTTAGGCTAGGGGTTAGGGTTAGGGTTAGGGTTAGAGTAAGGGTTAGGGTTAGGATAAGGGTAATGGTTAGGGTTAGGGTTAGGGTAAGGGTTAGGCTTAGGGGTTAGGGTAAGGGTTAGGGTTAGGGTTAGGGTAAGGTTTGAACTTAGGGATAGGGCTAGCGTTAGGGTAAAATTAGGGTTAGGGTTAGGGTTAGGATTAGGGTAAGGGAAAGGGTTAGGGTTAGGTTTAGGGTTAGGTTTTGGGTTATGATTAGGGTAAGGGTAAGGGTTAGGGTTAGGGTTCAGTTTAGGGTTAGGGTTAGGGTTAGGGTAAAATTAGGGTTAGGGTTAGGGTTAGGATTAGGGTAAGGGTAAGGGTTAGGGTTAGGGTTAGGGTTAGGTTTTGGATTACGATTAGGGTAAGGGTAAGGGTTAGGGTTAGGGTTCAGTTTAGGGTTAGGGTTAGGGTTAGCATTAGGATTAGGCTTAGGGTTAGGTTTAGTGTTAGGGTTAGGGTTAGGGTAAGGGTAAGTGTTAGGGTTAGGTTTAGGGTTAGGGTTAAGATTAGGGTGAGGGTTATGGTTAGGGAAAGGGAAAGATTTAGGGTTAGGGTTAGGGTTAGGTTTAGGGTTAGGGTTAGGGGTTAGGATTAGGGTTAGGGGTAGGTTTAGTTTTAGGGTTAGGTTAAGGGTAAGGTTTAGGGTTAGGGTTAGGTGTTAGGGTTAGTGTAAGGGTTAGGGTTAGGGTTAGGGTTAGGGTAAGCGTAAGTGTTAGGGTTAGGGTGAGAGTTAGGGTAAGGGTTAGGGTTATGGTTAGGGTAAGTATAAGGGTTCGGGTTAGGGTTAGGTTTAGGGTAAGGTTTAGGGTTACGGTTAGGGTCAGGTTTAGGGTTAGGTTTAGGGGTAGGTTTAGCATTAAGTGTAGGGTTACGGTTAGGGTTAGTGTTTAGGTTTAGGGTTAGATTTAGGGAAAGTGTTAGGGTTAGGGTTAGTGTAAGGGTTAGGGTTAGGGTTAGGGTTAGGGTAAGGGTTATGGTTAGGGTTAGGGTTAGAGTAAAGTTGAAGTTTAGCGTTAGGGTTAGGTTTAGGGAAAGGGTTAGGGTTAGGGTTAGGGTAAAGTTTAGGGTTAGGGTTAGGTTTAGGGTTAGGTTTAGGTAAAGGGTAAGGGTTAGGGTAAGGGTTAGGGTTAGGCTTAGTGTTAGGGTGAGGATTAGGGTTAGGGTTAGGGAAAGTGTTAGGGTTTGAGTTAGGGTTAGGGTTAGCATTAAGTTTAGGGTTAGGGTTATGGTAAGGGTAAGGTTTAGGGTAAGGGTAAGGGTGAGGGTTAGGGTTAGGGTTAGGGTTAGGGAAGGGGTAAAGTTTAGGGTTAGTGTTAGGGTTAGGGGTTAGGGTTAGGATTAGGGTTAGGGTTAGGGTTAGGGTTAGGTTTAGGGTAAGGATAAGGGTTAGGTTTAGGCATAGGTTTAGGGTTGGTTTTGGGGTTAGGGTTAGGGTAAGGAAAAGTGTTAGGGTTAGGGTTAGGGTTAGGGTTATGTTTAGGTTTAGCGTAAGGGTAAGGGTAAGGGTTAGGGTTAGGTTTAGGGTTGGGGTTAAGGGTACAGTTAAGGTTAGGGTAAGGGTAAGGGTTAGGGTTAGGGTTAGGTTAAGGGTTAGGGTTAGGGTTAAGGTTAGGGTGAGGGTTAGGGTTAGGTTTTGGTGTTAGCGAGAGGGATAGGGTTAGGGTAAGGTTTAGGGTTAGGGTTAGGGTAAGGTAAGGGTTAGAGTTAGGGTTAGGGTTTGGTTAAAGTTTAGGGTTTTGGGTTAGGGTTAGGGTTAGGGTTAGTGTAAGGATTAGGGTTAGGGTTAGAGGAAGGTTTAGGGTTATGGTTATGTTTAGGTTCAGCATTAAGTGTAGGGTTAGTGTTAGGGTAAGGGTAAGGGTTAGGGTTAGGGTTAGGGTAAGCGTAAGGGTTAGGTTTAGGGTTAGGGTTAGGTTTAGGGTAAGGGTTAGGGTTTGGGTTAGGTTTAGGGTTAGGGTTAGGATAAAGGTAAGGGTTAGGGTTAGGGTAAGGGTTAGGGTTAGGGTTAGGTTTAGGGTTAGGGTTAGGGTAAGAGTAAGGGTTAGGTTTAGGGTTAGGGTAAGTGTTAGGGTTAGAGTGAGGGTTAGGGTTTAGTTTAGGGTTAGGGTAAGCATAAGGTTTAGGATTAGGGTTAGGGTTAAGGATAGGGTTAAGGTAAGAGAAAGGGTTAGGTTTAGGTTTAGTGTTAGGGTTAGGGTAAGGGTTAGGGTTAGGTTTAGGGTAAGGGTTAGGTTTAGGGATTAGGTTAGGGTTTAGGGTTAGGGTTAAGTTAAGAGAAAGGGTTAGGTTTAGGTTTAGTGTTAGGGTTAGGGTTAGGGTTAGGGTAAGTATAAGGGTTAGGGTTAGGGTTAGGTTTAGGGTTAGGGTTAGAGTTAGTGTTAGGGTTAGGGTAAGTGTTAGGGTTAGGGTTGGGTTTAGGTTTAGGGTTAGGATAAGGGTATGGGTTAGGTTTAGGGATTAGGGTTAAGGTTAGAGTTAGGGATTGGTTAAGGGTTAAGGTTAGGGTAAGGATAATGGTTAGGGTTAGGGTTAGGGTTAGGGTTAGTGATTGGTTAAGGGTTAAGGTTAGGGTAAGGATAAGGGTTAGGGTTAGGATTACTGTTAGGTTTAGGGATAGGGTTAGGGTAAGGGTAAGGGTAAGGGTTAGGGTTAGGGTTATGGTTAAGGATAGGTTTAGTGTTAGGGTTAGGGTTAGGGTTAGGGTAAGGGTAAGGGTTAATTTTAAGGTTAGGGGTAGTGTTAATGTTAGTGTTAGGGTTCGGGTTAGGCTCAGGGTTAGGGTTAGGTTTAGGGCAAGGGTAAGTGTTCGGGTTAGGGGTGGGGTTAGGGTTAGGGTAAGGGTAAGGGTTATGGTTAGGGTTAGGTTAGGCTGAGCTTTAGGGTTAGGGTTAGAGTTAGTGTTTAGGGTTAGTGTTAGGTTTAGGGAAAGAATTATGGTTAGGGTTAGTGTAATGGATAGTGTTAGGGTTAGGGTCAGGGTAAGGGTTAGGGTTAGGGTTAGGGTTAGGTTAAAGTTTAGAGTAAGGTTTAGGGTTAGATTTAGGGAAAGTGTAAGGGTTAGGGTTAGGGTTAGTGTTAGGGTAAGGATGAGGGTTAGGGTTAGGGAAAGGGTTAGGATTAGGGTTAGGGTTAGGGTTAGGGTTAGCAGTAAGTTTAGGGTGAGGGTTAGGGTAAGGTTAAGGTTTAGGGTAAGGGTAAGGGTGAGGGTTAGGGTTAGGGTTAAGGTTTGGTTTAGGGTTAGGGTTAGGGTTAGGGAAAGGGTAAAGTTTAGGGTTAGGGTTAGGGTTAGGGTTACGGTTAGGATAAGGGTAAGGGTTGGAATTAGGGTTAGGGTTAGGGTTAGGTTTCGGCGTTAGGGTTATTGTTAGGGTAAGGATAAGGGTTAGGGTTAGGGTTAGCGTAAGGGTAAGTGTTAGGTGTAGGGTTAGGGTTACGGTTAGGGTTAGGGTAAGTGTAAGTGATAGGGTTAGGTTTAGGGTTAGGTGTAGGGTTAGGGTTACAGTTAGTGTTAGGGTTATTGTTTAGGGTTAGGATAAGGGTAAGGGTTAGGGTTAAGGTTAGTGTTAGGGTTAGGGGTTAGGATTACAGTTAGGGTTAGGGTTAGGATAATGCTAAGGGTTAGGGTTAGGGATTAGGGTTAGGGTTAGGGTTAGTGATTGGTTAAGGGTTAAGGTTAGGGTAAGGATAAGGGTTAGGGTTAGGGTTAGGGTTAGTGTTAGGTTTAGGGTTAGGGTTAGGGTAAGGGTAAGTGTTAGGGTTAGGGTTAGGGTTAAGGTTAGGTTTAGTGTTAGGTTTGGGTTAGGGTTAGCGTAAGGGTAAGGGTTAGGGTTAAGGTTAGGGTTAGGTTTAAGGTTAGTGTTAGGGTTAGGCTTTGGCTGAGGGTTAGGGTTAGGGTTATGGTAAGGTTTAGGGTTAGGGTTAGGGTTAGGGTTACAGTTAGGGTTAGGTATAGGGTAACGGTAATGGTTAGGGTTAGGGTTAGGATAAGGGTTAGGGTTAGGGGTTAGGGTAAGGGTTAGTGTTAGGGTTAGGATAAGGTTTAATGTTAGGGTTAGGGTTAGGGTTAGGGTAAAATTAGGGTTATGGTTAGGGTAAGGGTAAGGGTTAGCGTTAGGGTTAGGGTTTGGGTTTGGGTTAGGGTAAGGTAAGGGTTATGGTTAGGGTTCAGTTTAGGGTTAGGGTTAGGGTTAGCGTTAGGATTAGGGTTAGGGTTAGCTTTAGGGTTAGGGTTAGTGTAAGGTTAAGGGTTAGGGTTAGGTTTAGGTTAGGGTTAAGATTAGGGTTAGGGTTAGGGTTAGGGAAAGGGAAAGATTTAGGGTTAGGATTAGGGTTAGTTTTAGGGTTAGGGTAGGGGTTAGGGTGAGGGTTAGGGTTCGGGCTAGGGTTATTGTTAGGGTAAGAATTAGGGTTAAGGTTAGGGAAAGGGTTAGGGTTAGGGTTAGGGTTAGCATTAAGTTTAGGGTTAGATTAGGGTAAGGGTAAGGTTTAGGTTAATGGTAAGGGTGAGGGTTATGGTTAGGGTTAAGTTTAGGATTAGGGTTAGGGTTAGGTGTTAGGGTTAGAGTAAGGGTTAGGGTTATGTTTAGGGTAAGGGTAAGGTTTAGGGTTAGGATTTGGGTTAGGTTAGGGTTAGGATAAGGGTAAGTGTTAGGGTTAGGGTGATGGTTAGGGTTAGATTAAGGGTTAGGGTTAGGGTTAGTGTAAGCGTAAGGGTTAGGGTTAGGGTTAGGTTTAGGGTAAGGTTTAGGGTTATGGTTAGGGTTAGGTTTATGGTTAGGGTTAGGGTTAGGTTTAGAATTAAGTGTAGGGTTAGGGTTAGTGTTTAGGTTTAGGTTATGTTTAGGGAAAGAGTTAGGGTTAGGGTTAGTGTAAGGGTTAGGGTTAGGTTTAGGGTTAGGGTAAGGGATAGGTTTAGGGTTAGGGTTAGGGTAAAGTTTAGGGTTAGGGTTAGGGTTAGGGTTAGGGAAATGGTAAGGTTAGGGTAAGGGTTAGGGTTAGGGTTAGTGTTAGGGTAAGGATTAGGGTTAAGGTTAGGGAAAGGTTTAGGGTTAGGGTTAGGGTTGGGGTTAGCATTAAGTTTAGGGTTAGGGTTAGGGTAAGGGTAAAGTTTAGGGTAAGGGTAAGGGTGAGGGTTAGGGTTAGGGTTAAGGTTAGGGTTAGGGTTAGAGTTAGGGAAAGGGTAAAGTTTAGGGTTAGGTTAAGGGTTAGGGTTAGGGTTATGTTTAGGTTTAGGGTTAGGGTAAGGGTAAAGGTTAGGTTAGGTTTAGGGTTGGGGTTAAGGGTAGGGTTAGAGTTAGGGTTAGGGTAAGGGTTAGGGTTATGGTAAGCGTAAGGGTTAGGTTTAGGTTT
>JANJXV010000067.1:2742500-2747500 GCA_024803745.1 Megascapheus bottae | reverse complement strand
AGGTTTAGGGTTAAGGTTAGGTTTAGTTTTAGGGTTACGGTTAGGGTAAGGGTAAGGGTTAGGTTTAGGGTTAGGGTTAAGGTTAGGGTTAGGGTTAGGGTTAGGGTTAGTGTAAGGGTAATGGTTAGGTTTAGGGTTAGGTTTAATGTTAGGTTTGGGGTAAGGGTATTGGTTAGGGTTAGGGTTAGGGTTAGGGTTAGGTTTAGGTTAAGTGAAAGGTTTAGGGTAACTGTTAGCTTTAGGGTTAAGGTTAGGGTTAGTGTTAGAGTAAGGGTAAGGGTTAGGGTTAGGGTTAGGGTGAGGGGTTAGGGTTAGGGTTATGGTAAGGGTAAGACTTAGGTTTAGAGTTAGGGTTAGGGTTAGGGTATGGGTTACGGTTAGGGTTAGAGTTAGTGTTAGGGTAAGGGTTACGGTTAGGATTAGGGTTATTGTTAGGGTAAGGGATAGGTTTAGGGTTAGGGTTAGGGTTAGGTTTAGGGTTAGGTGTAGGGTAAGGGTAAGGGTTAGGGTTAGGTTTAGGTTTAGGGTTAGGGTTAGGGTAAGGGTTAGGTTTAGGATAAGTGTTAGCTTTAGGGTTAAGGTTAGGGCTAGGGTTAGAGTAAGGGTAAGGGTTAGGGTAATGATTAAGGGTAAGGTTTAGGGTTAGGGTTATGGTTAGGGTAAGGGTAAGGGTTAGGGTTAGAGTTAGGGTTAGGGTAATGGTAAGGGTTATGGCTAGGGTTAGGGTAAGGGATAGGGTTAGGATTAGGGTTAGGTTTAGAGTTAGGGTTAGGGAAAGGGTAAAGGATAGGGTTAGGTTTAGGTTTAGGGTTAGGGTTAGGATTAGAGTTAGGGTTAGGGTAAGGGTAAGGGTTATGGTTAGGGTTATGTTTAGGGTTAGGGTAAGGGTAAGGGTTAGGGTTAGGGTTATTGTTAGGTTAAATTTAGCGTTAGGGTTAGGGTTAGGGTTAGGTTTCGTGTTGGGGTTAAGGTTAGGCTTAGGGTTAGGGTAAGGGTAAGAGTTAGGGTTAGGGTTAGGGTTAGGGTTAGGTTTAAGGTTAGGGTTAGAGTAAGGGTAAGGGTTAGGGTTAGGGTTAAGGTTAGGGTTAGGGTTAGGGTTAGGGTAAGGCTTAGGGTTAGGGTTAGGGTTAGGATTAGGGTTAGGGTAAGGGTAAGGGTTAGGGTTAGGGTAAGAGTAAAGGTTAGGTTTAGGGTTATGGTTAGGTTTAAGGTTAGGGTTAGGGTTATTGTTAGGGTTAGGTTTAGGGCAAGTGTAAGGGTTAGGGTAAGGGTTAGGGTTAGGGGTAGGTTTAGAGTTAGGTTTAGGGAAAGGTAAGGGTGAGGGATAAGGATTGGGTTAGGGTTAGGGTAAGGAATAGGTTTTAGGTTAGGGTTAGGGTAAAGGTTAGGGTTAGGTTTAGGGTTAGGGTTGGGGTTAGCATTAAGGTTAGGCTTAGGTTTAGTGTTAGGGTAAGGATTAGTGTTATGGTTCGGGTTAGGGTAAGGGTTAGGGTTCGGGTTAGGCTTAGCATTAAGGTTAGGGTTAGGGTTAGGGTAAGAATAAGGGTTTGGTTAGGGTTAGGGTTTTAGTAAGGGTAAGGATTAGGGTTAGGGTTCGGGTTATGGTTAGGGTTAGGGTTATGTTAGGGTCAGGTTAAGGGTAACGGTAAGCTTTAGGGTTAGGTTAGGGTTAGGGTTGGGGTTAGGGTTAGGAAAAGGGTAAGGTTTAGGGTTAGGTTAAGGTTAAGTGTAAGGTTTAGGGGTAGGTTTAGGTTTACGATTAGGGTTACGGTAAGGGTTTGGGTTAGGATTAGTATTAGGTTTAGGGTAAGAGTAAGGTTTAGGATTAGGGTTATGGTTAGGTTAGGGTTAGGGTTAGGGTTAGCATCAGGTTTGGGGTTAGGTTTAGGGTAAGAGTAAGGGTTAGGGTTAGTGTTAGGGTTAGGTTTAGGGTTAGGGTTAGGGTTATGGTTAGGGTAAGGGTTTGGATTAAGGTTAGAGTTAGGGTTAGTCTAAGGGTTAGGGTTAGGGTTATGGTAAGGGTTTGGCTTAGGGTTATGGTTAGCGTTAGAGATAGGGTTAGGGTTAGGGTAAGGGTCAGGGTTAGGGTTAAGGTTAGGGTTAGGGTTAGGGTTAGGGTATGGGTTAGGGTTAGGGGTTAGGGGTTAGGAATAGGGTAAGGGTTCGGGTTAGGGTTAGGTTTAGGGTAAGTAAAAATGTTAGGGTTTGGATTAGGGTTAGGGTAAGGGTAAGTGTTAGGGTTAGGGTTAGGGTTAGGTTTAGGGTTGGGTTTAAGGTTAGGGTTAGAGTTAGGGTAAAGGTAAGGGTTAGGATAGCGTTAGTGTTAGGGTTAGGGTAAGTGTTAGTGTTAGGGTTATGGGTTCGGGTTAGGGTTAGGGTTAGGTTTAGAGTTCAGGTTAGGTTAAGGGTAAGGGTGAGGGTGAGGGTGAGGGTTAGGGTTAGGGTTAGGTTTAGGGTTAGGTTTAGAGTTAGTGTTAGGATAAGGATAAGGGTTAGGATTAGCGTTAGTGTTAGGGTTAAGGTTATTGTTGGTTTAGGGTCAGGGAAAGGGTAAAGTTTAGGGTAATGGTTGCGGTTAGTGTTAGGGGAAGAATTAAGTTTAGGGTTAGGGTTAGGGTAAAGGTTAGGGTTAGGTTCAGGGTTAGCATTAAGTTTAGGGTTAGGGTTAGAGTAACGGTAAGGTTAAGGTTTAGGGTTAGGGTTAAGGTTAGGGTTAGGGTTATGATAAGGGTAAGGATAGGGTTAGGTTTAGAGTTAGGGTTAGGGGTTAGGGTTAGGGTAAGGGTTAGGGTTAGGGTTAGGGTAAGTTTAAGGATTAGGGTTTGTGTTAGGGTTAGGGTTAGGGTAAGGGTAAGGATTAGGGTTAATGTTAGGGTTAGGGTTAGGGTTAGGGTTAGGGTAAGGGTAAGGGTTACGATTAGGGTTAGGGTTAGGCTTAGGTTTGAGTTAGGGTTAGGGTTAGGTTTAGGGTTAGGGTTAGGGTAAGGGTAAGGTTTAGGGTTAGGGTTAGGGTTGCGTTAGGTTTAGGGTTAGGGTTAGGGAAAGGGTAAGGGTAAGATTTAGGGTTATGGTAAGTATTAGGGTTAGGTTAAGTTTTAGGGTTAGGGTTAGGGTTAGGGTTAGGATTAAGTTTAGGTTTACTGTTAGGGTAAGGGTTAAGGTTAGGGTTAGCATTAAGTTTAGGATTAGGGTTAGGGTAAGGTTAAGGGTTAGGGTTAGTGTTAAGGTTATTGTTAGGTTTGGGGTAAGGGTAAGGAAAGGGTTCGGGTTAGGGTTAGCGTTACGGTAAGTGTTAGGGTTAGGGTAAGGGTAAGGTTTAGGGTTTGGGTTAGGGTTACGGTTAGAGTTAGGGTAAGGGTAAGTGTTAGGGTTAGGTTTAGGGTAGTGTTCGGTGTAGGTTTAGGGTTAGGATAAGGGTAACGGTTAGGGTTAGGCTAAGGGTTAGGTTACCGGTAAGGGTTAGGGTTAATGTTGGGGTTAGGGTTAGGGTTGGGGTTAGGTTTAGAGTTAGGGTTAGTGTTATGTTTAGGGTTAGGGTTAGGGTAAGGTTATGGGTTAGAGTTAGGGTTTGCGTTGGATTAGGTTTAGGGTTAGGGTTAGGTTAAGGGTAAGGTTTAGGGTTAGAGTTAGCGTTAGGGTTAATGTTATGGTTAGGGTTAGGGTTAGGGTTAGGGATAGGGAAAGGGTAAGGGTTAGGGTTTGGTTTAGGGTTAAGGTTAGGTTTAGTGTTAGGGTTAGGGTTAGGGTTAGGTTAAGGGTAAGGGTTAGGGTTAAGGTTAGGTTTAGGGTTAAGGTTAGTGTTAGGGCTAGGGTTATGCCAAGGGTTAGGGTTAGGGTTAGGGTATGGTTTAGAGTTAGGGTTAGGGTTAGGGTTTTAGTTAGGGTTGGGGTTAGGGTAAGGGTAATGGTTAGGGTTAGGGTAAGGGTTAAGGTTAGGGGTTAGGGTAAGGGTTAGGTTTAGGGTTAGGTTTAGTGTAGGGTTTAAACTTAGGGTTAGGGTTAGGGTTAGGGTAAAATTAGTGTTAGGGTTAGGGTTAGGTTTAGGGTTAGGGTAAGGGTAAGGGTTAGGGTTAGGTTTAGGGTTAGGATTAAGATTAGAGTTAGGGTTAGGGTTAGGAAAAGGGAAAGATTTAGGGTTAGGGTTAGGGTTAGGGTTAGGGTTAGGTTTAGTGTAGGGTTTAAACTTAGGGTTAGGGTTAATGTTAGCGTTAGGATTAGTGTTAGGGTTAGGTTTAGGGTTAGGGTTAGGGTAAGGGTAAGGGTTAGGGTTAGGTTTAGGGTTAGGATTAAGATTAGGGTTAGGGTTAGGGTTAGGAAAAGGGAAAGATTTAGGGTTAGGGTTAGGGTTAGGTTTAGGGTTAGGATTAGGGGTTAGGGTTAGGGGAAGGGGTAGGGTTAGGGTTAGGGTTAGGTTAAGGTTAAGGTTTAGGGTTAGGGTTAGGTGTTAGGGTTACTGTAAGGGTTAGTGTTATGTTCAGGGTAAGGGTAAGGTTTAAGGTTAGGGTTAGGGTTAGGGTAAGGGTAAGGGTTAGGGTTAGGGTTAGGGTTAGGGTAAGGATTAGGGTTAGTGTTAAGTTTAGGGTTAGGTTTAGGGTAAGAGTTAGGGTTAGGGTTGGGGTTAGGTTTAGGGTTTGGGTTAGGGTAAGGGAAGGGTTAGGGTTAGGTTTAGGGTAATGGTTAGGGTTAGGGTGAGGGTTAGGTTTAGGGTTAGGGTTAGGGTAAGGGTTAGGGTTAGTGTTAGGGTTAGGGTAAGGGTGAGGCTTAATGTTAGTGTTAGGTTTAGGGTTAAGTTTAGGTTTATGGTTAGGGTAAGGGTAAGGGTTAGGGTTAGGGTTAGGGTTAGGGTTAGGGGTTAGGATTAGGGTAGGGTTAGGGTTAGTCTTAAGGTAAGAGTAAGAGTTAGGGTTAGGGTTAGGGTTAAGTTTAGGTTTATGGTTAGGGTAAGGGTTATTGTTAGGTTGAGGGTTAGCGGTTAGAGTTAGGGTTAGGGTAAGGGTAAG
>JANJXV010000067.1:2727500-2740000 GCA_024803745.1 Megascapheus bottae | reverse complement strand
AATTAGGGTTAGGGTTAAGGTTAGTGTTAGGCTTTGGGTTAGGGTAAGGGTAAGGGTTAGGGTAAGGGTTATTGTTAGGGTAAAATGTAGCGTTAGGGTTAGGGTTAGGGTTAGGTTTCGTGTTGGGGTTAAGGTTAGGCTTAGGGTTAGGGTAAGGGTAAGATTTAGGTTTAGGGTTAAGGTTAGGTTTAGTTTTAGGGTTACGGTTAGGGTAAGGGTAAGGGTTAGGTTTAGGGTTAGGGTTAAGGTTAGGGTTAGGGTTAGGGTTAGGGTTAGTGTAAGGGTAATGGTTAGGTTTAGGGTTAGGTTTAATGTTAGGTTTGGGGTAAGGGTATTGGTTAGGGTTAGGGTTAGGGTTAGGGTTAGGTTTAGGTTAAGTGAAAGGTTTAGGGTAACTGTTAGCTTTAGGGTTAAGGTTAGGGTTAGTGTTAGAGTAAGGGTAAGGGTTAGGGTTAGGGTTAGGGTGAGGGGTTAGGGTTAGGGTTATGGTAAGGGTAAGACTTAGGTTTAGAGTTAGGGTTAGGGTTAGGGTATGGGTTACGGTTAGGGTTAGAGTTAGTGTTAGGGTAAGGGTTACGGTTAGGATTAGGGTTATTGTTAGGGTAAGGGATAGGTTTAGGGTTAGGGTTAGGGTTAGGTTTAGGGTTAGGTGTAGGGTAAGGGTAAGGGTTAGGGTTAGGTTTAGGTTTAGGGTTAGGGTTAGGGTAAGGGTTAGGTTTAGGATAAGTGTTAGCTTTAGGGTTAAGGTTAGGGCTAGGGTTAGAGTAAGGGTAAGGGTTAGGGTAATGATTAAGGGTAAGGTTTAGGGTTAGGGTTATGGTTAGGGTAAGGGTAAGGGTTAGGGTTAGAGTTAGGGTTAGGGTAATGGTAAGGGTTATGGCTAGGGTTAGGGTAAGGGATAGGGTTAGGATTAGGGTTAGGTTTAGAGTTAGGGTTAGGGAAAGGGTAAAGGATAGGGTTAGGTTTAGGTTTAGGGTTAGGGTTAGGATTAGAGTTAGGGTTAGGGTAAGGGTAAGGGTTATGGTTAGGGTTATGTTTAGGGTTAGGGTAAGGGTAAGGGTTAGGGTTAGGGTTATTGTTAGGTTAAATTTAGCGTTAGGGTTAGGGTTAGGGTTAGGTTTCGTGTTGGGGTTAAGGTTAGGCTTAGGGTTAGGGTAAGGGTAAGAGTTAGGGTTAGGGTTAGGGTTAGGGTTAGGTTTAAGGTTAGGGTTAGAGTAAGGGTAAGGGTTAGGGTTAGGGTTAAGGTTAGGGTTAGGGTTAGGGTTAGGGTAAGGCTTAGGGTTAGGGTTAGGGTTAGGATTAGGGTTAGGGTAAGGGTAAGGGTTAGGGTTAGGGTAAGAGTAAAGGTTAGGTTTAGGGTTATGGTTAGGTTTAAGGTTAGGGTTAGGGTTATTGTTAGGGTTAGGTTTAGGGCAAGTGTAAGGGTTAGGGTAAGGGTTAGGGTTAGGGGTAGGTTTAGAGTTAGGTTTAGGGAAAGGTAAGGGTGAGGGATAAGGATTGGGTTAGGGTTAGGGTAAGGAATAGGTTTTAGGTTAGGGTTAGGGTAAAGGTTAGGGTTAGGTTTAGGGTTAGGGTTGGGGTTAGCATTAAGGTTAGGCTTAGGTTTAGTGTTAGGGTAAGGATTAGTGTTATGGTTCGGGTTAGGGTAAGGGTTAGGGTTCGGGTTAGGCTTAGCATTAAGGTTAGGGTTAGGGTTAGGGTAAGAATAAGGGTTTGGTTAGGGTTAGGGTTTTAGTAAGGGTAAGGATTAGGGTTAGGGTTCGGGTTATGGTTAGGGTTAGGGTTATGTTAGGGTCAGGTTAAGGGTAACGGTAAGCTTTAGGGTTAGGTTAGGGTTAGGGTTGGGGTTAGGGTTAGGAAAAGGGTAAGGTTTAGGGTTAGGTTAAGGTTAAGTGTAAGGTTTAGGGGTAGGTTTAGGTTTACGATTAGGGTTACGGTAAGGGTTTGGGTTAGGATTAGTATTAGGTTTAGGGTAAGAGTAAGGTTTAGGATTAGGGTTATGGTTAGGTTAGGGTTAGGGTTAGGGTTAGCATCAGGTTTGGGGTTAGGTTTAGGGTAAGAGTAAGGGTTAGGGTTAGTGTTAGGGTTAGGTTTAGGGTTAGGGTTAGGGTTATGGTTAGGGTAAGGGTTTGGATTAAGGTTAGAGTTAGGGTTAGTCTAAGGGTTAGGGTTAGGGTTATGGTAAGGGTTTGGCTTAGGGTTATGGTTAGCGTTAGAGATAGGGTTAGGGTTAGGGTAAGGGTCAGGGTTAGGGTTAAGGTTAGGGTTAGGGTTAGGGTTAGGGTATGGGTTAGGGTTAGGGGTTAGGGGTTAGGAATAGGGTAAGGGTTCGGGTTAGGGTTAGGTTTAGGGTAAGTAAAAATGTTAGGGTTTGGATTAGGGTTAGGGTAAGGGTAAGTGTTAGGGTTAGGGTTAGGGTTAGGTTTAGGGTTGGGTTTAAGGTTAGGGTTAGAGTTAGGGTAAAGGTAAGGGTTAGGATAGCGTTAGTGTTAGGGTTAGGGTAAGTGTTAGTGTTAGGGTTATGGGTTCGGGTTAGGGTTAGGGTTAGGTTTAGAGTTCAGGTTAGGTTAAGGGTAAGGGTGAGGGTGAGGGTGAGGGTTAGGGTTAGGGTTAGGTTTAGGGTTAGGTTTAGAGTTAGTGTTAGGATAAGGATAAGGGTTAGGATTAGCGTTAGTGTTAGGGTTAAGGTTATTGTTGGTTTAGGGTCAGGGAAAGGGTAAAGTTTAGGGTAATGGTTGCGGTTAGTGTTAGGGGAAGAATTAAGTTTAGGGTTAGGGTTAGGGTAAAGGTTAGGGTTAGGTTCAGGGTTAGCATTAAGTTTAGGGTTAGGGTTAGAGTAACGGTAAGGTTAAGGTTTAGGGTTAGGGTTAAGGTTAGGGTTAGGGTTATGATAAGGGTAAGGATAGGGTTAGGTTTAGAGTTAGGGTTAGGGGTTAGGGTTAGGGTAAGGGTTAGGGTTAGGGTTAGGGTAAGTTTAAGGATTAGGGTTTGTGTTAGGGTTAGGGTTAGGGTAAGGGTAAGGATTAGGGTTAATGTTAGGGTTAGGGTTAGGGTTAGGGTTAGGGTAAGGGTAAGGGTTACGATTAGGGTTAGGGTTAGGCTTAGGTTTGAGTTAGGGTTAGGGTTAGGTTTAGGGTTAGGGTTAGGGTAAGGGTAAGGTTTAGGGTTAGGGTTAGGGTTGCGTTAGGTTTAGGGTTAGGGTTAGGGAAAGGGTAAGGGTAAGATTTAGGGTTATGGTAAGTATTAGGGTTAGGTTAAGTTTTAGGGTTAGGGTTAGGGTTAGGGTTAGGATTAAGTTTAGGTTTACTGTTAGGGTAAGGGTTAAGGTTAGGGTTAGCATTAAGTTTAGGATTAGGGTTAGGGTAAGGTTAAGGGTTAGGGTTAGTGTTAAGGTTATTGTTAGGTTTGGGGTAAGGGTAAGGAAAGGGTTCGGGTTAGGGTTAGCGTTACGGTAAGTGTTAGGGTTAGGGTAAGGGTAAGGTTTAGGGTTTGGGTTAGGGTTACGGTTAGAGTTAGGGTAAGGGTAAGTGTTAGGGTTAGGTTTAGGGTAGTGTTCGGTGTAGGTTTAGGGTTAGGATAAGGGTAACGGTTAGGGTTAGGCTAAGGGTTAGGTTACCGGTAAGGGTTAGGGTTAATGTTGGGGTTAGGGTTAGGGTTGGGGTTAGGTTTAGAGTTAGGGTTAGTGTTATGTTTAGGGTTAGGGTTAGGGTAAGGTTATGGGTTAGAGTTAGGGTTTGCGTTGGATTAGGTTTAGGGTTAGGGTTAGGTTAAGGGTAAGGTTTAGGGTTAGAGTTAGCGTTAGGGTTAATGTTATGGTTAGGGTTAGGGTTAGGGTTAGGGATAGGGAAAGGGTAAGGGTTAGGGTTTGGTTTAGGGTTAAGGTTAGGTTTAGTGTTAGGGTTAGGGTTAGGGTTAGGTTAAGGGTAAGGGTTAGGGTTAAGGTTAGGTTTAGGGTTAAGGTTAGTGTTAGGGCTAGGGTTATGCCAAGGGTTAGGGTTAGGGTTAGGGTATGGTTTAGAGTTAGGGTTAGGGTTAGGGTTTTAGTTAGGGTTGGGGTTAGGGTAAGGGTAATGGTTAGGGTTAGGGTAAGGGTTAAGGTTAGGGGTTAGGGTAAGGGTTAGGTTTAGGGTTAGGTTTAGTGTAGGGTTTAAACTTAGGGTTAGGGTTAGGGTTAGGGTAAAATTAGTGTTAGGGTTAGGGTTAGGTTTAGGGTTAGGGTAAGGGTAAGGGTTAGGGTTAGGTTTAGGGTTAGGATTAAGATTAGAGTTAGGGTTAGGGTTAGGAAAAGGGAAAGATTTAGGGTTAGGGTTAGGGTTAGGGTTAGGGTTAGGTTTAGTGTAGGGTTTAAACTTAGGGTTAGGGTTAATGTTAGCGTTAGGATTAGTGTTAGGGTTAGGTTTAGGGTTAGGGTTAGGGTAAGGGTAAGGGTTAGGGTTAGGTTTAGGGTTAGGATTAAGATTAGGGTTAGGGTTAGGGTTAGGAAAAGGGAAAGATTTAGGGTTAGGGTTAGGGTTAGGTTTAGGGTTAGGATTAGGGGTTAGGGTTAGGGGAAGGGGTAGGGTTAGGGTTAGGGTTAGGTTAAGGTTAAGGTTTAGGGTTAGGGTTAGGTGTTAGGGTTACTGTAAGGGTTAGTGTTATGTTCAGGGTAAGGGTAAGGTTTAAGGTTAGGGTTAGGGTTAGGGTAAGGGTAAGGGTTAGGGTTAGGGTTAGGGTTAGGGTAAGGATTAGGGTTAGTGTTAAGTTTAGGGTTAGGTTTAGGGTAAGAGTTAGGGTTAGGGTTGGGGTTAGGTTTAGGGTTTGGGTTAGGGTAAGGGAAGGGTTAGGGTTAGGTTTAGGGTAATGGTTAGGGTTAGGGTGAGGGTTAGGTTTAGGGTTAGGGTTAGGGTAAGGGTTAGGGTTAGTGTTAGGGTTAGGGTAAGGGTGAGGCTTAATGTTAGTGTTAGGTTTAGGGTTAAGTTTAGGTTTATGGTTAGGGTAAGGGTAAGGGTTAGGGTTAGGGTTAGGGTTAGGGTTAGGGGTTAGGATTAGGGTAGGGTTAGGGTTAGTCTTAAGGTAAGAGTAAGAGTTAGGGTTAGGGTTAGGGTTAAGTTTAGGTTTATGGTTAGGGTAAGGGTTATTGTTAGGTTGAGGGTTAGCGGTTAGAGTTAGGGTTAGGGTAAGGGTAAGGTTTAGGGTTAGGGTTCAGGTTAGGGGTTAGGATTAGGGGTAGGGTTATGGTTAGTGTTAAGGTAAGAGTAAGAGTTAGGGTTAGGGTTAGGGTTAGGGTAAGTGTTAAGATTAGGTTTAGGGTAAGGGTAAGGAATATGGATAGGGTCAGAGTTAGGGTTAGGTTTAGGGAAAGGGTAAAGGTTATGGTTACGGTTAGGTTAGGGTGAGCTTTAGGGTTAGTATTAGGCTTAGGGAAAGAGTTAAGGTTAGCGTTAGTGTAAGGGTTAGGGTTAGGGTTAGGGTTAGGGTAAGGGTTAGGGTTAGGGTTAGGGTTAGTTTAGGGTTAGGGTAAGGTTTAGGGTTAGGATTACGGTTAGGTTTAGAGTTAGGGTTAGGGTAAGGGTAAAGGTTAGGGTTAGGTTTAGGTTTAGGGTTAGGGTTAGGGTTAGAGTTAAGGTTATGGTAAGGGTAAGGGTTATGGTTAGGGTTAGGTTTAGGGTTAGAGTAAGGGTAAGGGTTAGGGTTAGGGTTATGGTTAGGGGATAGGTTTAGGGTAGGTTTAGGGTTAGGGTTAGGGTAAGGGTTAGGGTTAGGGTTAGAAGTAGGGTTAGGGTTAGGGTTGGGGTAAGGATAAGGGTTAGGGTTAGGGTTAGGGTTAGGGTAAAATTTAGCGTTAGTGTTAGGGTTAGGGTTAGGTTTCGTGTTGGGGTTAAGGTTAGCCTCAGGGTTAGTGTAAGGGTAAGAGTTAGGGTTAGGTTAGGGTTAGGGTTAGGATTAGGTTTAAGGTTAGGGTTAGGGTAAGGGTAAGGGTTAGGGTTAGGGTTAAGGTTAGGGTAAGGCTTAGGGTTAGGGTTAGGGTTAGGATTAGGGTTAGGGTTAGGGTAAGGGTAAGCGTTAGTGTTAGGGTAAGAGTAAAGGTTAGGTTTAGGGTTATGGTTAGGTTTAAGGTTAGGGTTAGGGTTATTGTTAGGGTTACGTTTAGGGTAAGGGTAAGGGTTAGGGTAAGGGTTAGGGTTAGAGGTAGGTTTAGAGTTAGGTTTAGGGTAAGGGTAAGGGTTATGGTTAGGGTTAGGTTTAAGGTTATGTTTAGGTTTAGGGTTAGGGTTAGCGTTAAGTTTAGGGAAAGGGTAAGGGTTAGGGATAAGGATAGGGTTAGGGTTAGGGTAAGGATTAGGTTTTGGGTTAGGGTTAGGGTAAAGGTTAGGGTTAGATTTAGGGTTAGGGTTAGGGTTAGCATTAAGGTTAGGCTTAGGTTTAGGGTTAGGGTAAGGATTAGGGTTATGGTTAGGGTTAGGGTAAGGGTTATTGTTAGGGTTAGGCTTAGCATTATGGTTAGGGTTAGGGTTAAGGTAAGAATAAGGGTTTGGTTAGGGTTAGGGTTAGGGTAAGGGTAAGGTTTAGGGTTAGGGTTAGGGTTAGGGTTAGGGTCAGATTAAGGGTAACGGTAAGCTTTAGGGTTAGGGTTAGGGTTAGGGTTAGGGTTAGGGTTAGGGTTAGGAAAAGGGTAAGGTTTAGGGTTAGGTTTAGGGTAAGGGTAAGGTTTAGGGATAGGTTTAGGTTTACGGTTAGGGTTAGGGTAACGGTTAGGGTTAGGATTAGTGTTAGGTTTAGGGTAAGGGTAAGGTTTAGGATTAGGGTTAGGGTTAGGTTAGGGTTAGGGTTAGGGTTAGGGTCAGGTTGGGGGTTAGGGTTAGGGTAAGTGTAAGGGTTAGGGTTAGTGTTAGGGTTAGGTTTAGGTTTAGGGTTAGGGTTAGGGTTATGGTTAGGGTAAGGGTTAGGATTAAATTTAGGGTTAGGTTTAGGGTTAGGCTAAGGTTTAGGGTTAGGGTTAGGGGAAGGGTTTGGGATAGGGTAAGGTTAGGGTTAGAGATAGGGTTAGGGTTAGGGTAAGGGTCAGGGTTAGGGTTAAGGTTAGGGTTAGGGTTAGGGTTAGGGTTAGGGTTAGGGTTAGGGGTTAGGGGTTAGAAATAGGGTAAGGGTTAGCGTTAGGGTTAGGTTTAGGGTAAGTGTAAATGTTAGGGTTTGGGTTAGGGTTAGGGTTAGGGTTAGGGTAAGGGTAAGGATTAGGGTTAGGTTTAGGGTTAGGTTTAGGGTTGGGTTTAAGGTTAGGTTTATAGTTAGGGTAAAGGTAAGGGTTAGATAGCGTTAGTGTTAGGGTTAGGGTAAGTGTTAGTGTTAGGGTTATGGGTTCGGGTTAGTGTTAGGGTTAGGCTTAGGGTTAGGTTTAGGATTAGGGTTAGGTTAAGGGTAAGGTTGAGGGTGAGGGTTAGGGTTAGGGTTAGGTTTAGGGTTAGGTTTAGAGTTAGGGTTAGGATAAGGGTAAGGGTTAGGATTAGCGTTAGTTTTAGGGTTAAGGTTATTGTTAGGTTTAGGGTTAGGGAAAGGGTAAAGTTTAGGGTAAGGGTTATGGTTAGGGTTAGGGTAAGAATTAAGTTTAGGGTTAGGGTTAGGGTAAAGGTTAGGGTTAGGGTTAGGGTTAGCATTAAGTTTAGGGTTAGGGTAAGGGTAAGGTTAAGGTTTAGGGTTAGGGTTAAGGTTAGGTTTAGGGTTATGGTAAGGGTAAGGATAGGGTTAGGTTTAGAGTTAGGGTTAGGGGTTAGGATTAGGGTAAGTGTTAGTGTTAGGGTTATGGTAAGGGTAAGGTTTAGGGTTTGGGTTAGGGTTAGGGTTAGAGTAAGAGTAAGGATTAGGGTTAATGTTAGGGTTAGGATTAGGGTTAGGGTAAGGGTAAGGGTTACGGTTAGGGTTAGGGTTAGGGTTAGGTTTGAGTTAGGGTTAGGGTTAGGTTTAGGGTTAGGGTTAGGGTAAGGGTAAGGTATAGGGTTAGGGTTAGGGTTGGGTTAGGTTTAGGGTTAGGGTTAAGGAAAGGGTAAGGGTAAGGTTTAGGGTTAGGGTAAGTATTAGGGTTAGGTTAAGTGTTAGGGTTAGGGTTAGGATTAAGGTTAGGTTTAGTGTTACGGTAAGGGTAGGGTTAGGGTTAGCATTAAGTTTAGGATTAGGGTTAGGGTAATGGTAAGTGTTAGGGTTAGTGTTAAGGTTATTGTTAGGTTTGGGGTAAGGGTAAGGAAAGGGTTCGGGTGGGGTTAGGGTTAGGGTAAGAGTTAGGGTTAGGGTAAGGGTTAGGGTTAGGTTTAGGGTAGTGTTAGGTGTAGGTTTAGGGTTAGGATAAGGGTAACGGTTAGGGTTAGGCTTAGGGTTAGGTTACGGGTAAGGGTTAGGGTTAATGTTGGGGTTAGGGTTAGGGTTAGTGTTGGGGTTAGGTTTAGAGTTAGGGTTAGTGTTATGTTTAGGGTTAGGGTTCGGGTAAGGTTAAGGGTTAGAGTTAGGGTTAGCGTTGGATTAGGTTTAGGGTTAGGGTTAGGTTAAGGGTAAGGTTTAGGGTTAGGGTTAGCGTTAGGGTTAATGTTATGGTTAGGGTTAGGATTAGGGTTAGGGTAGGCATAAGGGGTAGGGTGAGGGTTAGGGTTAGGGTTAGGGGTTAGGGTTCAGGTTAGGGTTAGGGTTAGGGGTTAGGATTAGGGTTAGAATTAAGGTTAGGGTTAAGGTAAGAGTAAGGGTTAGGGTTAGCTTTAGGGTTAGGGTTAGGGTAAGGGTTAGGGTTAGATTAGGGTTGGGATAAAGGTAAGGGTTAGGGTTAAGGTTAAGGATAGGATTAGGGGTTAGGATTAGAGTTAGGGTTAGGGTTAGGAAAAGGGTAAGGGTTAGGTTTAGGGATTAGTGTTAGGGTTTTGGTTAGGGATTGGTTAAGGGTTAAGGTTAGGGTAAGGATAAGGGTTACTGTTAGGGTTAAGGTTAGGGTTAGGGTTAGGGTTAGGGTAAGGGTAAGGGTTAGGGTTAGGGTTAGGGTTAAGTTTAGGTTTAGTGTTAGGGTTAGGGTTAGGGTTACGTTAAGGGTTAGGGTTAGGGTTAAGGTTAGGGTTAGGGTTAAGTTTAGTGTTAGGGCTAGGGTTATGCCAAGGGTTAGGGTTAGGGTTAGGGTATGGTTTAGGGTTAGGGTTAGGGTTATGGTTAGAGTTAGGGTTAGGGTTAGGGTAAGGGTAATGGTTAGGGTTAGGGTAAGGGTTAGGGTTAGGGGTTAGGGTAAGGGTTAGGGTTAGGGTTAGGTTTAGTGTAGGGTTTAAACTGAGGGTTAGGGTTAGGGTTAGGGTAAAATTAGGGTTAGGATTAGGGTAAGGGTAAGTGTTCTGGTTAGGGGTAGGGTTAGGGTTAGGGTAAGGGTAAGGGTTAGGGTTCGGGTTAGGGTTTGCGTTAGGGTTAGGGTAAGGGTAAGGGTTAGTGTTAGGGCTAGGGTTAGGGTTAAGTTTAGGGTTAGGGTTAATGTTAGCGTTAGGATTAGTGTTAGGGTTAGGTTTAGGGTTAGGGTTAGGGTAAGGGTAAGAGTTAGGGTTAGGTTTAGGGTTAGGATTAAGATTAGGGTTAGGGTTAGGGTTAGGGAAAGGGAAAGATTTAGGGTTAGGGTTAGGGTTAGGTTTAGGGTTAGGATTACTGGTTAGGGTTAGGGTTAGGGGTAGGGTTAGGGTTAGGGTTAGGTTAAGGTTAAGGTTTAGGGTTAGGGTTAGGTGTTAGGGTTACTGTAAGGGTAGTGTTATGTTTAGGTTAAGGGTAAGGTTTAGGGGTGGGTTAGGGTTAGGTTTAGGGTAAGGGTAAGGGTTAGGGTGAGGGTTAGAGTTAGGGTTAGGGTTAGGGTAAGGGTTAGGGTTAGCGTTATGGTTAGGGTTAGGTTTAGGGTAAGGGTTAGGGTTAGGGTTGGGGTTAGGTTTAGGGTTAGGTTTAGGGTAAGGAAAGGCTTAGGGTTATGTTTAGGGTAATGGTTAGGGTTAGGGTGAGGGTTAGGTTTAGGGTTAGGGTTAGGGTGAGGGTTATTGTTAGTGTTAGGGTTAGGGTAAGGGTGAGGCTTACTGTTAGTGTTAGGGTTAGGGTTAAGTTTAGGTTTATGTTTAGGGTAAGGGTAAGGGTTAGGGTTAGGTTGAGGGTTAGGGTTAGGGTTAGGGTTAGGGTTAGGGTTAGGTTTAGTGTTAAGGTAAGAGTAAGAGTTAGGGTTAGGGTTACGGTTAGGGTTAGGGTAAGTGTTAAGGTTAGGTTTAGGGTAAGGGTAAGGAATATGGATAGGGTCAGAGTTAGGGTTAGGTTTAGGGAAAGGGTAAAGGTTATGGTTACGGTTAGGTTAGGGTGAGCTTTAGGGTTAGGGTTAGGGTTAGTGTTTAGGGTTAGTGTTAGGTTTAGGGAAAGAGTTAAGGTTAGCGTTAGTGTAAGAGTTAGGGTTAGGGTTAGGGTTAGGGTAAGGGTTAGGGTTAGGGTTAGGGTAAAGTTTAGGGTAAGGGTTAGGGTAAGGGTTAGGGAAAGTTTAAGGGTTAGGGTAAGGGTTAGGTTTAGGGTTAGGGTTAGGGTAAGGATTAGGTTTGGGGTTCGGGAAAGGGTTAGGGTTAGGGTTAGGATTAAGTTTAGGGTTATAGTTAGGGTAAGGGTAAGGGTTAGGCTAAGGGTAAGGGTGAGGGTTAGGGTTAGGGTTAAGGTTAGGTTTAGGGTTAGCGTTAGGGTTACGGAAATTGTAAAGGTAAGGGTTAGGGTTAGGGTTAGTGGTTAGGGTTAGGATTAGGGGTAGTGTGAGGGTTAGGGTTAGGTGTACGCTAAGGGTAAGGGTAAGGGTTAGGGTTAGGGGTAGGGTTAGCGTTCGTTTTGAGGTTAGGGTTAGGGTAAGGATAAGGGTTCGGGTTAGGGTTAGGGTTAGGATTAGGATTAGGGATAGGGTTAGGGTTATGTTTATGTTTAGGGTTAGCGTGAGGTTAAGGGTTAGGCTTAGGTTTAGGGTTGGGATTAAGGGTAGGTTTAAGGTTAGGGTAAGGGTAAGGGTTAGGGTTAGGGTTAGATTAAGGTTTAGGGTTAGGGTTAAGTTTAGGGTGATGGTTAGGGTTAGGTTTAGGTGTTAGGCTTACTGTTAGGGTTAGGGTTATTGTAAGGTTTAGGGTTAGGGTAAGGGTTACGGTTAGCTTTAGGGTAAAGGTATGTGTTACAGTTACGGTTAGGGTTAGGGTTAGGATTAGGGGTTTGGGTTAGGGTTAGTTTTAGGGTTAGGGTAAGGTTTAGGGTTAGGGTTAGGGTAAGGGTTAGGGATAGGTTTAGTGTTAGGTTTAGCATTAAGTGTAGGGTTAGGGTTAGGGTAAGGGTAAGGGTTAGGGTTAGATATAGGGTTAGGGTAAGGGTTAGGGTTAGGGTTAGGGTTAGGTTTAGGGTTAGGGTTATGGTAAGGGTAAGGGTTAGCGTTAGGTTAAGGGTTAGGGTTAGGTTAAGGGTTAAGTTTAGGGTTAGGGTTAGGGTAAGGGTAAGGGTTAGGTTTAGGGTTAGGGTTATGGTAAGGGGTACGGTTAGGGTAAGGATAAGGTTTAGGGTTAGGGTTAGGGTTAGGGGTTAGGATTAGGGTTAGGGTTAGGACTGGGTTAGGGTTAAGGTAAGAGTAAGGGTTAGGGTTAGGGTTAGGGTTAGGGGAAGGGTAAGAGTTAGGTTTAGGGTAAGGTTAAGGTTTAGGGATACGGTTAAAGTTAGGGTTAGGGTTAGGGTTAGGGTAAGGGAAGGTTTAGGGTTAGGGTTAGGGTTAGGGTTTAGGATTAGGGTTAGGGTTAGCGTTAGTTTTAAGGTAAGAGTAAGGGTTTGGGTTAGGTTTAAGGTTAGGGTAAGGTTTAGAGTTAGGTTTAGTGTAAGGGTAAGTTTTAGGGATAGGGTTAGGGTTAGGGTTAGGGTTAGAGTAAGGGTAAGTGTTATGGTTAGGGTTAGGTTACGGTGAGCGTTAGGTTTAGGGTTAGGGTTAGTGTTTAGGGTTCGGGTTAGGGTTAGGGAAAGCGTTAGGTTTAGGGTTAGTGTAAGGGTTAGGATTAGGGTTAGGGTTACGGTTAGGGTAAGGGTAACGGTTGGCGTTAGGGTTAGGGTTAGGGTTAGGTTTATGGGTTAGGGTTAGGATAATGGTAATGGTTAGGGTTAGGGTTAGGGTTACGGTTAGAGTTATTGTTAGCGTTAGGGTAAGTGTTATGGTTAGGGTTAGGTTTAGGTTTAGGTTTAGGATAAGGGTAATGGTTCGTTTTAGGGTTAGGGGTTAGGATTAAAGTTAGGGTTAGGGTTAGGATAAGGGTAAGGGTTAAGGTTAGGGATTAGGGTTAGGGTTAGGGTTAGGGATTGGTTAAGGGTTAAGGTTAGGGTAAGGATAAGGGTTAGGGTTAGGGTTAGGGTTAGGGTTAGTGTTAGGTTTAGGGTTAGGGTTAGGGTAATTGTAAGGCTTAGGGTTAGGGTTAGACTTAGACTAAGGGTTAGGGTTAGGGCTAGGGTAAGGTTTAGGTTTAGGGTTAGGGTTAGGGTTACAGTTA
>JANJXV010000067.1:2720000-2722500 GCA_024803745.1 Megascapheus bottae | reverse complement strand
AAGTGTCAGAGTTAGGGTTAGGGTTAGGGTAAGGGTAAGGTTTAGGGTTAGGGTTAGGGTTAGTTTTAGGGTTAGGGTTAGGGTAAGGGTTCGGGTTAGGGTTAGGGTTAGGGTTAGGGTTCGGGTTAGGGTTAAGGTTAGGGTTAGGGTAAGGGTTAGGGTTAGGGTAAAAGTAAGGGTTAGGGTTAGGGTTAGGGTTAGGGTAAGGATTAGGGTTAGGGTTAAGGTAAGGATTAGGGTTAGGGTTAGGTTGAGAGTTAAGTTTAGGTTTAGGGTTAGAGTTAGTCTAAGTTTTAGGGTTAGGGTTAGGGTAAGGGTTAGAGGTAGGGTTAGGGTTAGGGTAAGGTTAAGGGTTAGGGTTAGGGTTAGGGTAAGGATTAGGGTCAGGGGTTAGTGTTAGGGTTAGGGTTAGGGTAAGGGTTAGGGTTAGGTTTAGGTTTAGGGTAAGGGTAAAAGTTAGGGTTAGGGTTAGGTTTAGGATAAGGGTAAGTGTTGGGGTTAGGGTTAGGGTTAGGGTTAGTGTAAGGGTACGCGTTAGGGTTAGGGTTATGTTTAGGTTTAGGGTTGGGGTTAAGGTTAGGGTTATGGTTAGGGTAAGGTTAATGGTTAGGTTTAGGGTTAGGGTAAGGGTAAGAGTTAGGGTAGGATTAGGGTTAGGTTTAGGGTTGAGGTTAAGGTTAGGGTTAGGTTATTGTAACGGTATGGGTTAGAGTTAGGGTTATGTTTAGGGTTAGGCTAAGTGTAAGGGTTAGTTTTAGGGTTAGGGTTAGGGTTAATTTTAGGGTTAGGGTTAGGTTAAGGGTAAGGGTTAGGGTTAGGGTTAGGGTTAAGTTGAGGGTTAGGGTAAGGGTTAGGGTTAGGGTAAGGGTAAGGGTTAGGTTTAGATTTAGGGTTAGGGTTAGGTTTAGGGTAAGGGTAAGGGTTAGTGTTAGGATTAATGTTAGGGTAAGGGAAAGGGTGAAGTTTAGGGATAGGTTTAGGGTTAGGTTAAGGATTAGGGTTAGGGTTAGGGTTAAGTTAGGGGTTTCGGTTACGGTCAGGTTTAGGGTTAGCATTGAGGTTTGGGTTAGGGTTAGGCTAAGGGTGAGGGTGAGGGTTAGGGTAATGATTAGGGTAAGGGTAAGGGTTGGGGTTAGGTTTAGGTTTAGAGAAAGGGTTAGGTTTAGGGTAAGTGTTAGCTTTATGGTTAAGGTTAGGGTTAGGGTTAGAGGAAGAGTAAGGGTTATGGTTAGGGTTAGGGTTAGGGATTAGGGTTAGCGTAAGGGTAAGGGTAAGGTTTAGGGTTAGTTAGGGTTAGGGTAAGGGTAAGGATTAGGGTTATTGTTAGGGATAGGTTTAGGGTAAGGGTTAGGGTAGGGTTAGGGTTAGGTTTAGGGTTAGGGTTAGGGTAACGGTAAGGTTTAGGTTTAGGTTTAGGTTTAGGGTTAGGGTAAGGGTTAGGGTTAGGGTTAGTGATAGGTATAGGGTTAAGGTTAGGGTTAGGGTTAGGGTAATGTCAGGGTTAGGGTTAGGGTTAGGGTAAGGGTAAGGTTTAGGGTTAGGGTTAGTGTAAGGGTTAGGGTTAGGGTTAGTGTTAGGTTTAGGGTTAAGTTTAGGGTTAAGGTTAAGGTTAGAATTAGTTTTAGGGTTAGGGTTAGGGGAAGGGTTAGGATTAGGGTAAGGGTTATGGTTAGGGTTAGGGTAAGGGTTAGGGTTAGGGTTAGGGTTAGGGTTAGGGTAAAAGTTAGGGTTAGGTTTAGCTATAGGTTTAGGGTAAGGGTAAGTGTTAGGGTTAGGGATAAGTTTAGGGTTAGGGTAAGGGTAAGCGGTAGGGTTAGGTTTAGGGTTAGGTTTAGGGTTGGGGTTAAGGTTAGGGTTATGGTTAGGGTAAGGGTAAGGGTTAGGGTTAGGGTTAGGTTTAAGGTTAGGGTTAGGGTAAAGGTAAATATTAGGGTTAGTGTTACGATTAGGTTTAAGGTTAGGGTTAGGGTTAGGGTTAGGTTTAGGGTTATTGTTAGAGTAGGTTTTAGGGTAAGGGAATGGTTAGGGTTTGGGTTAGGTTTAGGTTTAGGTTTAGGCTTAGGGGTAGTGTAAGCGTAAGAGTTAGGTTTAGGGTTAGGTATAGGGTTAATGTTAGGGTAAGGATTAGGTTTAGGGTTAGGGTTAGGATAAAGGATAGGGTTACGGTTAGGGTTAGCATTAAGGTTGGGGTTAGGGTTAGGGTAACGGTAAGGGTTAGGGTTAGGGTTAGGGTTAACGTTAGAGTTAAGGTTATGTTATGGTCAGATTTAAGGGTAAGGGTAAGGTTTAGGGTTAGGGTTAGGGTTGGGGTTACTGAAACGGTAAGGTTTAGGGTTAGGGTTAGAGTAAGGATTAGGGTTAGGTTTAGGGTTAGGGAAAGAGTAAGAGTTAGGGTTAAGGTTAGGGTGAGGGTAAGGATTAAGGTTAGGTTTAGGGTTAGGGTTAGGGTTAGGGTTAGGGTTAAGGTTAGGGTTAGGGTAAGGGTTAGGGTTAGGTTTAG
>JANJXV010000067.1:2697500-2712500 GCA_024803745.1 Megascapheus bottae | reverse complement strand
GGTTAGGGTTAGGGTTAGGTTTAGGGTTAGGGTTAGGGTTAGGGTAAGTGTAAGTATTAGGGTTAGGGTTAGCGTTAGGTTTAGGGTTAGGGTTAGGGGTTAGGGTTAGGGTTAGGGATGGGTTAGGTTAAGGGTAAGGTTTAGGGTTAGGGTTAGGGGATATGGTTAGGGTAAGGGTCAGGGATATGTTTAGGGTAAGGGTAAGGTTTTGGGTTAGGGTTAGGTTTAGGGTTAGGGTTAGTGTTAGGATAGGATTAGGGTTAGGGTTAGGATTAGGTTTAGGGTTAGGGTTAGGTTTAGGGTTAGGTTTGGGGTTAGAGTTTGGGTAAGAGTAATAGTTAGGGTTAGGTTTAGGGTTGGGCTTAAGTTTAGGGTTAGGGTTAGGGTAAGGGTAAGAGTTAGGGTTAGGGTTAGGGTAAGGATAAGGGTTAGGGTTAGGTTTAGGGTTAGGCTGAGGGTTAGGGTTAGGGTTAGGTGTTAGGTTTAGGGTTAGGGTTAGGGTTTTGGTTAGGGTTAGGGTTAGGGTTAGGGTTAGGGTTCGGGTTAAGTTTAGGGTTAGGATTATGGTAAGGGTAAGGGTTAGGGTTAGGATTAGGGTTAGGGTTAGAGTTAGGGGTTAGGGTTAGGGTTAGGTTTAGGGTTAGGGTAAGGGTAATATTTAGGGTTAGGTTAGGGTTAGGGTTAGGGTTAGGGTTAGAGTTAGGTTTGGGTTTAGGGTTAGGGTTAGGGTTAGGATTAGGTTAAGGGTTAGGGTTAGGGTTAGGTTTGGGGTTAGATTTAGGGAAAGGGTAAGAGTTAGGGTTAGGTTTAGGGTTGGGGTTAAGGTTAGGGTTACGGTTAGAGTAAGGGTAAAGTTTAGGGTTAGGGTTAAGGTTAGGATAAGGGTTTGGGTTAGGGTTAGGGTTAGAGTGAGGGTTAGGGTTAGGTGTTACGGTTAGGGTTAGGGTTAGTGTTAGGGTAAGGGTTAGGGTTAGGGTTAGGGTAATGGTTAGTGTTAGGGTTAGGGTAAAGGTTAGGGTTAGGTTTAGGGTTAGGGTTCGGGATTGGGTTAAGTTTAGGTTTAGGATTATGGTAAGGGTAATGTTTAGGTTTAGGTTTAGCGTTAGGGTTAGGGTTAGGTTTGGGGTTAGGGTTAGGGGTAGGTTTAGGGTATGGGTTAGGGTTAGCGTTAGGGTTAGGGTAAGGTAAGTGTTAGGGTTAGGGTTAGCGTTAGGGTTAGTGTTAGGGTTAGGTTTAGGTTTAGGGTTAGGGTAAGGATAAGGGTTAGGTTTAGGTTTAGGGTTGGGGTTAAATTTAGGGTTAGGGTTAGGTTTATGGTGAGGCTTGGGGTAAGGGTTAGGTGTTAGGGTTAGGGTTAGGGTTAGGGTAAGGTTTAGGGTTAGGGTTAGGGTAACGTTAGGGTTAGGGTTAGGGTTAGGGTATAGGTTAATGTTAGGGTTAGGGAAAGGGTAAGGGTTATGGTAAGGGTTAGGGTTAGTGTTAGTGTTAGGGTAAGGATTAGGGTTAGGTTTAGGGTTAGTGTTAGGGTTAGGGAAAGGGTAATGTTTAGGGTAAGGATTAGGGTTAAAGTTAGTGTTAGGGTAAGGATTAGAGTTAGGGTTAGGGTTAGGGTAAGGGTTAGGTTTAGGGTTAGGGTAAGGTTTAGGGTTAGCATTAAGTTTAGGGGTAGGGTTAGGGTAAAGGTAAGGGTTAGGGTAAGGGCAAGGGTTAGGGTTAGGGTTAGGATTAAGTATAGGGTTAGGGTTAGGATAGGGTTAGGGTTAGGGAAAGGGAAAGGGTTAGGTTTAGGGTTAAGGTTAGGGGTTAGGGTAGGGTCATTGGTAAGGGTAGGGTTAGGGTTAGGCTTAGGGTAAGGATTAGGGTTAGGGTTAGCGTTAGGGTTAGAATAAAATTAGGGTTAGGGTTAGGGTTAGGGTTAGGGAAAGTCTAAGGGTTAAGGTTAGGGTTAGGGTTAGGGGTTAGGTTTAGGGGTAGGGTTACGGTTAGGGATAGGGTAAGGGTAAGGTTTAGGGTTAGGGTTAGGGGTTAGGGTGAGGGTAAGTGTTACGGTTATGTTTAGGGTAAGAGTTAAGGTTAGGGTTAGGGTTAGCGTTAGGTTTATGGTAAGGGTAAGTGTTAGGGTTAGGATTAGGGTTAGGGTAAGGGTTATGGTTATGGTTAGGGTTAGGTTTAGG
The DNA here is from genome assembly GCA_024803745.1 of Megascapheus bottae. Lineage (NCBI taxonomy): Eukaryota > Metazoa > Chordata > Mammalia > Rodentia > Geomyidae > Megascapheus > Megascapheus bottae. The sequence continues at coordinate 2,710,326 of JANJXV010000067.1, read as the reverse complement.
TTTAGGGTAAGGGTAAGGGTAAGGGTTAGGGTTAGGGTTAGGGTAATGGTTAGGGTTAGGGTTAGAGTATTGGTTAGGGTTAGGGTTAGGGTTAGGGTTAGGGTTCGGGTTAAGTTTAGGGTTAGGATTATGGTAAGGGTAAGGGTTAGGGTTAGGATTAGGGTTAGGGTTAGGGTTAGGGGTTAGGGTTAGGGTTAGTTTTAGGGTTAGGGTAAGGGTAATGTTTAGGGTTAGGTTAGGGTTAGGGTTAGGGTTAGGGTAAGGGTATGGGTTAGGGTTAGGGTTAGTGTTAGGGTTAGGTTTGGGGTTAGGGTTAGGGTTAAGGTTAGGGTTAGGGTAAGGCTTAGGGGTAGTGTTAGGGTTAGGGTAAGGGTAAGTGTTAGGGTTAGCGTTAGCGTTAGGTTTAGGGTTGGGTTTAGGTTTATGGTTAGGTTTAGTGTAAGGGTAAGGGTTGGGGTTAGGTTTAGGGTTGGGTTTAAATTTAGGGTTAGGGTTAGTGTAAGGGTAAGGGTTAGGGTTAGGGTTAATGTTAAGATAAGGGTTAGGGTTAGGGTTAGGTTTAGGGTGAGGGTTAGGGTTAGGGTTAGGTGTTAGGGTTAGGGTTAGGGTTAGGGTAAGGGTTAGGGTTAGGTTTAGGGTAACGTTAGGGTTAGGGTTAGGGTTAGAGTAAAGGTTAGGTTTAGGGTTAGGGTTAGTGAAACGGTAAGGGTTAGGTTTAGGGTTAGGGTAACGTTAGGGTTAGGGTTAGGGTAAAGGTTAATATTAGGGTTAGGGAAAGGGTAAGGGTTATGGTAAGGGTTAGGGTTAGTGTTTGTGTTAGGGTAAGGATTAGGGTTAGGTTTAGGGTTAGTGTTAGGGTTAGGGAAAGGGTAATGTTTAGGGTAAGGGTTAGGGTTAAGGTTAGTGTTAGGGTAAGGATTAGAGTTAGGGTTAGGGTTAGGGTAAGGGTTAGGGTTAGGGTTAGGGTAAGGGTTAGGGTTAGCATTAAGTTTAGGGGTAGGGTTAGGGTAAAGGTAAGGGTTAGGGTAAGGGCAAGGGTTAGGGTTAGGGTTAGGATTAAGTTTAGGGTTAGGGTTAGGTTAGGGTTAGGGTTAGGGAAAGGGAAAGGGTTAGGGTTAGGTTTAGGGTTAGGGGTTAGGGTAGGGTCAGGGGTAGGGGTAGTGTTAGGGTTAGGGTTAGGGTAAAGGTTAGGGTTAGGCTTAGCATTAGGTTTAGGATTAAGATTAGGGTTAGTGTTAGGGTTAGGATTAGGGAAAGTGTAAGGGTTAAGGTTAGGGTTAGGGTTAGGGTTAGGGGTTAGGTTTAGGGGTAGGGTTACGGTTAGGGATAGGGTAAGGGTAAGGTATAGGGTTAGGTTTAGGGGTTAGGGTTAGGGTAAGGGTTAAGGTTATGTTTAGGGTAAGTGTTAAATTTAGGGTTAGGGTTAGCGTTAGGTTTAGGGTAAGGGTAAGCGTTAGTGTTAGGATTAGGGGTAGGGTTAGGTTTAGGGTTAGGGTAAAGGGAAGGGTTAGGGTTAGGGTTAGCGTTAGGGTTAGGGTAAGGGTAACGGTGAGGGTGAGGGTGAGGGTTAGGGTTAGGTTTAAGATTAGGTTTAGGGTAAAGGTATGGGTTAGGGTTAGGGTTAGGGTTAAGGTTAGGGTTAGGGTTAGGGGAAGGGTTAGGTTTAGGGTTAAGGCAAGTGTAAGTGTTAGTATCAGGGTTAGGGTTAGGATAGGTTAAGGGTAAGGGTTAGGGTTAGGGTTAGGGTTAGGGTAAGTGTAAGTATTAGGGTTAGGGTTAGGGTTAGGTTTAGGGTTAGGGTTAGGGGTTAGGGTTAGGGTTAGGGATGGGTTAGGTTAAGGGTAAGGTTTAGGGTTAGGGTTAGGAATATGCTTAGGGTAAGGGTAAGGTTTAGGGTTAGGATTAGGTTTAGGGTTAGGGTTCGTGTTAGGATAGAATTAGGGTTAGGGTTAGGATTAGGTTGAGGGTTAGGGTTAGGTTTAGGGTTAGGTTTGGGGTTAGAGTTAGGGTAAGAGTAATAGTTAGCGTTAGGTTTAGGGTTGGGCTTAAGGTTAGGGTTAGGGTTAGGGTAAGGGTAAGAGTTAGGGTTAGGGTTAGGGTAAGGATAAGGGTTAGGGTTAGGGTTAGGGTTAGGGTGAGGGTTAGGGTTAGGGTTAGGTGTTAGGGTTACGGTTAGGGTTAGGGTAAGGGTTAGGGTTCGGGTTAAGTTTAGGGTTAGGATTATGGTAAGGGTAAGTGTTAGGGTTAGGATTAAGGTTAGGGTTAGGGGTTAGGGTTAGGGTTAGGGTTAGGGTAAGGGTAATGTTTAGGGTTAGGTTATGGTTAGGGTTAGGGTTAGGGTTAGGGTAAGGTTATGGGTTAGGGATAGGGATAGAGTTAGGGTTAGGTTTGGGGTTAGGGTTAGGGTTAGGGTTAGGGTAAGGGTTAGGGGTAGTGTTAGGGTTAGGGTAAGGGTAAGTGTTAGGGTTAGGGTTAGCGTTAGGATTAGGGTTGGGGTTAGGTTTAGGGTTAGGGTTAGAGTAAGGGTAAGGGTGGGGTTTAGGTTTAGTGTTGGGGTTAAATTTAGGGTTATTGTTAGTGTAAGGGTAAGGGTTAGGGTTAGGGTTAGTGTTAAGATAAGAGTTAGGGTTAGGGTTCGGTTTAGGGTGAGGGTTAGGGTTAGGGTTAGGTGTTAGGGTTAGGGTTAGGGTTATTGTAAGGGTTAGGGTTAGGGTTAGGGTAACGTTAGGGTTAGGGTAGGGTTAGAGTAAAGGTTAGGGTTAGGGTTAGGGTTAGGGGTAGTGAAAGGGTAAGGGTTAGGGTAAGGGTAAGGGTTAGGGTTAGGGTTAAGGTTAGGGTTAGGGTTAGGGTAAGGGTAAGGGTTAGGGTTAGGGTTAGGGTTAGGGTTAGTGTTAGGTTAAGGGTTAGGGTTAGGTTTAGGGTAAGGTTTAGGTTTTGGGTTAGTGTTAGGTTTAGGTTTATGGTTAGGGTTAGGGTAAGGGTAAAGGTTTGGGTTAGGTTTAGTGTTAGGTTTAGGGTTAAGGTTAGGGTTTGGATTATGGTAAGGTAAGGGTTATGGTTAGGGTTAGGGTTAGGGGTTAGTGTTAGAGTTAGGGTTAGATTTAGGTTTAGGGTAAGGGTAATTTTTAGGGTTAGGGTTAGGGTTAAGGTTAGGGTAAGGAAAAGGGTAAGATTAGGGTTAGGTTTAGGGTTAGAGTTAGGTTTGGGTTTAGGGTTAGGGTTAGGATTAGGTTAAGGGTTAGGGTTAGGGTTAGGGTTAGGTTTGGGGTTAGATTTAGGGATAGGCTAAGAGTTAGGGTTAGGTTTAGGGTTGGGGTTAAGGTTAGGGTTAGGGTTAGAATAAGGGTAAAGTTTAGGGTTAGGGTTAAGGTTAGGATAAGGGCTCGGGTTAGGATTAGGGTGAGGGTTAGGGTTAGGTGTTACGGTTAGGGTTAGGGTTAGTGTTAGGGTAAGGGTTAGGGTTAGGGTTAGGGTAATGGTTAGGGTTAGGGTTAGGGTAAAGGTTAGGGTTAGGTTTAGGGTTAGGGTTAGGGATCGGGTTAAGTTTAGGTTTAGGATTATGGTAAGGGTAATGTTTAGGGTTAGGTTTAGGGTTAGGGTTAGGTTTGGGGTTAGGGTTAGGTTTAGGGTAAGGGTTAGGGTTAGTGTTAGGGTTAGGGTAAGGCTAAGTGTTAGGATTAGGGTTAGCCTTCGGGTTAGTGTTAGGGTTAGGTTTAGGTTTAGGTTTAGGGTAAGGGTATGGGTTAGGTTTAGGTTTAGGGTTGGGGTTAAATTTAGGGTTAGGGTTAGTGTAAGGGTAAGGGTTAGGTTTAGGGTTAGTGTTAGGATAAGTGTTAGGATTAGGGTTAGGTTTATGGTGAGGCTTGGGTTAAGGGTTAGGTGTTAGGGTTAGGGTTAGGGTTAGGGTAAGGGTTAGGCTTAGGGTTAGGGTGACGTTAGGGTTAGGGTTAGGGTTAGGGTAAAGGTTAATGTTAGGGTTAGGGAAAGGGTAAGGGTTATGGTAAGGGTTAGGGTTAGTGTTAGTGTTATGGTAAGGATTAGGGTTAGGTTTAGGGTTAGTGTTAGTGTTAGGGAATGGGTAATGGTTAGGGTAAGTGTTAGGGTTAAGGTTAGTGTTAGGGTAAGGATTAGAGTTAGGGTTATGTTTAGGGTAAGGGTTAGGGTTAGGGTCAGGGTAAGGGTTATGGTTAGCATTAAATTTAGGGGTAGGTTTAGGGTAAAGGTAAGGGTTAGGGTAAGGGCAAGGGTTAGGGTTAGGGTTAGGATTAAGTTTAAGGTTAGGGTTAGGATAGGGTTAGGGTTAGGGAAAGGGAAAGGGTTAGGTTTAGGGTTAGGGTTAGGGGTTAGGATAGGGTCAGGGGTAAGTGTAGGGTTAGGGTTAGGGTTAGGGTAAGGATTAGGGTTAGGGTTAGCGTTAGGTTCAGAATAAAATTAGGGTTAGGGTTAGGGTTAGGGTTAGGGAAAGTGTAAGGGTTAAGGTTAGGGTTAGGGTTAGGGGTTAGGTTTAGGGGTAGGGTTACGGTTAGGGATAGGGTAAGGGTAAGGTTTAGGGTTAGGGTTAGGGGTTAGGGTGAGGGTAAGTGTTACGGTTATGTTTAGGGTAAGGGTGAAGGTTAGGGTTAGGGTTAGCGTTAGGTTTAGGGTAAGGGTAAGGGTTAGGGTTAGGATTAGGGTTAGGGTAAGGGTTAGGGTTAGGGTTAGGGTAAGGTTTAGGTTTTGGGTTAGTGTTAGGTTTAGGTTTATGGTTAGGGTTAGGGTAAGGGTAAAGGGTAGGGTTAGGTTTAGTGTTAGGTTTAGGGTTAAGGTTAGGGTTTGCATTATGGTAAGGTAAGGGTTATGGTTAGGGTTAGGGTTAGGGGTTAGTGTTAGAGTTAGGGATAGATTTAGGTTTAGGGTAAGGGTAATGTTTAGGGTTAGGGTTAGGGTTAAGGTTAGGGTAAGGAAAAGGGTAAGATTAGGGTTAGGTTTAGGGTTAGAGTTAGGTTTGGGTTTAGGGTTAGGGTTAGGATTAGGTTAAGGGTTAGGGTTAGGGTTAGGTTTGGAGTTAGATTTAGGGATAGGCTAAGAGTTAGGGTTAGGTTTAGGGTTGGGGTTAAGGTTAGGGTTAGGGTTAGAGTAAGGGTAAAGTTTAGGGTTAGGGTTAAGGTTAGGATAAGGGCTCGGGTTAGGGTTAGGGTGAGGGTTAGGGTTAGGTGTTACGGTTAGGGTTAGGGTTAGTGTTAGGGTAAGGGTTAGGGTTAGGGTTAGGGTAATGGTTAGGGTTAGGGTTAGGGTAAAGGTTAGGGTTAGGTTTAGGGTTAGGGTTAGGGATCGGGTTAAGTTTAGGTTTAGGATTATGGTAAGGGTAATGTTTAGGGTTAGGTTTAGGGTTAGGGTTAGCGTTAGGTTTGGGGTTAGGGTTAGGGTTAGGTTTAGGGTAAGGGTTAGGGTTAGTGTTAGGGTTAGGGTAAGGCTAAGTGTTAGGATTAGGGTTAGCCTTAGGGTTAGTGTTAGGGTTAGGTTTAGGTTTAGGTTTAGGGTAAGGGTATGGGTTAGGTTTAGGTTTAGGGTTGGGGTTAAATTTAGGGTTAGGGTTAGTGTAAGGGTATGGGTTAGGTTTAGGGTTAGTGTTAGGATAAGTGTTAGGATTAGGGTTAGGTTTATGGTGAGGCTTGGGTTAAGGGTTAGGTGTTAGGGTTAGGGTTAGGGTAAGGGTTAGGCTTAAGGTTAGGGTGACGTTAGGGTTAGGGTTAGGGTTAGGGTAAAGGTTAATGTTAGGGTTAGGGAAAGGGTAAGGGTTATGGTAAGGGTTAGGGTTAGTGTTAGTGTTATGGTAAGGATTAGGGTTAGGTTTAGGGTTAGTGTTAGTGTTAGGGAATGGGTAATGGTTAGGGTAAGTGTTAGGGTTAAGGTTAGTGTTAGGGTAAGGATTAGAGTTAGGGTTATGTTTAGGGTAAGGGTTAGGGTTAGGGTCAGGGTAAGGGTCAGGGTTAGCATTAAATTTAGGGGTAGGGTTAGTGTAAAGGTAAGGGTTAGGGTAAGGGCAAGGGTTAGGTTTAGGGTTAGAATTAAGTTTAGGGTTAGGGTTAGGATAGGGTTATGGTTATGGAAAGGGAAAGGGTTAGGTTTAGGGTTAGGGTTAGGGGTTAGGATAGGGTCAGGGGTAAGTGTAGGGTTAGAGTTAGCGTTAGGGTAAGCATTAGGGTTAGGGTTAGCGTTAGGTTCAGAATAAAATTAGGGTTAGGGTTAGGGTTAGGGTTAGGGAAAGTGTAAGGGTTAAGGTTAGGGTTAGGGTTAGGGGTTAGGTTTAGGGGTAGGGTTACGGTTAGGGATAGGGTAAGGGTAAGGTTTAGGGTTAGGGTTAGGGGTTAGGGTGAGGGTAAGTGTTACGGTTATGTTTAGGGTAAGGGTTAAGGTTAGGGTTAGGGTTAGCGTTAGGTTTAGGGTAACGGTAAGGGTTAGGGTTAGGATTAGGGTTAGGGTAAGGGTTAGGGTTAGGGTTAGGGTCAGGGTAAGGGTTAGGGTTAGGGTTAGAGTTAGGGTAATAGTTAGGGTTAGGGTTAGGGTATTGTTTAGGGTTACGGTTAGGGTTAGGGTTTGGGTTAAGTTTAGCATTAGGATTATGGTAAGGGTAACGGTTAGGGTTAGGATTAGGGTTAGGGTTAGGGTTAGGGGTTAGGGTTAGGGTTAGGTTTAGGGTTAGGCTAAGGGTAATGTTTAGGGTTAGGTTAGGGTTAGGGTTAGGGTTAGGGTTAGGGTAAGGTTATGGGTTAGGGTTAGGGTTAGGGTTAGGTTTGGGGTTAGGGTTAGGGTCAGGGTTAGGGTAAGGGTTAGGGGTAGTGTTAGGGTTAGGGTAAGGGTAAGTGTTAGGGTTAGGGTTAGCGTTAGGTTTAGGGTTGGGGTTAGGTTTAGGGTTAGGGTTAGGGTAAGTGTAAGGGTTGTTGTTAGGTTTAGGTTTGGGGTTAAATTTCGGGTTAGGGTTAGTGTAAGGGTAAGGGTTAGGGTTAGGTTTAATGTTAAGATAAGGGTTAGGGTTAGGGTTAGGTTTAGGGTTAGGGTTAGGGTTAGCGTAAGGGTTAGGGTTAGGGTTAGGGTAACGTTAGGGTTAGGGTTAGGGTTAGAATAAAGGTTAGGGTTAGGGTTAGGGTTAGGATTAGTGAAAGGGTAAGGGTTAGGGTTAGGGTTAGGGTAACGTTAGGGTTAGGGTTAGGGTTAGGGTAAAGGTTAATGTTAGGGTTAGGGAAAGGGTAAGGGTTATGGTAAGGGTTAGGGTTAGTGTTAGTGTTAGGGTAAGGATTAGGTTTAGGTTTAGGGTTAGTGTTAGGGTTAGGGAAAGGGTAATGGTTAGGGTAAGGGTTAGGGTTAAGGTTAGTGTTAGGGTAAGGATTAGAGTTAGGGTTAGGGGTAGGGTAAGGGTGAGGGTTAGGGTTAGGGTAAGGGTTAGGGTTAGCATTAAGTTTTGGGGAAGGTTAGGGTAACGGTAAGGGTTAGGGTAAGGGCAAGGGTTAGGGTTAGGGTTAGGATTAAGTTTAGGGTTAGGGTTAGGTTAGGGTTAGAGTTAGGGAAAGGGAAAGGGTTAGGGTTAGGTTTACGGTTAGGGGTTAGGGTAGGATCAGGGGTAGGGGTAGGGTTAGGGTTAGGGTTAGGGCAAGGGTTAGGGTTAGGCTTAGCGTTAGGTTTAGGATTAAGATTAGGGTTAGTGTTAGGGTTAGGTTTAGGGAAAGTGTAAGGGTTAAGGTTAGGGTTAGGGTTAGGGTTAGGGGTTAGGTTTAGGGGTAGGTTTACGGTTAGGGATAGGGTAAGGGTAAGGTTTAGGGTTAGAGTTAGTGGTTAGGGTTAGGGTAAGGGTTAGGGTTATGTTTAGGGTAAGGGTTAAATTTAGGGTTAGGGTTAGCGTTAGGTTTAGGGTAAGGGTAAGGGTAAGGGTTAGGGTTAGGATTAGGTTTAGGGTAAGGGTTAGGGTAAGGGTTAGGGTTAGGTTTAGGTTTAGGGTTAGGGTAAGTGTAATGGTTAGGGTTAGGGTTAGGGTTCGGGTTAAGTTTAGGGTTAGGATTATGGTAAGGGTAAGGGTTAGATTTAGGGTTAGGGTTTGGGTTAGGGGTTAGGGTTAGGGTTAGGGTTAGATTTAGGGTTAGGGTAAGGGTAATGTTTAGGGTTAGGGTTAGGGTAAGGGTTAGGTTTAGGGTAAGGGTATGGGTTAGGGATAGAGTTAGGGTTAGGTTTGGGTTTAGGGTTAGTGTTAGTGTTAGGGTAAGGTTTAGGGTTAGTGTTAGGGTTAGGGTAAGGGTAAGTGTTAGGGTTAGGGTTAGCGTTAGGGTTAGAGTTAGGGTTAGGTTTAGGGTTAGGGTTCGGGTAAGGGTAAGCGTTAGGGTTAGGTTTAGGGTTGGGGTTAAATTAAGGGTTAGGGTTAGTGTAAGGGTAAGGTTTAGGTTTAAGGTTAGGGTTAGGATAAGGGTTAGAGTTAGGGTTAGGTTTAGGTTGAGGTTTAGGGTTAGGGTTATGTGTTAGGGTTAGAGAAAGGGTAAGGGTTAGGGTAAGGGTTTGGGTTAGTGTTAATTTTAGGGTAAGGATTAGGCTTAGGGTTAGGGTTAGGGTAGGGGTTAGGGTTAGGTTGAGGGTTAGGGTTAGCATTAAGTTTAGGATTAGGGTTAGGGTAGGGATAAGGGTTAAGGTAAGGGTAAGGGTTAGGTTTAGGATTAGGGTTAAGGTTAGGGTTAGGGCTATTGTTAGGGGTAGGGAAAGACTAAGGGTTAGGGTTAGGTGTTAGGGTTAGGGGTAGGGTTAGGGGTAGGGTTAGGGGTAGGGTTAGGGGTAGGGTTAGGGTTAGGGTTAGGGTAAGGTTAAGGTTTAGCGTTACGGTTAGGGTTTAGGTTTAGGGGAAGTGTTAGGGTTATGTTTAGGATAAGGGTAAGGTTTAGGGTTAGGGTTAGGGTTAGGGTAAGGGTAAGGGTAAGGTTTAGGGTTAGGATTAGGTTTAGGGTTAGGGTTAGGGTTAGGGTAAGTGTAATATTAGGTTTAGGTTTAGGGTTAGGGTTAGGGTTAGGGTTAGGGTTAGGCGATAGGGTTAGGGTAAGGGTTAGGGATATGTTTAGGGTAAGGGTCAGGTATAGGGTTAGGGTTATGTTTAGGGTTAGTGTTAGTGTTAGGATAAGGGTTAGTTTTAGGGTTAGGGTTTGTGTAAGGTTTAGGGTTAGGGTTAGTGTTATGTTTGGTTTAGGGTTAGGGTTAGGGTAAGGGTAAGGATTAGGGTTAGGGTTAATATTATGGTTAGGGTAAGGGTTAGGGTTAGGTTTAGTGTTAGGGTTAGGGTTAATGTTAGGGTTTGGATTATGGTAAGGTAAGGGTTAGGGTTAGGGTTAGGGTTATGGGTTAGGGTTAGAGTTACGGTTAGATTTAGGTTTAGGGTAAGGGTAATGTTTAGGATTAGGGTTACGGTTAGGATAATGGTAAGGGTAAGGGTTAGGGTTAGGTTTAGGGATAGAGTTAGGTTTGGGGTTAGGGTTAGGGTTAGGGTTTGGATTAGGTTTAGCATTAGGGTTAGGGTTAGGGTTAGGTTTGGGGTTAGAGTTAGTGTAAGGGTAAGAGTTAGTGTTAGGTTTAGGGTTGGGCTTAAGGTTAGGGTTAGGCTTAGGGTAAGGGTAAGGGTTAGGGTTAGCATTAGGGTTAGGATAAGGGTTCCGGTTAGGGTTAGTTTTAGGGTGAGGATTAGGGTGAGAGTTAGGTGTTAAGGTTAGGGTTAGGTTAAGGGTTAGGGTTAGCGTTAGGGTAATGTTTAGGATTAGGGTTAGGGTAAAGTTTAGGGTTAGGGTTAGTGTTAGGGTTAGGGTTAGGGTTCGCGTTAAGTTTAGGGTTAGGATTATGGTAAGGGTAAGTGTTAGGGTTAGGGTTAGGGTTAGGGTTAGGGGTTAGGGTTAGGGGTAGGTTTAGGGTTAAGTTAAGGGTAATGTTTAGGGTTAGGGTTAGGGTTAGGGTAAGGGTATTGGTTAGGGTTAGGGTTAGGGTTAGGTTTGGGTTTAGGGTTAGGGTTAGGGTTAGGGTAAGGGGTAGGATTAGTGTTAGGGTTAGGGTAAGGGTAAGTGTTAGGGTTAGGGTTAGCGTTAGGGTTAGGGTTAGGGTTAGGTTTAGGGTTAGGTTTAGGGTAAAGGTAAGGGTTAGGTTTAGGTTTAGGGTTGGGGTTAAATTTAGGGTTAGGTTTAGTGTAAGATAAGGGTTAGGGTTAGGGTTAGTGTTAGGATAAGGGTTAGGGTTAAGGTTAGGTTTAGGGTGAGGGTTAGGGTTAGGGTTAGGTGTTGGGAATAGGGTTAGGGTTAGGGTAAGGGTTAAGGTAACGTTAGGTTAGGGTTAGGGTTAGGGTAAAGGTTAGGGTTAGGGTAAGGTTTAGGGAAAGGGTAAGGGTTAGGGTTAGTGTTAGTGTTAGGGTAAGGATTAGGGTTAGGTTTAGGGTTAGGGTAGGGCTTAGGTTTAGGGTTAGTGTTAGGGTTAGCATTAATTTTAGGGTTAGGATTAAGGTAAGGGTAAGGGTTAAGGTAAGGATGAGGGTTAGGGTTAGGATTAGGGTTAAGGTTAGGGTTAGGTCTAGGGTTAGGGTTAGGAAAAGTGTAAGGGTTAGGTTTAGGGTTAGGGTTAGGGGTTAGGGTTAGGGTAGGGGTAGGGTTAGGTTTAGGTTTAGGGTTAGGGTAAGGGTAGGGGTTAGGGTTAGGGTTAGGGTTAGGTTTAGGGTTAGGGTTAGAGTTAGGGTTAGGGTTAGAGTTAGGGTTAAAGTTACGGTAAGGGTAAGGGTTAGGGTTAGGGTTATAGTTAGGGTTAGGGTTTCGGTAAGGGTTAGGGTTAGGGGTTAGGGTAAGGGTTAGGTTTAGGGTTAGAGTTAGGTTTAGATTTAGTTTTAGGGTAATGGTAATGTTTAGGGTTAGGTTTAGGGTTAGGGTTAGGGTAAGGGTAAGGATTAGGGTTAGGTTTAGTGTTAGGTTTACGGTTAAGGTTAGGGTTAGGTTTATGGTAAGGTAAGGGTTATGGTTAGGGTTAGGGTGAGGTGTTAGTGTTAAAGTTAGGTTTAGATTTAGTTTTAGGGTATGGGTAATATTTAGGGTTAGGTTTAGGGTTAGGGTAAGGAAAAGGGTAAGGATTAGGGTTAGGTTTAGTGTTAGAGTTAGGTTTGGGATAAGGGTTAGGGTTAGGGTTAGGATTAGGTTTAGGGTTAGGGTTAGGGTTAGTGTTAGGTTTGGGGTTAGTGTTAGGGAAAGGGTAAGAGTTAGGGTTAGGTTTAGGGTTGCAGTTAAGTTTAGGGTTTGGGATAGGGTAAGGGTAAAAGTTAGGGATAGAGTTAGGGTTAGGATAAGGGTTAGGTTTAGGGTTAGTGTTAGGGTGATGTTTAGGTTTAGGGTAAGCGTTAGGGTTAGGGTTAGGGTTAGGTTAGGGTAAAGGTTAGGGTTAGCTTTAGGGTTAGATTTAGGGTTAGGGTTCGGGTTAAATTTAGGATTAGGATTATCGTAAGGGTAAGGGTTAGGGTTAGGGTTAGGCTTAGGATTAGGTGTTAGGGTTAGGGTTAGGGTTAGGGTAAGGGTAAGGGTTAGGGTTAGGTAATGGTTAGGGTTAGGTTTAGGGTAAATCTTAGGGTTAGGGTTAGGGTTAGGTTTAGGGTTAGGGTTCGGGTTAAGTTTAGGGTTAGCTTTATGGCAAGGGTAAGTGTTAGGGTTAGGGTTAGGCTTAGGGTTAGACGTTAGGATAAGGGTTAGTTTCTTGGTTAGGGTAAGGTTAATGTTTAGGTTTAAGGTTAGGGTTAGAGTTAGGGTAAGGTTGTGGGTCAGGGTTATGGTTAGGGTTAGGGTTAAGTTTGGGGTTAGGGTTAGATTTAGGGTTAGGGTAAGGGTTAGGGTTAGTGTTACGATAAGGGTTAGGGTTAGGGTTAGGTTTAGGGTTAGGTTTAGGTTTAGGATTAGGGTTAGGATAAGGGTAAGGGTAAGGGTTAGGGTTAGGTTTAGGGTTGGGGTTAAATTTAGGATTAGGTTTTGTGTAAGGGTAAGGGTTAGGGTTAGGCTTAGTGTTAGGATACGGGTTAGGGTTAGGGTTAGGTTTAGGGTGAGGATTAGGGTTAGGGTTAGGTGGTATGGTTAGGGTTATTGTTAGCGTAAGGTTTAGGGTTAGGGTTAGGGTAACGTTTGGGTTAGGGTTAAGGTAACGTTAGGGTTAGGATTAGGGTTAGGTAAAGGTTAGGTTTAGGGTTAGGGTTAGGGTTAGGGAAAGGGTAAGGCTTAGGGTAAGGGTTAGGGTTGGTGTTAGTGTTTGGGTAAGGATTAGGGTTAGGGTTAAGGTTAGGGTAGGGGTTAGGTTTAGGGTTAGGGTTAGCATTAAGTTTAGGGTTAGGGGTATGGTAAGGGTAAGGGTTAAGGTAAGAGTAAGGGTTAGGGTTAGGATTAGGGTTAAGGTTAGGGTTAGGGCTAGGGTTAGGGTTAGGGAAAGGGTAAGGGTTAGGGTTAGGGTTAAGGTTAGGGGTTAGGGTTAGGGTTAGGGGTTAGGGGTAGGGGTAGTGTTAGGGTTAGGGTTAGGGTTAGGGAAAGGGTAAGTGTTAGGGGTTAGGGTTAGTGTTAGGGGTAGGGTTAGGGTTAGGATTAGGGTTAGGGTTAGGGTAAGGGTAAGGTTTAGGCTTAGGGTTAGGGTTTAGGGTTAGGGTAAGGGTTAGGATTATGTTTAGGATAAGGGTAAGGTTTAGGGTTAAGATTATGTTTAGGGTTAGGGTAAGGGTAATGTTTAGGTTAAGGGTTAGGGTTATGGTAAGGGTTAGGGTTAGGGTTAGCGTTAAGTTTAGGGTAAGGGTAAGGGTAAGGGTTAGGGTTAGGTTTAGGGTTAGGGT
>JANJXV010000067.1:2657500-2692500 GCA_024803745.1 Megascapheus bottae | reverse complement strand
AGGTGTTAATGTTAGGGTTTGGGTAATGGTTAGGGTTAGGGTTGGGATTAGGGTTAGGATTTAGGGTTAGGGTTAGGGTAAGGGTAAGTGTTAGGGTTTGGGTTAGAGTTAGGGTTAGCTTTAGGGTAAGGGTAAGGGTTAGGGTTAGGGTTAGGTTTAGGTTTAGTGTTAGGTTTAGGGTTAGGGTTAGGATTAGTGTTAGGGTAATGGTAAGTGTTAGGCTTTGGGTTAGGGTTAGGGTTAGTGGTTAGGTTTAGGGTTAGGGCTAGGGTTAAGTTAAAGTTAAGGTTTAGGGTTAGGTTTAGGCTATACTGTTAGGGTAAGGTTTAGGTGTATGTTTAGGGTAAGGGTAAGTTTTAGGGTTAGGGTTAGGTTTTAGGTTAGGGTTAGTGTTAGGATAAGGGTTAGGGTTAGGGTTAGGGTAAGGTTTAGGGTTAGGGTTAGTGTTAGGTTTAGGTTTAGGGTTAGGGTTAGGGTAAGGGAAAGGGTAAGAGTTAGGGTTAGGTTTAATGTTAGGGTTAGGGTAAGGGTTAGGGTAAGGTTTAGGGTTAGGGTTAGTGTTAGGTTTAGGTTTAGGGTTAGGGTTAGGGTAAGGGAAAGGGTAAGGGTTAGCGTTAGGTTTAGTGTGAGGGTTAGGGTGAAGGTTATGGTTAGGATTATGTTAAGGTAAAGGTTAGGGTTAGGGTTAGGGTTAGGGGTTAGGGTTAGAGTTAGGGTTAGATTTAGGTTTAGGGTAAGGGTAATGTTTACGATTAGGTTTAGGGTTAGGGTTAGGGTAAGGGTAAGGGTAAGTGATAGGGTTAGGTTTAGGGTTAGAGTTAGGTTTGGGGTTAGGTTTAGGGTTAGGGTTAGGATTAGGTTTAGGGTTAGGGTTAGGGTTAGGGTTAGGTTTGGGGTTAGAGTTTGGGAAAGGGTAAGAGTTAGGGTTAGGTTTAATGTTGGGGTTAAGGTTAGGGCTAGGGTTAGGGTAAGGGTAAGGGTTAGGATTAGGGTTAGGGTTAGGATAAGGGTTAGGGTTATGGTTATGGTTAGGGTGAGGGTTAGGGTTGCGGTTAGGTGTTAGGGTTATGGTTAGGGTTAGGGTAATGTTTAGGGTTAGGGTTAGGGTAATGGTTAGGGTTAGGTTTAGGGTAAAGGTTAGGTTTAGAGTTAGGGTTAGGGTTAGGGTTCGGGTTAAGTTTAGGGTTAGGATTATGGTAAGGGTAAGGGTTAGGATTAGGGTTAGGGTTAGGGTTAGGGTTAAGTTTAGGGTTAGGTTTACGGTTAGGGTAAGGGTAATGTTTAGGGTTAGGGTTAGGGTTAGGGTTAGGGTAAGGGTATGGGTTAGGGTTAGGGTTAGGGTTAGGGTTAGGTTTGGGGTTAGGGTTAGGGTTAGGGTTATGGTAAGGGTTAGGGTTAGTGTTAGGATAAGGGTTAGGGTTAGTGTTAAGTTTAGGGTTAGGGTTAGGGTTAGGGTTAAGGTAAGGGTAAGGGTAAGGGTAAGGGTTAGGGTTAGGTTCAGGGTTGGGGTTAAATTTATGGTTAGGTTTAGTGTAAGTGTAAGGGTTAGGGTTAGGGTTAGTGTTAGGATAAAGATTAGGGTTAGAGTTAGGGTTAGAGTAAGGTTTAGGGTTAGGGTTAGTGTTAGGTTTAAGTTTACGGTTAGGGTTAGGGTTAGGTGTTAGGGTTAGGGTTAGGGTTAGGGTAAGGGTTAGCTTTTGGGTTAGGGTAAAGTTAGGGTTAGGGTTAGGGTAAAGATTAGGGTTAGGGTTAGGGTTAGGGGTAGGGTTAGGGAAAGGGTAAGGGTTAGGTTAAGGGTTAGGTTTAGTGTTAGTGTTAGGGTAAGGATTAGGGTTAGAGTTAGGGTTAGGGTAGTGGTTACGGTTAAGGTTAGGGTTAGGGTTAGGTTAAGGGTAAGGGTTAAGGTAAGGGTAAGGGTTAGGATTAGGATTAGGGTTAAGGTAAGGTTTAGGGTTAGGGCTAGGTTTAGGGGTAGGGAAAGGGTAATGGTTTGGGTTAGGGTTAGGGTTAGGGGTTAGGGTTAGGGTTAGGGGTAGTGTTAGGGTTAGGGTTAGGGTAAGGGTAAGGTTTAGGGTTATGGTTAGGTTTAGGGTTAAGGTTAGGGTAAGGGTTAGGGTTACAGTTAGGGTTAGGGACAGGGTAAGGGTTAGAGTTAGTGTTAGGGTTAGGTGTTAGGGTTATGGTTAGGGTTAGGGTTAGGGGTAGGGTTAGGGTTAGGGTTAGGGTAAAGGTAAGGTTTAGGGTTAGGGTTAGGGTAAGGGTTAGGGTTATGTTTAGGATAAGGGTAAGGTTTATGGTTAGCGTTAGGGTTAGGGTTAGGGGTTAGGGTTAGGGGTAGGGTTACGGTTAGGGATAGGGTAAGGGTAATGTTCAGGGTTAGGTTTTGGGGTTAGGGTTAGGGAAAGGGTTAGGGTTATGTTTAGGTTAAGGGTTAAGGTTAGGGTTAGGTTTAGCGTTAGGTTTAGGGTAAGGGTAAGGGTTAGAGTTAGGATTAGGGTTAGGGTAAGGGTTAGGGTTAGGGTTCGGTTTAGGTTTAGGGTTAGGGTTATGGTTAGGGTAAGGGTAAGGGTTAGGGTTAGGGTAAGGGTTAGGGTTAGGGTTAGCGTTGGGTTTAGGGTAAGGGTAAGGGTTAGGATTTGGGGTAGGGTTAGGGTTAGGGTTAGGGTTAGGGTTAGGGTAAGGGTTAGGGTCAGGTTTAGGTTTAGGGTTAGGGTTAGGGTTAGGGTAAGTGTTAGGTTTAGGGTTAGTGTTAGGGTTCGGGTTAATGTTAGGGTTAGGATTATGGGAAGGGTAATGTTTAGGGTTAGGGTTGGGGTTAGGGTAAGAGGAAGGGTTAGGGTTAGGGTGAGGGTTAGGGTTAGGATTTGGGGTAGGGTTAGGGTTAGGGTTAGGGTAAGGGTTAGGGTTGGTGTTAGGGTTAGGGTAAGCGTAAGTGTTAGGGTTATGGTTAGGGTTAGGGTAAGGGTAAGGTTTAGGATTAAGGTTAGGTTTAGGTTTATGGGTTAGGGTTTAGGTTTAGGGTTAGGTTTAGGGTTAGGATAAGGGTAAGGGTTAGGGTTAGGGTTTGGGTTAGGGTTAGGGTGAGGGTTAGGTTTAGAGTTAGGGTTAGGGTTAATATAAGTGTAAGGGTTAGGGTTAGGTTTATGGTTAGGTTTAGGGTAAGGGTTAGGGTTAGGGTAAGGGTTAGTGTTAGGGTTAGTGTTAGGGTAAGGGTGAGGGTAAGGATTAGTATTAGGGTTTGGATTAGGGTAAGGGTTAGTTTTAGGGGTTAGGGTTAGAGTTAGGTAAAGCGTTAAGGTTAGGTTAAGTGTAAGCGTTACAGTTAGGATTATGGTTAGGGTTAGGGTTAAGTTTAGGTTTAGGATTAGGGTTAGGGTAAGTGTTAGGGTTAAAGTTAGGGTAGGGTTAGGGATACTGTAAGGGTAAGGTTTAGGGTTAGGGTAAGGGTTAGGGGTTAGGGTTTGGATTAGGGTTACGGTTAGGTTTCGGGTTAGGGTTAGGGTAAGGGTAACGATGAGGGTGAGGGTTAGGGTTAGGGTTAGGTTTAGGTTTAGGGTTAGGGTTATGGTTACGGTAAGGGTAAGAGTAAGGGTTAGGGTAAGAGTAAGGGTTAGGGTTAGGGTATGCGTTAGGGTTAGGGTTAGGGTTAAGGTTAGGATTATTGTTAGGGTTAGGGTTAGGGTAAGGATTGGGGTTAGGGTTAGGGTTAGGGTAAGTGTTAGGGTTAGGGTAAGGGTAAGTGTTAGGGTTAGGGTTAGAGTTAGGGTAAGGGTTAGGGTAAGGGTTATGGTTATGGTTAGGGTAAGTGTAAGTTTTAGGGTTAGGGTAACGTTAGGGTTAGGGTAAGGGTAAGGGTTAGGGTTAGGTTTAGGGTTGGGGTTAAATTTATGGTTAGGTTTAGTGTAAGGGTAAGGGTTAGGGTTAGGGTTAGTGTTAGGATAAAGATTAGGGTTAGGGTTACGGTTAGGGTAAGGTTTAGGGTTAGGGTTAGTGTTAGGTTTAGGTTTAGGGTTAGGGTTAGGTGTTAGGGTTTGGGTTAGGGTTAGGGTAAGGGTTAGGTTTAGGGTTAGGGTAACATTAGTGTTAGTGTTAGGGTTAGGGTAAAGGTTAGGGTTAGGGTTAGGGTTAGGGGTAGGGTTAGTGAAAGGGTAAGGGTTAAGTTAAGGGTTAGGTTTAGTGTTAGTGTTAGGGTAAGGATTAGGGTTAGGGTTAGGGTTAGGGTAGTGGTTAGGGTTAAGGTTAGGGTTAGGGTTAGCATTAAGTTTAGGGTTAGGGTTAGGTTAAGGGTAGGGGTTAATGTAAGGTAAGGGTTAGGGTTAGGATTAGGGTTAATGTTAGGGTTAGGGTTAGGGTTAGGGGTAGGGAAAGGGTAAGGGTTTGGGTTAGGGTTAGGGTTAGGGTTAGGGTTAGGGTTAGGGGTAGGGTTAGGGTTAGGGTTAGGGTAAGGGTAAGGTTTAGGGTTTGGGTTAGGTTTAGGGTTAAGGTTAGGGTCATGGTTAGGGGTAGGGTTAGGGGTATGGTTAGGGGTAGGGTTAGGGTAAGGGTAAGGTTTAGAGTTAGGGTTAGGGGTTAGGGTTAGGGTAATGGTTAGGGTTATGTTTAGGATAAGGGTAAGGTTTATGGTTAGGGTTAGTGTTAGGGTTAGGGTTAGGGTTTAGGTTTAGGGATAGGGTTACGGTTAGGGATAGGGTAAGGGTAAGGTTCAGGGTTAGGGTTAGGGGTTAGGGTTAGGGTAAGGGTTAGGGTTATGTTTAGGTTAAGGGTTAAGGTTAGGGTTAGGTTTAGCGTTAGGTTTAGGGTAAGGGTAAGAGTTAGTGTTAGAATTAGGGTTAGGGTAAGGGTTAGGGTTAGGGTTCGGTTTAGGTTTAGGGTTAGGGTTATGGTTACGGTAAGGGTAAGAGTAAGGGTTAGGGTTAGGGTAAGGGTTAGGGTTAGGGTTAGCGTTGGGTTTGGAGTAAGGGTAAGGGTTAGGGTTAGGTTTAGGTTAGGGTAAGGGTTAGGGGTAGTGTTAGGGTTAGGTTTATGGTTAGGGTTAGGGTAAGGGTAAGGGTTATTGTTAGGTTTAGGGTTAGGGTTAGGGTTAGGGTTAGGGTAAGGGTAAGGGTTAGGGTTAGGGTTAGTGTTAGGGTTCGGGTTACGGTTAGGGTTAGGATTATGGTAAGGGTAATGTTTAGGGTTAGGGTTGGGGTTAGGTTAAGAGTAAGGGTAGGGTTAGGGTTAGGTTAGGGTTAGGTTTGATGGTAGGGTTAGGGTTAGGGTTAGGGTAAGGGTTAGGGTTAGTGTTAAGGTTAGGGTAAGCGTAAGTGTTAGGGTTAGGGTTAGGGTAAGGGTAAGGTTAGGGTTAGGGTTAGGGTTAGGGTTAGGGTTAGGTTTAGGGTAAGGGTTAGGATTAGGGTAAGGGTTAGGGTAAGGGTTAGGGTTAGGGTAAGGGTTAGGGTTAGGGTTAGGGTTAGGGTTAGGGTTAGGATTAAGCTTACGTTTAGGTTTATGGGTTAGGGTTAGGGTTAGGGTTAGGTTTAGGGTTAGGGTAAGGGTAAGGGTAAGGGATAGGTTTAGGTTTATGGTTAGGTTTAGGGTAAGGGTTAGGGTTAGGGTAAGGGTTAGTGTTAGGGTTAGGGTTAGGGTAAGGGTGAGGGTAAGGATTAGTGTTAGGGTTAGGATTGGGGTAAGGGTTAGTTTTAGGGGTTAGGTTTAGGATTAGAGTTAGGAAAAGGGTTAGGGTTAGGTTAAGGGTAAGCGTTAGGTTTAGGCTTATTGTTAGGGTTAGGGTTAGGGTTAAGGTTAGGGTAAGGGTAAGGATTAGGTTTATGGTTAGGGTAAGGGTTAGGGTTAGTGTTAGGGTTAGGGTAAGCGTAAGTGTTAGGGTTAGGGTTAGGGTAAGGGTAAGGTTAGGGTTAGCGTTAGGGTTAGGGTTAGGGTTAGGTTTAGGGTAAGGGTTAGGATTAGGGTAAGGGTTAGGGTAAGGGTTAGGGTTAGGGTAAGGGTTAGGGTTAGTGTTAGGGTTAGGGTAAGCGTAAGTGTTAGGGTTAGGGTTAGGGTGAGGGTAAGGGTTAGGATTAAGCTTACGTTTAGGTTTATGGGTTGGGGTTAGGGTTAGGGTTAGGTTTAGGGTTAGGGTAAGGGTAAGGGTAAGGGATAGGTTTAGGTTTATGGTTAGGTTTAGGGTAAGGTTTAGGGTTAGGGTAAGGGTTAGTGTTAGGGTTAGGGTTAGGGTAAGGGTGAGGGTAAGGATTAGTGTTAGGGTTAGGATTGGGGTAAGGGTTAGTTTTAGGGGTTAGGTTTAGGATTAGAGTTAGGAAAAGGGTTAGGGTTAGGTTAAGGGTAAGCGTTAGGTTTAGGCTTATTGTTAGGGTTAGGGTTAGGTTTAGGTTTAGGTTTAGGGTTAGGGTTAGGGTAAGTGTTAGGGTTAAAGTTAGGGTAGGGTTAGGGATAATGTAAGGGTAAGGTTTAGGGTTAGGGTAAGGGTTAGGGGTTAGGGTTTGGATTAGGTTTAGGGTTAGGTGTTAGGTGTTAGGGTTATGGTTAGGGTTAGGGTAAGGGTTAGGGTTAGGTTTATGGTAAAGGTTAGGTTTAGGTTTAGGGTTAGGGTTAGGGTTCAGGTTAAGTTTAGGGTTAGGATTATGGTAATGGTAAGGGTTAGTATTAGGGTTAGGGTTAGGGTTAGGGGTTAGGGTTAGGGTTAGGTTTTGGGTTACGGTAAGGGTAATGTTTAGGGTTAGGGTTAGGGTTAGGGTTAGGGTAAGGGTATGGGTTAGGGTTAGGGTTAGGGTTAGGGTTAGGTTTGGGGTTAGCATTAGGGTTAGGGTTATGGTAAGGGTTAGGGTTAGTGTTAGGATAAGGGTTAGGGTTAGTGTTGGGTTTAGGGTTAGGGTTAGGGTTAGGGTAAGGGTAAGGGTAAGGGTAAGGGTTAGGGTTAGGTTTAGGATTGGGGTTAAATTTATGGTTAGGTTTAGTGTAAGGGTAAGTGTTAGGGTTAGGGTTAGGGTTAGGATAAAGATTAGGGTTAGGGTTAGGGTAAGGTTTAGGTTTAGGGTTAGTGTTAGGTTTAGGTTTAGGGTTCGGGTTAGGGTTAGGTGTTATGGTTAGGGTTAGGGTAAGGGTTAGGGTTAGGGTTAGGGTTAGGGTAAAGGTTAGGTTTAGGGTTAGGGTTAGCGGTAGGGTTAGTGAAAGGGTAAGGGTTAGGTTAAGGGTTAGGTTTAGTGTTAGTGTTAGGGTAAGGATTAGGGTTAGGGTTATTGTTAGGGTAGTGGTTAGGGTTAAGGTTAGGGTTAGGGTTAGCATTAAGTTTAGGGTTAGCGTTAGGTTTAGGGTAGGGGTTAAGGTAAAGTAAGGGTTAGGGTTAGGATTAGGGTTAAGGTTAGGGTTAGGATTAGGGTTAAGGTTAGGGGTAGGGAAAGGGTAAGGGTTTGGGTTAGGGTCAGGGTTAGGGGTTAGGGTTAGGGATAGGGGTAGGGTTAGGGTTAGGGTTATGGTAAGGGTAAGGTTTAGGGTTAGGGTTAGGTTTAGGGTTAAGTTTAGGGTTAGGGTTAGGGTTACGGTTAGGGTTAGGGTTAGGGACAGGGTAAGGGTTAGTGTTAGTGTTAGGGTTAGGGGTTAGGGTTATGGTTAGGGGTAGCGTTAAGGGTAGGGTTAGGGATAGGGTAAGGGTAAGTTTTATGGTTAGGGTTAGGGGTTAGGGTTAGGGTAAGGGTTAGGGTTATGTTTAGGATAAGGGTAAGTTTTATGGTAAGGGTTAGTGTTAGGGTTAGGGTTAGGGGTTAGGGTTAGGGATAGGGTTACGGTTAGGGATAGGGTAAGGGTAAGATTCAGGGTTAGGGTTAGGGGTTATGGTTAGGGTAAGGGGTAGGGTTATGTTTAGGTTAAGGTTTAAGTTTAGAGTTAGGTTTAGCGTTAGGTTTAGGGTAAGGGTAAGGGTTAGGGTTAGGATTAGGGTTAGGGTAAGGGTTAGGGTTAGGGTTAGCGTTGGGTTTAGAGTAAAGGCAAGGGTTAGGGTTAGGTTTAGGTTAGGGTAAGGGTTAGGGGTAGTGTTAGGGTTAGGTTTATGGTTAGGGTTAGGGTAAGGGTAAGGGTTAGGGTTAGGTTTAGGGTTAGGGTTAGGGTTAGGGTTAGGGTAAGGGTTAGGGTTAGGGTTAATGTTAGGGTTCCGGTTACGGTTAGGGTTAGGATTATGGTAAGGGTAATGTTTAGAGTTAGGGTTGGGGTTAGGGTAAGAGTAAGGGTTAGGGTTAGGGTTAGGATTGGGTTAGGTTTGAGGGTAGGGTTAGGGTTAGGGTTAGGGTAAGGGTTAAGGTTAGTGTTAGGGTTAGGGTAAGCGTAAGTGTTAGGGTTAGGGTAAGGGTAAGGGTTAGGATTAAGGTTAGGTTTAGGTTTATGGGTTAGGGTTAGGGTTAGGGTTAGGTTTAGGGTTGGGGTAAGGGTAAGGGTAAGGGTTAGGGTTAGGGTTAGGGTTAGGGTGAGGGTTAGGTTTAGGGTTAGTGTTAATATAAGTGTAAGGGATAGGGTTAGGTTTATGGTTAGGTTTAAGGTAAGGGTTAGGGTTAGGGTAAGGGTTAGTGTTAGGGTTAGTGTTAGGGTAATGGTGAGGGTAAGGATTAGTGTTAGTGTTAGGATTAGGGTAAGGGTTAGTTTTAGGGGTTAGGGTTAGGGTTAGAGTTAGGGAAAGGGTTAGGGTTAGGTTAAGGGTAAGGGTAAGCGTTAGGGTTAGGGTTATGGTTAGGGTTAGGGTTAGGTTTAGGTTTAGGTTTAGGGTTATGGTTAGGGTAAGTGTTAGGGTTAAAGTTAGGGTAGGGTTAGGGATACTGTAAGGGTAAGGTTTATGGTTAGGTTAAGGGTTAGAGGTTAGGGTTTGGATTAGGGTTATGGTTAGGTTTAGGGTTAGGGTTAGAGTAAGGGTAACGGTGAGGATGAGGGTTAGGGTTAGGGTTAGGTTTAGGGTTAGGTTTAGGGTAAGGGTATGCGTTAGGGTTAGGGTTAGTTTTAAGGTTAGGGTTATTGTTAGGGTTAGGGTTAGGGTAAGGATTGGGGTTAGGGTTAGGGTTAGGGTAAGTGTTAGGGTTAGGGTTAGGGTAAGGGTAAGTGTTAGAGTTAGGGTTAGAGTTAGGGTAAGGGTTAGGGTAAGGGTTAGAGTTAGGGTTAGGGTAAGTGTAAGTGTTAGGGTTAGGGTTAGGGTTAGGATTAGGTTAAGGGTAAGGGTAAGGGTTACGGTTAGCTTTAAGGTTAGGGTTAGGGTTAGGGTTAGGTTTAGGGTAAGGGTAAGTATTAGGGTTAGGGTTAGTGTTAGGGTAAGGTAAGGGTTAGGGTTAGGTTTAGGGTAAGGGTAAGTTTTAGCGTTAGGTTTAGGGTTAGGTTTAGGGTTAGGGTTAGGGTAACGACAAGGTTTAGGGTTAGGGTTAGGGTTAGAGTTAGGTTTAGGTTAGGGTTAGGGTTAGGTTAACAGTAAGGGTTAGGCTTAGGGTTAGGGTAAGGGTAAGGGTTAGGTTTAGGGGTTAGGGTTAGGGTTAGGGTTAGCGTCAGGGTTAGGTTTAGGGTTAGGGTTAGGGTTATTATTAGGCTTAGTGTAAGTGTTACTGTTAGGGTTAGGGTTACGGTTAGGGTTAGGTGTTAGGGTTAGGGGTAGGGTTACGGTTAGGGATAGGATAAGGGTATGGTTTAGGGTTAGGGTTAGGGTTAGGGTAAGGGTTAGCGTTATGTTTAGGGTAAGGGTTAAGTTTAGGTTTAGGGTTAGCGTTAGGTTTAGGGTAAGGGTAAGGGTTAGGGTTAGGATTAGGGGTAGGGTAAGGGTTAGGGTTAGGTTTAGGTTTAGGCTTAGGGTAAGGGTAAGGGTTAGGGTTAGGTTTAGGGTTCGGGTTAAGTTTAGTGTTCGGATTATGGTAAGGGTAATGGTTAGGGTTAGGGTTAGGGGTTAGGGTTAGGGTTAGGTTTAGGGTTACAGTAAGGGTAATGTTTAGGGTTAGGGTTAGGGTTAGGGTTTGGGTTATGTTTAGGGTAAGGGTATGGGTTATGGTTAGGGTTAGGGTTAGGTTTAGTTTTGGGGTTAGGGTTAGGGTTAGGGTTAGGGTAAGGGTTAGGGTAAGTGTTAGGGTTTGGGTAAGGTTAAGTGTTAGGTTTAGGGTTAGCGTTAGGGTTAGGGTTAGGGTTAGGTTAGGGGTTAGGGTTAGGGGTAGGGTTAGGGTAAGGGTTAGGGTAGTGTCAGGGTTAGGGTAAGGGTAAGTGTTAGTGTTAGGGTTAGGGTTAGTGTAAGGGTAAGGGTTAGGGTTAAGGTTAGGTTTAGGGTTAGGGGTTAGGGTAAGGGTTAGGGTTAGGGTTAGGTTTAGGGTTAGGGTAAGTGTAAGGTTTAGGGTTAGGGTTAGGGTTAGTGTAAGGGTATGGGTATGGGTTAGGGTTAGGGTTAGGGTTAGGGTTAGGTTTGGGTTTAGGGTTAGGGTTAAGTTTAGGGTAAGGGTTAGGGTTATTGTAAGGTTTAGGGTAAGGGTAAGTGTTCGGGTTAGGGTTAGCGTTAGGGTTAGGGTTAGGGTTAGGTTTAGGGTTAGGGTTAGGGTAAGGGTAAGGGTTGGGGTTAGGTTTAGGGTTCGGGTTAAATTTAGAGTTAGGGTTAGTGTAAGGGTAAGGGTTAGGGTTAAGGTTAGGTTTCGGATAAGGTTAAGGGTTAGGGTTTGTTTTAGGGTGAGGGTTTGGGTTACCCTTAGGAGTTAGCGTTAAGGTTAGGGTTAGGGTAAGCGTTAGGGTTAGGGTTAGGGTAACGTTAGGGTTAGGATTAGGGTTAGGTAAAGGTTAGGTTTAGGGTTAGGGTTAGGGTTATGGAAAGGGTAAGGGTTAGGTTAAAGGTTAGGTTTAGTGTTAGTGTTAGGGTAAGGATTAGTGTTAGGGTTAGTGTTAGGGTAGTTTTTAGGGTTAAGGTTAGGGTTAGGGTTAGCATTAAGTTTAGGGTTAGGGTTAGGTTAAGTGTATGGGTTAAGGTAAGGGTAAGGGTTAGGGTTAGGATTAGGGTTAAGGTTAGGGTTAGGGCTAGGATTAGGGGTAGGGAAAGGGTAAGGGTTTGGGTTAGGGTTATGGTTAAGGGTTAGGGTTAGGGTTAGGGTAAGGGTAAGGGTGAGGGTTAGGGTAAGGGTAAGGGTTAGGTTTAGGGTTAGATTTAGGGTTAAGGTTAGTGTTAGGGTTAGGGTTACGGTTAGGGTTAGGGACAGGGTAAAGATTAGAGTTAGTGTTAGGGTTAGGGGTTAGGGTTAGTGTTAGGGGTAGGGTTAGGGGTAGGGTTAGGGTTAGGGTTAGGGTAAGGTTAAGGGTTAGGGTTAGGGTTAGGGGTTAGGGTTAGGGTCAGGTTGAGGGTTATGTTTAGGATAAGGGTAAGGTTTAGGGTTAGGGTTAGGGTTAGTGTTAGGGTTAGGGTTAGAGGTTAGGGTTAGGGGTAGGGTTACGGTTAGGGATAGGGTAAGGGTAAGGTTTAGGGTTAGAGTTAGGGGTTAGGGTTCGAGTAAGTGTTAGGGTTATGTTTAGGGTAAGGGTTAATGTTAGGTTTAGGGTTAGCGTTAGGTTTAAGGTAAGGGTAAGGGTTACGGTTAGGATTAGGGTTAGGGTAAGTGTTAGGGTGAGGGTTAGGTTTAGGTTTAGGGTTAGGGTTAGAGTTAGGGTAAGGGTAAGGGTAAGGGTAAGCGATAGGGTTAGGGTAAGTGTTAGGGTTAGGGTTAGCGTTAGGTTTAGGGTAAGGGTCAGGGTTTGGATTAGGTTTAGGGTAGGGTAAGGGTAAGGGGTAGGGTTAGGGTTAGGTTTAGGGTTAGGGTTAGGGTAAGGGTAAGGGTTAGGGTTAATTTTAGGGTTAGGGTTAGGGTAAGGGTTAGGGTTAGGGTTAGTGTTAGGGTTCGGGTTAAGGTTAGGTATAGGATTATGGTAAAGGTAATGTTTATGGTTAGGGTTGGGGTTATTGTAATAGTAAGGGTTAGGGTTAGGGTTAGGGTTAGGGTTAGGTTTGGGGGTAGGGTTAGGTTTAGGGTTAGGTTAAGGGTTAGGGTTAGTGTTAGGGTTAGGGTGAGCGTAAGTGTTATGGTTAGGGTTAGGGTTAGGGTAAGGGTAAGGGTTAGGGTTAAGGTTAGGTTTAGGTTTAGGGGTTAGGGTTAGGGTTAGGGTTAGGTTTAGGGTTAGGGTAAGGGTAAGGGTTAGGGTTAGGGTTAGGGTGAGGGTTAGGTTTAGGGTTAGGGTTAATGTAAGTGTAAGGGTTAGGGTTAGGTTTATGGTTAGGTTTAGGGTAAGGGTTAGGGTTAGCGTAAGGGTTAGTGTTAGGGTTAGTTTTCGGGGTTAGGGTTAGGGTTAGAGATAGGGTAAGGGTTAGGGTTAAGTTAACGGTAAGCGTTAGAGTTATGGTTGTAGTTAGGGTTAGGTTTAGAGTTAGGGTTAGGGTTAGGGTAAGTGTTAGGGTTAAGGTTAGGGTAGGGTTAGGGATAGTGTAAGGGTAAGGTTTAGGGTTAGGGTAAGGGTTAGGGGTTAGGGTTTGGATTAGGGTTAGGGTTAGGTTTAGGGTTAGGGTTAGGCTAAGGGTAACGGTGAGGGTGAGTGTTAGGGTTAGGGTTAGGTTTAGGGTTAGGTTTAGGGGAAGGGTATGGGTTAGGCTTAGGGTTAGGGTTAAGGTTAGGGTTAGGGTTAGGATTAGGGTTAGGGTAAGGATTGGGGTTAGGGTTAGGGTTAGGGTAAGGGTTAGTTTTAGGGTTAGGGTTAGTGTAAGGGTAAGGGTTAGGGTTAGGGTTAGAGTTAGGGTAAGGGTAAAAGTTAGGGTTAGGGTTAGGGTTAGGGTTAGGGTAAGGGTTAGGGTTAGGGTTAGGGTAAGTGTAAGTGTTAGGGTTAGTGTTAGGGTTTTGATTAGGTTAAGGGTAAGGGTTAGGGTTATGGTTAGGTTTAGGGTTAGAGTAAGGGTTAGGTTTAGGGTTAGGGTTAGGGTAAGGGTAAGTATTAGGGTTGGGGTTAGGGTTAGGGTTAGGGTAAGGGGAAGGGTTAGGGTTAGGTTTAGGGTAAGGGTAAGTTTTACCGTTAGGGTTAGGGTTAGGTATAGGGTTAGGGTTAGGGTAAAGGTAAGGTTTAGGTTAGGGTTAGGTTTAGGGATAGGGTTAGGGTAATTGTTAGGGTTAGGGTTAGTGTTAGGTTTAGGGTTACGTTCAGGGTTAGGGTTAGGGTAAGGGCAAGGTTTAGCGTTAGGGTTACGTTTAGGGGTTAGGGTTAAGTTTAGGGTTAGGTTTAAGGTTAGCGTAAGGGTAAGGTTTATGGTTAGGGTTAGGTTTAGGTTAAGGGTAAGGGTTAGGCTTAGGGTTAGGGTAAGGGTAAGGGTTAGGGTTAGGGTTTAGGGTTAGGATTAGGGTTAGGGTTAGGGATAGGATTAGGGTTAGGGTAAGGGTTAGGGTTAGGGTTTGGTTTAGGTTTAGGTTTGGGGTTAGGGTAAGGGTAAGGGTTAGGGTTAGCGTTAGAGTTCGGGTTAAGTTTAGGGTTAGGATTATGGTAAGGGTAAGGGTTATGGTTAGGATTAGGGTTAGGGTTAGGGGTTAGGTTTAGGTTTAGGGTTAGGGTAAGTGTAATATTTAGGGTTAGGTTTAGGTTTAGGGTTAGGGTAAGGGTATGGTTTAGGGTTAGGGTTAGGGTTAGGTTTGGGGTTAGGGTTAGGGTTAGGGTAAGGGTTAGGTTAGTGTAAGGTTTAGGGTAAGGGTAAGTGTTAGGGTTAGGGTTAGGTTTAGCGTTAGGGTTAGCGTAAGGGTAAGGGTTGGGGTTAGGATTAGGGGTGGGGTTAAATTTAGGCTTAGGGTTAGTGTAAGCGTTAGGGTTAGGGTTAAGGTTAATGTTGTGATAAGGGTTAGGGTTAGGGTTCGTTTTAGGGTGAGGGTTTGGGTTACCGTTAGGTGTTAGGGTTAGGGTTAGGTTTAGGGTAAGGGTTAGGGTTAGGGTTAGTGTTAGGGTTCAGGTTAAGGTTAGGGTTAGGATTATGGTAAGGGTAATGTTTAGGGTTAGGGTTAGGGTTAGGGTAAGAGTAAGGGTGAGGTTTAGGGTTAGGGTGAGGGTTAGGTTTGAAGTTAGGGTTAGGTTTGGAGTTAGGGTAAGGCTTGGGGTTAGGGTTAGTTTTAGGGTTAGGGTTAGAGTTAGGGAAAGGGTAAGGGTTAGGGTTAGGGTTAGGGTTAGGGTAAGGGTTAGGGTTACGGTTAGTTTAAGGTAAGGGTTAGGGTTAGGTTTACGGTAAGCATAAGTGTTACCGTTAGGGTTAGGGTTAGGTTTAGGGTTAGGGTTAGGTTAAAGGTAAGGTTTAGGGTTAGGGTTAGGGTTAGGGGTTAGGGTTAGGGTTAGGTTTAGGGTTCGGGTTAAGTTTAGGGTTACGATTATGGTAAGGGTAAAGGTTAGGGTTAGGTAAAGGTTAGGTTTAGGGTTAGGGTTAGGGTTATGGAAAGGGTAAGGGTTAGGTTAAAGGTTAGGTTTAGTGTTAGTGTTAGGGTAAGGATTAGTGTTAGGGTTAGTGTTAGGGTAGTTTTTAGGGTTAAGGTTAGGGTTAGGGTTAGCATTAAGTTTAGGGTTAGGGTTAGGTTAAGGGTATGGGTTAAGGTAAGGGTAAGGGTTAGGGTTAGGATTAGGGTTAAGGTTAGGGTTAGGGCTAGGATTAGGGGTAGGGAAAGGGTAAGGGTTTGGGTTAGGGTTATGGTTAAGGGTTAGGGTTAGGGTTAGGGTAAGGGTAAGGGTGAGGGTTAGGGTAAGGGTAAGGGTTAGGTTTAGGGTTAGATTTAGGGTTAAGGTTAGTGTTAGGGTTAGGGTTACGGTTAGGGTTAGGGACAGGGTAAAGATTAGAGTTAGTGTTAGGGTTAGGGGTTAGGGTTAGGGTAAGGGTATGGGTTAGGGTTAGGGTTAGGGTTAGGTTTTGGGTTAGGGTTAGGGTTAGGGTTAGGGTAAGGGTTAGGGTTATGTTTAGGGTAAGGGTAAGGTTTAGGGTTAGGGTTAGGTTTAGGGTTAGGGTAAGGGTTAGGGTTAGGGTTAGGGAAAGGGTAAGGGTTAGGGTTTGGGTTAGGGTTAGGGTTAGTGTTAGGATAAGGGTTAGGGTTAGGGTTAGGGTTAGGATTAGGGAAAGGGTAAGGGTTAGGGTAAGGGTTAAGGTTAGTGTTAGTCTTAGGGTAAGGATTAGGGTTAGGGGTAGGGTTAGGGTAGGGGTTAGGTTTAGAGTTAGGGTTAGGGTTAGCATGAAGTTTAGGGTAAGGGTAAGGGTTAAGGTAAGGGTAAGGGATAGGGTTAGAATTAGGGTTAAGTTTAGTGTTAGGGCTAGGGTTAGGGTTAGGGAAAGAGTAAGGGTTAGGGTTAGGGTTAGGAGTAGGGTTAGAGTTAGGGGTAGGGTTAGGGGTAGTGTTATGATTAGGGTAAGTGTAAGGTTTAGGGTTGGGGTTAGGGTTAGGGTTAAGGTTAGGGTTAGGGTTAGGGTTACGGTTAGGGTTAGGGAAAGGGTAAGGGTTAGAGTTAGTGTTAGGGTTACGGGTTAGGGTTAGGGGTAGGGGTAGGGTTAGGGTTAGGTTTAGGGTAATGGTAAGGTTTAGGGTTAGGTTTAGGAGTTAGAGTTAGGGTATGGGTTAGGGTTATGTTTAGGATAAGGGTAAGATTTAGGGTTAGGGTTAGGGTAAGGGTAAGGGTAATGGTAAGGTTTATGGTTAGGGTAAGGGTTAGGGTTAGGGTTAGCGTTAGGTTTAGGGTAAGGTTAAGGGTTAGGGTTAGGTTTAGGGTTAAGTTAAGGGTTAGGGTTAGGGTTAGGTTTAAGTTTAGGGTTAGGGTAAGGGTAAGGGTTAACGTTAGGATTAGGGTTAGGGTTAGGGTTAGGGTAAGGGTTAGGGTAAGGGTTAGTGTTAGGGTTCGGGTTAAGGTTAGGGTTAGGATTATGGTAAGGGTAATGTTTAGGGTTAGGGTTAGGGTTAGGGTAAGAGTAAGGGTTAGGGTTAGGGTGAGGGTGAGGGTTAGGTTTGGTGTTACTGTTAGTGTTGGATTTAGGGTAATGGTTAGGGATAGTGTTAGGGTTAGGGTAAGGGTAAGTGTTAGGGTTAGGGTTAGGGTTAGGGTAAGGGTAAGGGTTAGGGTTAAGGTTAGGTTTGGGTTTAGGGGTTAGGGTTAGGCTTAGGTTTAAGTTTAGTGTTAGGGTTAGGGTTAGGGTTAGGTTTAGCGTTAGGGTTAATGTAAGGGTAAGGGTAAGGGTTAGGTTTAGTGTTAGGTTTAGGGTAAGGGTTATGATTAGCGTAAGGTTTTGTTGGCGTTAGGGTTAGGGTAAGGGTTAGGGTATGGGCTAGTGTTAGGGTTAGGATTAGGGTAAGGGTTAGTTTTAGGGGTTAGGGTTAGGGTTAGAGTTAGGGTAAGGGTTAGGGTTAGGTTAAGGGTAAGCGTTATGGTTAGGGTTATAGTTAGGGTTAGGTTTAGGGTTAGGGTTAGGGTTAGGGTAAGTGTTAGGGTTAGGGTTAGGGTAGGGTTAGGGATAGTGTAAGGGTAAGGTTTAGGGTTAGGGTTAGGGTTTGGGTTAGGGTTAGGGTTACGTTTAGGGTTAGGATTAGGGTTAGGGTTATGTTTAGGGTAAGGGTTAGGTTTAGGGTTAGAATTAGGTTTGGGGTTAGTGTTAGGGTAAGGGTAAGGTTTAGGATTAGGGTTAGGATTAGGTTTAGGTTTAATGTTAGGGTTAGGGTTAGGTTTGGGGTTACAGTTAGGGTAAGGGTCAGAGTTAGGGTTAGGTTTAGGGTTGGGGTGAAGGTTAGGGTTAGGGTTTGGGTAAGGGTAAGGGTTAGGGTTAGGATTAGGGTTAGGATAAGGGTTAGGGTTAGGGTTAGGGTTAGGGTGAGGGTTAGGGTTAGGTTTAGGTGTTAGGGTTAGGGTTAGGGTAACGGTTAGGTTTAGGGTTAGGGTAATTGTTACGGTTATGGCTGGGGTAAAGGTTAGGGTTAGGGTTAGGGAAAGTGTAATGGTTAGGGTAAGGGTTAGGGTTAAGGTCAGTGTTAGGGTAAGGATTAGAGTTAGGTTAGGGTTAGGGTAAGGGTTAGGGTTAGAAAAGGGTTAGGGTTCGCATTAAGTTTAGGGTTATGGTTAGGGTAACGTTAAGGGTTTGTGTAAGGGTAAGGGTTAGGGTTAGGGTTAGGATTAAGGTTAGGGTTAGGGTTAGGTTAGGTTTAGGGTTAGGGAAAAAGAAAGGGTTAGGGTTAGGTTTAAGGTTAGGGGTTAGGGTTAGGGGTAGGGTAGGTTTTGATTTAGGGTGAGGTTTAGGGTAAGGGTAAGGGTTAGGGTTAGGGTTAGGGTTAAGATTAGAGTTAGGGTGAGGCTTAGGG
Source organism: Megascapheus bottae (assembly GCA_024803745.1). Classification (NCBI taxonomy): domain Eukaryota; kingdom Metazoa; phylum Chordata; class Mammalia; order Rodentia; family Geomyidae; genus Megascapheus; species Megascapheus bottae. Next base: position 2,675,206 of record JANJXV010000067.1, on the reverse strand, counting down.
TTAGGGAAGGGGTAAGGGTTAGGGTTAGGGTTAGGGTTAGGGTTAGTGTTAGGATAAGGGTTAGGGTTAGGGTTAGGGTTAGGGTTAGGATTAGGGAAAGGGTAAGGGTTAGGGTAAGGGTTAAGGTTAGTGTTAGTGTTAGGGTAAGGATTAGGGTTAGGGTTAGGGTAGGGGTTAGGTTTAGAGTTAGGGTTAGGGTTAGCATTAAATTTAGGGTTAGAGTTAGGGTAAGGGTAAGGGTAAGGTAAGGGTAAGGGTTAGGGTTAGGATTAGGGTTAAGTTTAGGGTTAGGGCTAGTGTTAGGGTTAGGGGTAGGGTTAGGGTAAGGGTTAGGGTTATGCTTAGGACAAGGGTAAGATTTAGGGTTAGGGTTAGGGTTAGGGTTAGGGTTAGTGTAAGGGTAAGGGTAAGGGTTATAGTTAGGGTATGGGTTAGGGTTAGCGTTAGGTTTAGGGTAAGGGTAAGGGTTAGGGTTAGGTTTAGGGTGAGGGTAAGGGTTAGGGTTAGGGTTAGGTTTAGGTTTAGGGTTAGGGTAAGGGTAAGGGTTAGCGTTAGGATTAGGGTTAGGGTTAGGGTTAGGGTAAGTGTTAGGGTAAGGGTTAGTGTTAGGGTTCCGGTTAAGGTTAGGGTTAGGATTATGGTAAGGGTAATGTTTAGGGTTAGGGTTAGGGTTAGGGTAAGAGTAAGGGTTAGGGTTAGGGTTAGGGTTAGGGTTAGGTTTGAGGGTAGGGTTAAGGTTGGAGTTAGGGTAAGGGTTAGGGTTAGGGTTAGGGTTAGGGTAAGGGTAAGTGTTAGAGTTAGGGTTAGGGTTAGGGTTAAGGTTAGGTTTGGGGTTAGGGGTTAGGTTTAGGCTTAGGTTTAAGTTTAGGGTTAGGGTAAGGGTAAGGTTTAGGGTTAGGGTTAGGGTTAGGGTTAGGGTTAGGTTTTGGGTTAGGGTTAGGGTAAGGGTAAGGGTAAGGGTTAGGTTTAGGGTTAGGTTTAGGGTAAGGGTTAGGGTTAGCATAAGGATTAGGGTTATGGTTAGGGTTAGGGTAAGGGTTAGGGTAAGGGCTAGTGTTAGGGTTAGGATTAGGGTAAGGGTTAGTTTTAGGGGTTAGGGTTAGGGTTAGAGTTAGGGTAAGGGTTAGGGTTAGGTTAAGGGTAAGCGTTAGGGTTAGGGTTATAGTTAGGGTTAGGTTTAGGATTAGGGGTAGGATAAGTGTTAGGGTTAGGGTTAGGGTAGGGTTAGGGTTAGGGTAGGGTTAGGGATAGTGTAAGGGTAAGGTTTAGTGTTAGGGTTAGGGTTAGGGGTTAGGGTTTGGGTTAGGGTTAGGGTTACGTTTAGGGTTAGGGTTAGGGTTATGTTTAGGGAAAGAGTTAGGTTTAGGGTTAGAGTTAGGTTTGGGGTTAGGGTTAGGGTAAGGGTAAGGGTTAGGGTTAGGGTTCGGATTGGGTTTAGGTTTAGGGTTAGGGTTAGGGTTAGGTTTGGGGTTAGAGTTAGGGTAAGGGTCAGAGTTAGGTTTAGGTTTAGGGTTGGGGTTAAGGTTAGGGTTAGGGTTTCGGTAAGGGTAAGGGTTAGGGTTAGGGTTAGGGTTAGGTTAAGGGTTAGGGTTAGGGTTAGGGTGAGGGTTAGGGTTAGGGTTAGGTGTTATGGTTAAGGTTAGGGTAACGGTTAGGTTTATGGTTAGGGTAATGGTTAGGGTTAGGGTTGGGGTAAAGGTTAGGGTTAGTGTTAGGGTTAGGGAAAGGGTAATGGTTAGGGTTAGGGTTAGGGGTTAGGGTTAGGGTTAGAGGTAGGGTTAGGGTTAGGGTTAGGGTTGGGGTAAGGGTTAGGGTTAGGGTTACGGCTAGGGTTATGGGTTAGGGTTAGTGGTAGGGTTACGGTTAGGGATAGGGTAAGGGTAAAGTTTAGGGTTAGGGTTAGGGGTCAGGGTTAGGGTAAGGGTAGGGTTATGTTTAAGATAAAGGTTAAAGTTAGGGTTAGGGTTAGCGTTAGGTTTAGGGTAAGGGTAAGGGTTAGGGTTAGGATTAGGTTTAGGGTTACGGTAAGGTTAGTGTTAGGGTTAGGGTTAGAGTTAGGGTAAGGGTGATGGTTAGGTTTACGGTTAGGGTTAGTGAAAGGGTAAGGGTTAGAGTTAGTGTTAGGGTTAGGGGTTAGGGTTAGGGTTAGGTGTAGGGGTAGGGTTAGGGTTAGGGGAAGGGTAAGGTTTAGGGTTAGGCTTAGGGGTTATGGTTAGGGTAAGGATTAGGATTATGTTTAGGATAAGGGTAAGGGTTAGGGTTACGGTTAGTGTTAGTGTTAGGGTTAGGGTTAGGGTTAGGGTAACGGTTAGGGTTAGGATTAGGGTAATGGTTAGGGTTAGGGTAAGTGTAAGCGTTAGGATTAGGGTAAGGGTTAAGGTTAGGGTTAGGGTTAAGTTTAGGTTCAGGGTTAGGGTAAGGGTAAGGGTTAGGGTTCTGGTTAGGGTAAGGGTTAGGGTTAATGTTAGTGTTAGGGTTAGGGTTAAGTTTAGGATTAGGGTTAGGGTAAGGGTAAGGGTTAGGGTTAGGGTGAGGGTTATGGTTTAGGGTTACGGTTAGGGTAAGGATAAGTTTTAGGGTTAGGGTTGGGGTTAGGGGTTAGGATTAGGGTTAGTGTTAAGGTTAATGTTAAGGTAAGAGTAAGGGTTAGGATTAGGTTTAGGGTTAGGGTTAGGGTTAGTTTTAGTGTAAGGGAAAGTTTAGGGATAGGGTTAGGGTTAGGGTTAGGGATAGGTTCAGCATTAAGTGTAGGGTTAGGGTTAGGGTAAGGGTAAGTGTTATGGTTAGGGTTAGGTTAGGGTGAGCGTTAGGGTTAGGGTTAGGGTTGGTGTTTAGGGTTCGGGGTAGGGTTAGGGAAAGTGTTAGGTTTAGGGTTAGTGTAAGGGTTAGGGTTAGGGTTAGGGTTAAGGTAAGGGTAAGGGTTAGAGTTAGGGTTAGGATTAGGGTAAGGTTTAGGGGTTAGGTTTAGTGTTAGGGTTAGGATAATGTTTAGGGTTAGGGTTACGGTTAGGGTAAGGTTAAGTGTGAGGGGTAGGGTTAGGGTTACGGTTAGGGTTAGGGTAAGTGTAAGGGTTAGGGTTAGGGTTAGGTTTAGGGTTGGGGTTACAGTTAGTGTTAGGGTTAGGGTAAGTGTTAGGGTTAGGGTTAGGTTTAGGTTTAGGTTTAGGATAAGGGTAAGTGTTAGGGTTAAAGGTAGGGTTAGGGTTAGAGGTTAGGATTAGAGTTAGGGTTAGGGTTAGGATAAGGGTAAGGAATAGGTTTAGGGATTAGGGTTAGGGTTAGGGTTAGGGATTGGTTAAGCTTTAAAGTTAGGGTAAGGATAAGTGTTAGGGTTAGGGTTAGGGTTAGGGTTATGGTAAGGGTAATTGTTAGGTTTAGGGTTAGGGTAAGGTTTAAACTTAGGGTTAGGGTTAGGGTTAGGGTAAAATTAGGGTTAGGTTTAGGGTTAGGGTTAGGGTAAGGGTAAGGGTTAGGGTTAGGGCTATGGTTAGGGTTAGGGTTACCGTTAGGATTAGGGTTAGGGTTAGGGTTAGGTTTAGGGTTAGGGTTAGGGTTAGGGTAAGGGTAGGGTTAGGGTTACGTTTAGGGTTAGGGTTAAGATTAGGGTTAGGGTTAGGGTTAGGGTTAGGGAAAGGGTAATGGTTAGGTTTAGAGTTAGGGGTTAGGGTTAGGGTTAGAGATAGGATTAGGATTACGGTTAGGGTTGGGGTAAGGGTTAGGGTTAGGGTTAGGGTTAGGTTTAGGGGTTAGTGTTAGTGGTAGGGTTACGGTTAGGGATAGGGTTAGGGTTAGTTTTAGGGTAAGGGTAAGGTTTAGGGATAGGGTTAGGTTTAGGGTTAGGGTTAGGTTCAGCATTAAGTGTAGGGTTAGGGTTAGGGTAAGGGTAAGTGTTATGGTTAGGGTTAGGTTAGGGTGAGCGTTAGGGTTAGGGTTAGGGTTAGTGTTTAGGGTTCGTGGTAGGGATAGGGAAAGTGTTAGGTTTAGGGTTAGTGTAAGGGTTAGTGTTAGGGTTAGGGTTAGGGTTAAGGTAAGGGTAAGGGTTCGAGTTAGGGTTAGGGTTAGGGTAAGGTTTAGGGGTTAGGGTTAGTGTTAGGGTTAGGATAATGTTTAGGGTTAGGGTTAGGGTAAGGGTAAGTGTAAGGGTTAGGGTTAGGGTTAGGTTCAGGGTTAGGGTTAGAGTTAGTGTTAGGGTTAGGGTAAGTGGCAGGATTAGGGTTAGGTTTAGGGTTAGGTTTAGGATAAGGTTAAGTGTTAGGGTTAAAGGTAGGGTTAGGGTTAGAAGTTAGGATTAGAGTTAGGTTTAGGGTTAGGATAAGGGTAAGGGTTAGGTTTAGAGATTAGGGTTAGGGTTAGGGTTAGGGATTGGTTAAGGTTTAAAGTTAGGGTAAGGATAAGGGTTAGGGTTAGGGTTAGGGTTAGGGTTATGGTAAGGGTAAGGGTTAGGTTTAGGGTTAGAGTAAGGTTTAAACTTAAGGTTAGGGTTAGGGATAGGGTAAAACTAGGGTTAGGTTTAGGGTCAGGGTTAGGGTAAGGGTAAGGGTTAGGGTTAGGGTTAGGGTTTGTGTTAGGGTTAGGGTAAGGGTAAGGGTTAGGTTTAGGGTTAGGTTTAGGGTTAGGGTTAGGGTAAGGGTAAGGGTTAAGTTTAGAGTTAGGGTAAGGTTTAAACTTAGGGTTAGGTTTTGGGTAAAATTAGGGTTAGGTTTAGGGTTAGGGTTAGGGTAAGTGTAAGTGTTCAGCTTAGGGGTAGGGTTAGGGTTAGGGTAAGGGTAAGGTTTAGGGTTAGAGTTAGGGTTTGGGTTAGGGTTAGGGTAAGGGTAAGGGTTAGGGTTAGGGCTATGGTTAGGGTTAAGTATAGGGATATGGTTAGGGTTAGCGTTAGGATTAGGTTTAGGGTTAGGGTTAGGTTTAGGGTTAGGGTTAGGGTAAGGGTAAGGGTTAGGGTTATGTTTAGGGTTAGGGTTAAGGTTAGGGTTAGGGTTAGGGGTAGGGTTAGGGGTAGCGTTAGGGTTAGGGTTAGGTTAAGGGTAAGGTTTAGGGTTAGGGTTAGGGTTAGGTGTTAGGGTTAGGGTAAGGGTTAGTGTTATGTTTAGGGTAAGGTAAGGTTTAGGGTTAGGTTTAGGGTTAGGGTTAGGGTAAGGGTAAGGGTTAGGGTTAGGGTGAGGGTGAGGGTAAAGGTTAGGTTTAGGTTTAGTGTTAGGTTTAGGGTTAAGGTTAGGGTTAGTATTATGGTAAGGGTAAGGGTTAGGGTTAGGGTTAGGGTAAGGGTAAGGGTTAGGGTAATGGTTAGTGTTAGGGTTAGTGTTAGGGTTAGGTTTGGGGTTAGGGTTAGTGTAAGGGTAAAGGTTATGTTTAGGTTTAGGATTAGGTTTAGGGTTAGAGTTAGGGTTAGGTTTAGGGTTAGGGTTAGGGTTAGGGTAAGGGTAAGGGTTAGGGTTAGGTTTAGGGTTGGGGTTAAGTTTATGGTTAGGGTTAGGGTAAAGGTAAGGGTTAGGGTTAGGGGTAGGGGTAGGATAAGGGTTAGGGTTAGGTTTAGGTTTAGGGTGAGGGTTAGGGTTAGGGTTAGGTGATAGGGTTAGGGTTAGGGTTAGGGTAAGGGTTAGGGTTAGGATTAGGGTAAGGGTTAGGGTTAGGGTTAGGGTTAGGGTAAGGGTAATGGTTAGGGTAACGGTTAGGGTTAAGGTTAGGGTTAGGGTTAGGGTTAGAATTAGGTTAAGAGTAACGGTAAGGTTTAGGATTAGGGTAGGGTTATTGTTAGGGTTAGGGTTAGGGTTAGGGAAAGGGTAAGGTTAAGGGTTAGGGTTAAGGTTAGGGTAAGGATTAGGGTTAGGGTTATGGTTAGGATAAGGGTTATTGTTAGGGTTAGCATTGAGGTAAGGGTTAGGGTTAGGGTAAGTGTTAGGGTTAGGGTTAGGGTTAAGGTTAGGGTTAGGTTTAGGGTAAGGGTAAGTGTTAGGGTTAGGGTGAGGGTTAAGGGTTACGGTTAGGGTTAGGGTTATGTTAAGGGTTATGGTAAGGGTAAGGTTTAGGGTTAGGGTTAGGGGTTAGGGTAAGGATTATTGTTAGGTTTAGGGTAAGGGTAAAGTTTAGGGTTAGGGTTAGGGTTTTGTTTGGTTTAGGGTTAGGGTAAGAGTAAGGGTTAGGGTTAGGGTTAGGGTTAAGGTTAGGGTTAGGGTTAGGGTTAGGCTAAGGGTTATGTTTAGGTTTAGGGTAAGGGTTCGGGTTAGGGTAAAGGTAAGGGTTAGGGTTAGTGTTAGGGTTCGGGTTAGGTTAAGGTTTATGGTTATGGTTAGAATTACTGTTAGGTTAAGGATAATAGTTAGGGTTAGGGTTAGGGTAAGGGTAAGGTTTAGGGTTAGGTTTAGGGTTGGGGTTAAGGTTAGGGTTAGGGTAAAAGTTAGGGTTAGGGTTAGTTTTAGAGTTAGGGTAAGGGTAAGTGTTAGGGTTAGTGTTAGGGTTAGGGTTAGGTTAAGGGTAAGAGGTAGGGTTAGGGCTAGGGTTAGGTTTAGGGTTCGGGTTAATGTTAGGGTTAGAGTTAGGGTAAGGGTAATTGATAGGGTTAGGTTTAGTGTTAGGGTTAAGGTTAGGGTTAGGGTTAGGGTTAGGGTAAGGGTTAGGGTTAGGGTTAGGTTTAGGGGTAGTTTTAGGGTTAGGGTTAGGGTAAGGGTAAGGGTTAGGTTTAGGGTTAAGTTCAGGGTTAGGGTTAGGGTTAGGGTAAGGGTAAGGGTTAGGTTTAGGGTTAGGGTTAGGGTTAGTGTTAGGTTTAGGATAACTGTAAGGGTTAGGGTTAGGGTTAGGGTTAAGTTCAGGGTTACGGTTAGGGTTAGGGTAAGGTTAAGGGTAAGGGTTAGGGTTAGGATTAGGGTTAGGGTAAGGGCTAGGGTTAGGGTTCGGTTTAGGTTTAGGGTTAGGGTTATGGTTACAGTAAGGGTAAGAGTAAGGTTAGGATTAGGGTAAGGGTTAGGGTTAGGGTTAGCGTTGGGTTTAGAGTAAAGGCAAGGGTTAGGGTTAGGTTTAGGTTAGGGTAAGGGTTAGGGGTAGTGTTAGGGTTAGGTTTATGGTTAGGGTTAGGGTAAGGGTAAGGGTTATGGTTAGGGTTAGGTTTAGGGTTAGGGTTAGGGTTAGGGTTAGGGTAAGGGTTAGGGTTAGGGTTAATGTTAGGGTTCCGGTTACGGTTAGGGTTAGGATTATGGTAAGGGTAATGTTTAGAGTTAGGGTTGGGGTTAGGGTAAGAGTAAGTGTTAGGGTTAGGGTTAGGATAGGGTTAGGTTTGAGGGTAGGGTTAGGGTTAGGGTTAGGGTAAGGGTTAAGGTTAGTGTTAGGGTTAGGGTAAGCGTAAGTGTTAGGGTTAGGGTAAGGGTAAGGGTTAGGATTAAGGTTAGGTTTAGGTTTATGGGTTAGGGTTAGGGTTAGGGTTAGGTTTAGGGTTGGGGTAAGGGTAAGGGTAAGGGTTAGGGTTAGGGTTAGGGTTAGGGTGAGGGTTAGGTTTAGGGTTAGGGTTAATATAAATGTAAGGGATAGGGTTAGGTTTATGGTTAGGTTTAAGGTAAGGGTTAGGGTTAGGGTAAGGGTTAGTGTTAGGGTTAGTGTTAGGGTAATGGTGAGGGTAAGGATTAGTGTTAGTGTTAGGATTAGGGTAAGGGTTAGTTTTAGGGGTTAGGGTTAGGGTTAGAGTTAGGGAAAGGGTTAGGGTTAGTTTAAGGGTAAGGGTAAGCGTTAGGGTTAGGGTTATGGTTAGGGTTAGGGTTAGGTTTAGGTTTAGGTTTAGGGTTATGGTTAGGGTAAGTGTTAGGGTTAAAGCTAGGGTAGGGTTAGGGATACTGTAAGGGTAAGGTTTAGGGTTAGGTTAAGGGTTAGAGGTTAGGGTTTGGATTAGGGTTATGGTTAGGTTTAGGGTTAGGGTTAGAGTAAGGGTAACGGTGAGGGTGAGGGTTAGGGTTAGGGTTAGGTTTAGGGTTAGGTTTAGGGTAAGGGTATGCGTTAGGGTTAGGGTTAGTTTTAAGGTTAGGGTTATTGTTAGGGTTAGGGTTAGGGTAAGGATTGGGGTTAGGGTTAGGGTTAGGGTAAGTGTTAGGGTTAGGGTTAGGGTAAGGGTAAGTGTTAGAGTTAGGGTTAGAGTTAGGGTAAGGGTTAGGGTAAGGGTTAGAGTTAGGGTTAGGGTAAGTGTAAGTGTTAGGGTTAGGGTTAGGTTTAGGATTAGGTTAAGGGTAAGGGTAAGGGTTACGGTTAGCTTTAAGGTTAGGGTTAGGGTTAGGGTTAGGTTTAGGGTAAGGGTAAGTATTAGGGTTAGGGTTAGTGTTAGGGTAAGGTAAGGGTTAGGGTTAGGTTTAGGGTAAGGGTAAGTTTTAGCGTTAGGTTTAGGGTTAGGTTTAGGGTTACGGTTAGGGTAACGGCAAGGTTTAGGGTTAGGGTTAGGGTTAGAGTTAGGTTTAGGTTAGGGTTAGGGTTAGGTTAACAATAAGGGTTAGGCTTAGGGTTAGGGTAAGGGTAAGGGTTAGGTTTAGGGGTTAGGGTTAGGGTTAGGGTTAGCGTCAGGGTTAGGTTTAGGGTTAGGGTTAGGGTTATTATTAGGCTTAGTGTAAGTGTTACTGTTAGGGTTAGGGTTACGGTTAGGGTTAGGTGTTAGGGTTAGGGGTAGGGTTACGGTTAGGGATAGGATAAGGGTATGGTTTAGGGTTAGGGTTAGGGGTTAGGGTTAGGGTAAGGGTTAGCGTTATGTTTAGGGTAAGGGTTAAGTTTAGGGTTAGGGTTAGCGTTAGGTTTAGGGTAAGGGTAAGGGTTAGGGTTAGGATTAGGGGTAGGGTAAGGGTTAGGGTTAGGTTTAGGTTTAGGCTTAGGGTAAGGGTAAGGGTTAGGGTTAGGTTTAGGGTTCGGGTTAAGTTTAGTGTTCGGATTATGGTAAGGGTAATGGTTAGGGTTAGGGTTAGGGTTAGGGGTTAGGGTTAGGGTTAGGTTTAGGGTTAGAGTAAGGGTAATGTTTAGGGTTAGGGTTAGGGTTAGGGTTTGGGTTATGGTTAGGGTAAGGGTATGGGTTATGGTTAGGGTTAGGGTTAGGTTTAGTTTTGGGGTTAGGGTTAGGGTTAGGGTTAGGGTAAGGGTTAGGGTAAGTGTTAGGGTTAGGGTAAGGGTAAGTGTTAGGGTTAGGGTTAGCGTTAGGTTTAGGGTTAGGGTTAGGGTTAGGTTAGGGGTTAGGGTTAGGGGTAGGGTTAGGGTAAGGGTTAGGGTAGTGTCAGGGTTAGGGTAAGGGTAAGTGTTAGGGTTAGGGTTAGGGTTAGTGTAAGGGTAAGGGTTAGGGTTAAGGTTAGGTTTAGGGTTAGGGGTTAGGGTAAGGGTTAGGGTTAGGGTTAGGTTTAGGGTTAGGGTAATGTAAGGTTTAGGGTTAGGGTTAGGGTTAGTGTAAGGGTATGGGTTAGGGTTAGGGTTAGGGTTAGGGTTAGGTTTGGGTTTAGGGTTAGGGTTAAGTTTAGGGTAAGGGTTAGGGTTATTGTAAGGTTTAGGGTAAGGGTAAGTGTTCGGGTTAGGGTTAGCGTTAGGGTTAGGGTTAGGGTTAGGTTTAGGGTTAGGGTTAGGGTAAGGGTAAGGGTTGGGGTTAGGTTTAGGGTTCGGGTTAAATTTAGAGTTAGGGTTAGTGTAAGGGTAAGGGTTAGGGTTAAGGTTAGGTTTCGGATAAGGTTAAGGGTTAGGGTTTGTTTTAGGGTGAGGGTTTGGGTTACCCGTAGGAGTTAGCGTTAAGGTTAGGGTTAGGGTAAGCGTTAGGGTTAGGGTTAGGGTAACGTTAGGGTTAGGATTAGGGTTAGGTAAAGGTTAGGTTTAGGGTTAGGGTTAGGGTTATGGAAAGGTTAAGGGTTAGGTTAAAGGTTAGGTTTAGTGTTAGTGTTAGGGTAAGGATTAGTGTTAGGGTTAGTGTTAGGGTAGTTTTTAGGGTTAAGGTTAGGGTTAGGGTTAGCATTAAGTTTAGGGTTAGGGTTAGGTTAAGTGTATGGGTTAAGGTAAGGGTAAGGGTTAGGGTTAGGATTAGGGTTAAGGTTAGGGTTAGGGCTAGGATTAGGGGTAGGGAAAGGGTAAGGATTTGGGTTAGGGTTATGGTTAAGGGTTAGGGTTAGGGTTAGGGTAAGGGTAAGGGTGAGGGTTAGGGTAAGGGTAAGGGTTAGGTTTAGGGTTAGATTTAGGGTTAAGGTTAGTGTTAGGGTTAGGGTTACGGTTAGGGTTAGGGACAGGGTAAAGATTAGAGTTAGTGTTAGGGTTAGGGGTTAGGGTTAGTGTTAGGGGTAGGGTTAGGGGTAGGGTTAGGGTTAGTGTTAGGGTTAGGGTTAGAGGTTAGGGTTAGGGGTAGGGTTACGTTTAGGGATAGGGTAAGGGTAAGGTTTAGGGTTAGAGTTAGGGGTTAGGGTTCGGGTAAGTGTTAGGGTTATGTTTAGGGTAAGGGTTAAGGTTAGGTTTAGGGTTAGCGTTAGGTTTAAGGTAAGGGTAAGGGTTACGGTTAGGATTAGGGTTAGGGTAAGTGTTAGGGTGAGGGTTAGGTTTAGGTTTAGGGTTAGGGTTAGAGTTAGGGTAAGGGTAAGGGTAAGGGTAAGCGTTAGGGTTAGGGTAAGTGTTAGGGTTAGGGTTAGCGTTAGGTTTAGGGTAAGGGTCAGGGTTTGGATTAGGTTTAGGGTAGGGTAAGGGTAAGGGGTAGGGTTAGGGTTAGGTTTAGGGTTAGGGTTAGGGTAAGGGTAAGGGTTAGGGTTAGGTTTAGGGTTAGGGTTAGGGTAAGGGTTAGGGTTAGGTTTAGTGTTAGGGTTCGGGTTAAGGTTAGGTATAGGATTATGGTAAAGGTAATGTTTATGGTTAGGGTTGGGGTTATTGTAATAGTAAGGGTTAGGGTTAGGGTTAGGGTTAGGGTTAGGTTTGGGGGTAGGGTTAGGTTTAGGGTTAGGTTAAGGGTTAGGGTTAGTGTTAGGGTTAGGGTGAGCGTAAGTGTTAGGGTTAAGTTTAGGGTTAGGGTAAGGGTAAGGGTTAGGGTTAAGGTTAGGTTTAGGTTTAGGGGTTAGGGTTAGGGTTAGGGTTAGGTTTAGGGTTAGGGTAAGGGTAAGGGTTAGGGTTAGGGTTAGGGTGAGGGTTAGGTTTAGGGTTAGGGTTAATGTAATGGTAAGGGTTAGGGTTAGGTTTATGGTTGGGTTTAGGGTAAGGGTTAGGGTTAGCGTAAGGGTTAGTGTTAGGGTTAGTTTTCGGGGTTAGGGTTAGGGTTAGAGATAGGGTAAGGGTTAGGGATAAGTTAATGGTAAGCGTTAGAGTTAGGGTTGTAGTTAGGGTTAGGTTTAGAGTTAGGGTTAGTTTTAGGGTAAGTGTTAGGGTTAAGGTTAGGGTAGGGTTAGGGATAGTGTAAGGGTAAGGTTTAGGGTTAGGGTAAGGGTTAGGGGTTAGGGTTTGGATTAGGGTTAGTGTTAGGTTTAGGGTTAGGGTTAGGCTAAGGGTAACGGTGAGGGTGAGGGTTAGGGTTAGGGTTAGGTTTAGGGTTAGGTTTAGGGGAAGGGTATGGGTTAGGCTTAGGGTTAGGGTTAAGGTTAGGGTTAGGGTTAGGATTAGGGTTAGGGTAAGGATTGGGGTTAGGGTTAGGGTTAGGGTAAGGGTTAGGTTTAGGGTTAGGGTTAGTGTAAGGGTAAGGGTTAGGGTTAGGGTTAGAGTTAGGGTAAGGGTAAAAGTTAGGGTTACGGTTAGGGTTAGGGTTAGGGTAAGGGTTAGGGTTAGGGTTAGGGTAAGTGTAAGTTGTAGGGTTAGTGTTAGGGTTTTGATTAGGTTAAGGGTAAGGGTTAGGGTTAGGGTTAGGTTTAGGGTTAGAGTTAGGGTTAGGTTTAGGGTTAGGGTTAGGGTAAGGGTAAGTATTAGGGTTGGGGTTAGGGTTAGGGTTAGGGTAAGGGGAAGGGTTAGGGTTAGGTTTAGGGTAAGGGTAAGTTTCAGCGTTAGGGTTAGGGTTAGGCATAGGGTTAGGGTTAGGGTAAAGGTAAGGTTTAGGTTAGGGTTAGGTTTAGGGATAGGGTTAGGGTAAGGGTTAGGGTTAGGGTTAGTGTTAGGTTTAGGGTTACGTTCAGGGTTAGGGTTAGGGTAAGGGCAAGGTTTAGGGTTAGGGTTACGGTTAGGGGTTAGGGTTAAGGTTAGGGTTAGGTTTAAGGTTAGCGTAAGGGTAAGGTTTATGGTTAGGGTTAGGTTTAGGTTAAGGGTAAGGGTTAGGCTTAGGGTTAGGGTAAGGGTAAGGGTTAGGGTTAGGGGTTAGGGTTAGGATTAGGGTTAGGGTTAGGGATAGGATTAGGGTTAGGGTAAGGGTTAGGGTTAGGGTTTGGTTTAGGTTTAGGTTTGGGGTTAGGGTAAGGGTAAGGGTTAGGGTTAGCGTTAGAGTTCGGGTTAAGTTTAGGGTTAGGATTATGGTAAGGGTAAGGGTTATGGTTAGGATTAGGGTTAGGGTTAGGGGTTAGGTTTAGGTTTAGGGTTAGGGTAAGTGTAATATTTAGGGTTAGGTTTAGGTTTAGGGTTAGGGTAAGGGTATGGTTTAGGGTTAGGGTTAGGGTTAGGTTTGGGGTTAGGGTTAGGGTTAGGGTAAGGGTTAGGGTTAGTGTAAGGTTTAGGGTAAGGGTAAGTGTTAGGGTTAGGGTTAGGTTTAGGTTTAGGGTTAGGGTAAGGGTAAGGGTTGGGGTTAGGTTTAGGGGTGGGGTTAAATTTAGGCTTAGGGTTAGTGTAAGCGTTAGGGTTAGGGTTAAGGTTAGGGTTCTGATAAGGGTTAGGTTTAGGGTTCGTTTTAGGGTGAGGGTTTGGGTTACCGTTAGGTGTTAGGGTTAGGGTTAGGGTTAGGGTAAGGGTTAGGGTTAGGGTTAGGGTAACGTTAGGGTTAGGGTTAGGGTTAGGGTAAAGGTTAGGTTTAGGGTTAGGGTTAGGGTTAGGGTTAGGAAAGGGTAAGGGTTAGGTTAAGGGTTAGGTTTAGTGTTAGTGTTAGGGTAAGGATTAAGGTTAGGGTTAGGGTTAGGGTAGTGGTTACGGTTAAGGTTAGGGTTAGGGTTAGCATTAAGTTTAGGGTTAGGGTTAGGTTAAGCGTAAGGGTTAAGGTAAGGGTAAGGGTTAGGGTTAGGATTAGGGTTAAGGTTAGGGTTACGGCTAGGGTTAGGGGTAGGGAAAGGCTAAGGGTTTGGGTTAGTGTTAGGGTTAGGGGTTAGGGTTAAGGGTAGGGGTAGGCTTAGGGTTAGGGTTAGGGTAAGGGTAAGGGTTAGGGTTAGGGTTACGGTTAGTGTTAGGGACAGGGTAAGGGTTAGAGTTAGTGTTAGGTTTAGGGGTTAGGGTTAGGGGTAGGGTTATTGGAAGGGTTAGGGTTAGGTTTAGGGTAATGGTAAGTTTTAGCGTTAGGGTTAGGGTTAGGTTTAGTGTTAGGGTTAGGGTAAAGGTAACGTTTGTGTTAGGGTTAGCTTTAGGGATAAGGTTAGGATAAGGTTTAAGGTTAGGGTTAGTGTTAGTTTTAGGGTTAAGTTTAGGGTTAGGGTAAGGGCAAGGTTTAGGGTTAGGGTTAGGGTTAGGGGTTAGGGTTAGGGTTAGGGTTAGGTTTAGGGTTAGCGTAAGGGTAAGGTTTATGGTTAGGGTTAGATTTAGGTTAAGGGTAAAGGTTAGGCTTAGGGTTAGCGTAAGTGTAAGGGTTAGGGTTAGGGGTTAGGGTTAGGGTTAGGGTTAGGGTCAGGATTAGAGTTAGGTTAAGGGTAAGTGTTAGGTTTAATGTTAGGGTTAGGATAAGGGTAAGGGTTAGGGTTAGGTTTAGGGTTACGGTTAGGGTTAGGGTTAGGGTTAGGGTTAGGGTTAGGGATAGGGTTAGGGTTAGGATAAGGGTAAGTGTTAGGGTTTGGGTAAGGGTTAGGGTTAGGGTTAGGGTTAGGGTTAGGGTAAAGGTAAGGTTTTGGGTTAGGTTTAGGGTTGGGGTAAAATTTAGGGTTAGGGTTAGTGTAAGGGTAAGGGTTAGAGTTAGGGTTAGGGTTAGGATAAGGGTTAGGGTTAGGGTTAGTGTTAGGTTTAATGTTAAGTTTAGGGTTAGAGTTAGGGTAAGGGCAAGTTTTAGGGTTAGGCTTATTGTTAGGGGTTAGGGTTAGGGTTAGGGTTAGGGTTAGGTTTAGGGTGAGCGTAAGGGTAAGGTTTATGGTTAGGGTTAGGGTTAGGTTAAGGGTAAGGGTTAGGCTTAGAGTTACGGTAAGGGTAAGGGTTAGGGTTAGGGGTTAGGGTTAGTGTTAGGGTAAGGTTAGGATTAGGGTCAGCGTTAGGGTTAGGGTAAGGGTAAGTGTTAGGTTTAGGGTTAGGGATAAGGAAAGGGTAAGGGTTAGGGTTAGGTTTAGGGTTAGGGTTAGGGTTAGGGTTAGGGTTAGGGTAAGGGTAAGGGTTAGGTGTTAGGGTTAGGTTTAGGGTTAGGGTAAGGGTTAGGATAAGGGTTAGGGTTAGGGTTAGGGTTAGAGTGAGGGTTAAGGTTAGGGTAATTGTAACAGTTAGAGTTAGGTTTAGGGTGGGGGTTAAGGTTAGGGTTAGGGTTAGGGTAAGGATAAGGGTTAGGTGTTAGGGTTAGGGTTAGGGTTAGGGTTATGGTAAGGGTTAGGATAAGGGTTAGGGTTAGGGTTAGGGTTAGAGTGAGGGTTAATGTTAGGGTTAGGGTTAGGGTGAGGATTAGAGTTACAGTTAGGTGTTAGGGTTGGGGTTAGGGTTAGGGTAAGGGTTAGGGTTAGGGTGAGGGTTAGGGTTAGGGTTAGGTGTTAGGGTGAGGGTTATGGTTAGGGTTAGGGTAACGGTTAGGGTTAGGTTAATGGTTAGGGTTAGGTTTAGGGTTAGGTTTAGGGTTAGGGAAAGTGTAAGGGTTAGGTTAGGGTTAGGGTTAGTGTTAGGGTAAGGATTAGGGTTAGGGTTAGGGTTAGGGTAGTGGTTAGTGTTAGGGTTATGCTTAGGGATAGCATTAAGTTTAGGGTTAGGATTAGGTTACGGGTAAGGGTTAAGGTAAGAGTAAGGGTTAGGTTTAGGATTAGGGTTAAGGGTAGGGTTAGGGCTAGGGTTAAGGGTAGGGAAAGTGTAAGGGTTTGGGTTAGGGTTAGGGTTAGGGTTTAGGGTTAGAGTTAGGGTTAGGTTTAGGGTTAGCGTAAGGGTAAGGTTTATGGTTAGGGTTAGGTTTAGCTTAAGGGTAAAGGTTAGGATTAGTGTTAGGGTAAGTGTAAGGGTTAGGGTTAGGGGTTAGGGTTAGGGTTAGGTTTAGGGTCAGGGTTAGGGTTAGTGTAAGGGTAAGTGTTAGGTTTAGGGTTAGGGTTATGGTAAGGTTAAGTGTTAGGGTTCGGTTTAGGTTTAGGGTTAGGGTTAGGGTTAGGGTTAGGTTTAGGGTTAGGGTTAGGTTTAGGGTTAGGGTAAGGGTAATAAGTGTTAGGGTTTGGGTTAGTGTTAGTGGTAGGGTTAGGGTTAGGTTTAGGTTTAGAGTTAGGGTTAGAGTAAGGGTAAGGGTTGTGGTTAGGTTTAGGGTTTGGGTTAAATTTAGTGTTAGGGTTAGTGTAAGGGTAAGGGTTAGGGTTAGGGTTAGGATAAGGGTTAGGGTTAGGGTTCGTTTTAGGTTGAGGGTTAGGGTTAGGGTTAGGTGTTAAGGTTAGGGTTTGGGTAAGGGTTAGGATTAGTTTTAGTGTAACGTTAGGTTTAGGGTTAGGGTTAGGGTTAGTGTAACGTTAGGGTTAGGGTTAGGTTGAGGGTTAGGGTTACGGTAAAGGTAAGTTTTAGGTTAGGGTTAGATTTAGGGATAGGGTTAGGGTAAGGGTTAGCTTTAGGGTTAGTGTTAGGTTTAGGGTTAAGTTTAGAGTTAGGGTTAGGGTAAAGGCAAGGTTTATGGTTAGGGCTAGGGTTAGGGGTTAGGGTTAGGGTTAGGGTTAGGTTTAGGGTGAGCCTAAGGGTAAGGTTTATGGTTAGGTTTAGGGTTAAGGTTAGGGTTATTGTTAGCGTTAGGTTTAGGGTAAGGGTAAGGGTTACGGTTAGGATTAGGGTTAGGGTAAGTGTTAGGGTGAGGGTTAGGTTTAGGTTTAGGGTTAGGGTTAGAGTTAGGGTAAGGGTAAGGGTAAGGGTAAGCGTTAGGGTTAGGGTAAGTGTTAGGGTTAGGGTTAGCGTTAGGTTTAGGGTAAGGGTCAGGGTTTGGATTAGGTTTAGGGTAGGGTAAGGGTAAGGGGTAGGGTTAGGGTTAGGTTTAGGGTTAGGGTTAGGGTAAGGGTAAGGGTTAGGGTTAGGTTTAGGGTTAGGGTTAGGGTAAGGGTTAGGGTTAGGGTTAGTGTTAGGGTTCGGGTTAAGGTTAGGTATAGGATTATGGTAAAGGTAATGTTTATGGTTAGGGTTGGGGTTATTGTAATAGTAAGGGTTAGGGTTAGGGTTAGGGTTAGGGTTAGGTTTGGGGGTAGGGTTAGGTTTAGGGTTAGGTTAAGGGTTAGGGTTAGTGTTAGGGTTAGGGTGAGCGTAAGTGTTAGGGTTAAGTTTAGGGTTAGGGTAAGGGTAAGGGTTAGGGTTAAGGTTAGGTTTAGGTTTAGGGGTTAGGGTTAGGGTTAGGGTTAGGTTTAGGGTTAGGGTAAGGGTAAGGGTTAGGGTTAGGGTTAGGGTGAGGGTTAGGTTTAGGGTTAGGGTTAATGTAATGGTAAGGGTTAGGGTTAGGTTTATGGTTTGGTTTAGGGTAAGGGTTAGGGTTAGCGTAAGGGTTAGTGTTAGGGTTAGTTTTCGGGGTTAGGGTTAGGGTTAGAGATAGAGTAAGGGTTAGGGTTAAGTTAATGGTAAGCGTTAGAGTTAGGGTTGTAGTTAGGGTTAGGTTTAGAGTTAGGGATAGGGTTAGGGTAAGTGTTAGGGTTAAGGTTAGGGTAGGGTTAGGGATAGTGTAAGGGTAAGGTTTAGGGTTAGGGGTTAGGGTTTGGATTAGGGTTAGGGTTAGGTTTAGGGTTAGGGTTAGGCTAAGGGTAACGGTGAGGGTGAGGGTTAGGGTTAGGGTTAGGTTTAGGGTTAGGTTTAGGGGAAGGGTATGGGTTAGGCTTAGGGTTAGGGTTAAGGTTAGGGTTAGGGTTAGGATTAGGGTTAGGGTAAGGATTGGGGTTAGGGTTAGGGTTAGGGTAAGGGTTAGGTTTAGGGTTAGGGTTAGTGTAAGGGTAAGGGTTAGGGTTAGGGTTAGAGTTAGGGTAAGGGTAAAAGTTAGGGTTACGGTTAGGGTTAGGGTTAGGGTAAGGGTTAGGGTTAGGGTTAGGGTAAGTGTAAGTTGTAGGGTTAGTGTTAGGGTTTTGATTAGGTTAAGGGTAAGGGTTAGGGTTAGGGTTAGGTTTAGGGTTAGAGTTAGGGTTAGGTTTAGGGTTAGGGTTAGGGTAAGGGTAAGTATTAGGGTTGGGGTTAGGGTTAGGGTAAGGGGAAGGGTTAGGGTTAGGTTTAGGGTAAGGGTAAGTTTCAGCGTTAGGGTTAGGGTTAGGCATAGGGTTAGGGTTAGGGTAAAGGTAAGGTTTAGGTTAGGGTTAGGTTTAGGGATAGGGTTAGGGTAAGGGTTAGGGTTAGGGTTAGTGTTAGGTTTAGGGTTACGTTCAGGGTTAGGGTTAGGGTAAGGGCAAGGTTTAGGGTTAGGGTTACGGTTAGGGGTTAGGGTTAAGGTTAGGGTTAGGTTTAAGGTTAGCGTAAGGGTAAGGTTTATGGTTAGGGTTAGGTTTAGGTTAAGGGTAAGGGTTAGGCTTAGGGTTA
>JANJXV010000067.1:2642500-2650000 GCA_024803745.1 Megascapheus bottae | reverse complement strand
AGGTTTAGGGTTAGGGTTAGGGTTAGGTTTGGGGTTAGAGTTAGGGTACGGTTCAGAGTTAGGGTTAGGTTTAGGGTTGGGGTTAAGGTTAGGGTTAGGGTTTGGGTAAGGGTAAGGGTTAGGGTTAGGGTTAGGGTTAGGATAAGGATTAGGGTTAGGTGTTAGGGTTAGGGTTGGGCTACTGGTTAGGTTTAGGGTTAGGGTAATTGTTAGGGTTATGGTTGGGGTAAAAGTTAGGGTTAGGGTTAGGGAAAGGGTAATGGGTAGGGTAAGGGTTAGGGTTAAGGGCAGTGTTAGGGTAAGGATTAGATTTAGGTGAGGGTTAGGGTAATGGTTAGGGTTAGAAAAGGGTTAGGGTTAGCATTAACTTTAGGGTTAGGGTTAGGGTAACGTTAAGGGTTTGGGTAAGGGTAAGGGTTAGGGTTAGGGTTAGGATTAAGGTAAGGGTTTTGGTTAGGTTAGGTTTAGGGTTAGGGAAAGAGAAAGGGTTAGGGTTAGGTTTTAGGTTAGGGGTTAGCGTTAGGGTTAGGGGTAGGTTTTGGTTAGGGTTAGGGTTAGGGTAAGGGTAAGGGTTAGGGTTAGGGTTAGGGAAAGGGTAAGGGTTAGGGTTAGGATTAGGGTTAGGGTTAGTGTTAGGATAAGGGTTAGGGTTAGGGTTAGGGTTAGGATTAGGGAAAGGGTAAGGGTTAGGGTAAGGGTTAAGGTTAGTGTTAGTCTTAGGGTAAGGATTAGGGTTAGGGGTAGGGTTAGGGTAGGGGTTAGGTTTAGAGTTAGGGTTAGGGTTAGCATGAAGTTTAGGGTAAGGGTAAGGGTTAAGGTAAGGGTAAGGGATAGGGTTAGAATTAGGGTTAAGTTTAGTGTTAGGGCTAGGGTTAGGGTTAGGGAAAGAGTAAGGGTTAGGGTTAGGGTTAGGAGTAGGGTTAGAGTTAGGGGTAGGGTTAGGGGTAGTGTTATGATTAGGGTAAGTGTAAGGTTTAGGGTTGGGGTTAGGGTTAGCGTTAAGGTTAGGGTTAGGGTTAGGGTTACGGTTAGGGTTAGGGAAAGGGTAAGGGTTAGAGTTAGTGTTAGGGTTACGGGTTAGGGTTAGGGGTAGGGGTAGGGGTAGGGTTAGGTTTAGGGTAATGGTAAGGTTTAGGGTTAGGGTTAGGAGTTAGAGTTAGGGTATGGGTTAGGGTTATGTTTAGGATAAGGGTAAGATTTAGGGTTAGGGTTAGGGTAAGGGTAAGGGTAAGGGTAAGGGTTATGGTTAGGGTAAGGGTTAGGGTTAGGGTTAGCGTTAGGTTTAGGGTAAGGTTAAGGGTTAGGGTTAGGTTTAGGGTTAAGTTAAGGGTTAGGGTTAGGATTAGGGTTAGGTTTAAGTTTAGGGTTAGGGTAAGGGTAAGGGTTAGCGTTAGGATTAGGGTTAGGGTTAGGGTTAGGGTAAGGGTTAGGGTAAGGGTTAGTGTTAGGGTTCGGGTTAAGGTTAGGGTTAGGATTATGGTAAGGGTAATGTTTAGGGTTAGGGTTAGGGTTAGGGTAAGAGTAAGGGTTAGGGTTAGGGTGAGGGTGAGGGTTAGGTTTGGTGTTACTGTTAGTGTTGGATTTAGGGTAATGGTTAGGGATAGTGTTAGGGTTAGGGTAAGGGTAAGTGTTAGGGTTAGGGTTAGGGTTAGGGTAAGGGTAAGGGTTAGGGTTAAGGTTAGGTTTGGGGTTAGGGGTTAGGGTTAGGCTTAGGTTTAAGTTTAGTGTTAGGGTTAGGGTTAGGGTTAGGTTTAGCGTTAGGGTTAATGTAAGGGTAAGGGTAAGGGTTAGGTTTAGTGTTAGGTTTAGGGTAAGTGTTATGATTAGCGTAAGGTTTTGTTGGCGTTAGGGTTAGGGTAAGGGTTAGGGTAAGGGCTAGTGTTAGGGTTAGGATTAGGGTAAGGGTTAGTTTTAGGGGTTAGGGTTAGGGTTAGAATTAGGGTAAGGGTTAGGGTTAGGTTAAGGGTAAGCGTTATGGTTAGGGTTATAGTTAGGGTTAGGTTTAGGGTTAGGGTTAGGGTAAGTGTTAGGGTTAGGGTTAGGGTAGGGTTAGGGATAGTGTAAGGGTAAGGTTTAGGGTTAGGGTTAGGGTTAGGGGTTAGGGTTTGGGTTAGGGTTAGGGTTACGTTTAGGGTTAGGATTAGGGTTAGGGTTATGTTTAGGGTAAGGGTTAGGTTTAGGGTTAGAATTATGTTTGGGGTTAGTGTTAGGGTAAGGGTAAGGTGTAGGGTTAGGGTTAGGATTAGGTTTAGGTTTAATGTTAGGGTTAGGGTTAGGTTTGGGGTTACAGTTAGGGTAAGGGTCAGAGTTAGGGTTAGGTTTAGGGTTGGGGTTAAGGTTAGGGTTAGCGTTTGGGTAAGGGTAAGGGTTAGGGTTAGGATTAGGGTTAGGATAAGGGTTAGGGTTAGGGTTAGGGTTAGGGTGAGGGTTAGGGTTAGGTTTAGGTGTTAGGGTTAGGGTTAGGGTAACGGTTAGGTTTAGGGTTAGGGTAATTGTTACGGTTATGGCTGGGGTAAAGGTTAGGGTTAGGGTTAGGGTTAGGGAAAGTGTAATGGTTAGGGTAAGGGTTAGGGTTAAGGTCAGTGTTAGGGTAAGGATTAGAGTTAGGTTAGGGTTAGGGTAAGGGTTAGGGTTAGAAAAGGGTTAGGGTTCGCATTAAGTTTAGGGTTATGGTTAGGGTAACGTTAAGGGTTTGTGTAAGGGTAAGGGTTAGGGTTAGGGTTAGGATTAAGGTTAGGGTTAGGGTTAGGTTAGGTTTAGGGTTAGGGAAAAAGAAAGGGTTAGGGTTAGGTTTAAGGTTAGGGGTTAGGGTTAGGGGTAGGGGTAGGTTTTGATTTAGGGTGAGGTTTAGGGTAAGGGTAAGGGTTAGGGTTAGGGTTAGGGTTAAGATTAGAGTTAGGGTGAGGCTTAGGGTTAGGGAAGGGGTAAGGGTTAGGGTTAGGGTTAGGGTTAGGGTTAGTGTTAGGATAAGGGTTAGGGTTAGGGTTAGGGTTAGGGTTAGGATTAGGGAAAGGGTAAGGGTTAGGGTAAGGGTTAAGGTTAGTGTTAGTGTTAGGGTAAGGATTAGGGTTAGGGTTAGGGTAGGGGTTAGGTTTAGAGTTAGGGTTAGGGTTAGCATTAAATTTAGGGTTAGAGTTAGGGTAAGGGTAAGGGTAAGGTAAGGGTAAGGGTTAGGGTTAGGATTAGGGTTAAGTTTAGGGTTAGGGCTAGTGTTAGGGTTAGGGGTAGGGTTAGGGTAAGGGTTAGGGTTATGCTTAGGACAAGGGTAAAATTTAGGGTTAGGGTTAGGGTTAGGGTTAGGGTTAGGGTTAGGGTAAGGGTAAGGGTAAGGGTTATGGTTAGGGTAAGGGTTAGGGTTAGCGTTAGGTTTAGGGTAAGGGTAAGGGTTAGGGTTAGGTTTAGGGTTAGGGTAAGGGTTAGGGTTAGGGTTAGGTTTAGGTTTAGGGTTAGGGTAAGGGTAAGGGTTAGCGTTAGGATTAGGGTTAGGGTTAGGGTTAGGGTAAGTGTTAGGGTAAGGGTTAGTGTTAGGGTTCCGGTTAAGGTTAGGGTTAGGATTATGGTAAGGGTAATGTTTAGGGTTAGGGTTAGGGTTAGGGTAAGAGTAAGGGTTAGGGTTAGGGTTAGGGTTAGGGTTAGGTTTGAGGGTAGGGTTAAGGTTGGAGTTAGGGTAAGGGTTAGGGTTAGGGTTAGGGTTAGGGTAAGGGTAAGTGTTAGAGTTAGGGTTAGGGTTAGGGTTAAGGTTAGGTTTGGGGTTAGGGGTTAGGTTTAGGCTTAGGTTTAAGTTTAGGGTTAGGGTAAGGGTAAGGTTTAGGGTTAGGGTTAGGGTTAGGGTTAGGGTTAGGTTTTGGGTTAGGGTTAGGGTAAGGGTAAGGGTAAGGGTTAGGTTTAGGGTTAGGTTTAGGGTAAGGGTTAGGGTTAGCATAAGGGTTAGTGTTATGGTTAGGGTTAGGGTAAGGGTTAGGGTAAGGGCTAGTGTTAGGGTTAGGATTAGGGTAAGGGTTAGTTTTAGGGGTTAGGGTTAGGGTTAGAGTTAGGGTAAGGGTTAGGGTTAGGTTAAGGGTAAGCGTTAGGGTTAGGGTTATAGTTAGGGTTAGGTTTAGGATTAGGGTTAGGATAAGTGTTAGGGTTAGAGTTAGGGTAGGGTTAGGGTTAGGGTAGGGTTAGGGATAGTGTAAGGGTAAGGTTTAGTGTTAGGGTTAGGGTTAGGGGTTAGGGTTTGGGTTAGGGTTAGGGTTACGTTTAGGGTTAGGGTTAGGGTTAGGGTTATGTTTAGGGAAAGAGTTAGGTTTAGGGTTAGAGTTAGGTTTGGGGTTAGGGTTAGGGTAAGGGTAAGGGTTAGGGTTAGGGTTCGGATTGGGTTTAGGTTTAGGGTCAGGGTTAGGGTTAGGTTTGGGGTTAGAGTTAGGGTAAGGGTCAGAGTTAGGTTTAGGTTTAGGGTTGGGGTTAAGGTTAGGGTTAGGGTTTCGGTAAGGGTAAGGGTTAGGGTTAGGGTTAGGGTTAGGTTAAGGGTTAGGGTTAGGGTTAGGGTGAGGGTTAGGGTTAGGGTTAGGTGTTATGGTTAAGGTTAGGGTAACGGTTAGGTTTATGGTTAGTGTAATGGTTAGGGTTAGGGTTGGGGTAAAGGTTAGGGTTAGTGTTAGGGTTAGGGAAAGGGTAATGGTTAGGGTTAGGGTTAGGGGTTAGGGTTAGGGTTAGGGTTGGGGTAAGGGTTAGGGTTAGGGTTAGGGCTAGGGTTATGGGTTAGGGTTAGTGGTATTGTTACGGTTAGGGATAGGGTAAGGGTAAAGTTTAGGGTTAGGGTTAGGGGTCAGGGTTAGGGTAAGGGTAGGGTTATGTTTAAGATAAAGGTTAAAGTTAGGGTTAGGGTTAGCGTTAGGTTTAGGGTAATGGTAAGGGTTAGGGTTAGGATTAGGTTTAGGGTTACGGTAAGGTTAGTGTTAGGGTTAGGGTTAGAGTTAGGGTAAGGGTGATGGTTAGGGTTACGGTTAGGGTTAGTGAAAGGGTAAGGGTTAGAGTTAGTGTTAGGGTTAGGGGTTAGGGTTAGGGTTAGGTGTAGGGGTAGGGTTAGGGTTAGGGTAAGGGTAAGGTTTAGGGTTAGGCTTAGGGGTTAGGGTTAGGGTAAGGATTAGGATTATGTTTAGGATAAGGGTAAGGGTTAGGGTTACGGTTAGTGTTAGGGTTAGGGTTAGGGTTAGGGTAACGGTTAGGGTTAGGATTAGGGTAGTGTTTAGGATTAGGGTAAGTGTAAGGGTAATTGTTAGGGTAAGGTTTAATGTTAGGGTTAGGGTTAGGTTTAGGGTTAGGGTTAGGGTAAGGGTTAGGGTTAGGTTTAGTGTGAGGAATAGGGTAAGGGTAAGGGTTAGGGTTAGGGTTAGGGTTAGGGTTAAGGTTAGGGTTAGTGTTATTGCTGGGGTTAGGTTTAGGGTAAGGGTAAGGGTTAGGGTTAGGGTTAGGATTAGCGTTAGGTTTAGGGTTAGGGTTAGTGTAAGTGTAAGGGTAAGATTTAGGGTAAGGGTTAAGGTTAGGTTTAGGATTAGGTGTAGAGTTAGGGTTAGGGAATGGTAAGGTTTAGGGCTAGGGTTGGGGTTAGGGTAAGGATTAGGTTTAGGGTTAGGGTTATGGTAAAGTTTAGGGTTAGGGTTAGCATTAAGGTTAGGGTTAGGGTTATGGTAAGGGTAAGGGTTAGGGTTAGGTTTAGGGTTAAGGTTAGAGTTAGGGTTATGTTATGGTCAGGTTAAGGGTAAGGGTTAGGGTTAGGGTTAGGGTTAGGGAAAGGGTAAGGTTTAGGGGTTGGGTTAGGGTTTGGGTAAGGATTAGGGTTAGGGTTAGGGTTAGGGTAAGGGTTAGTTTAGGGTTAGGCTTAATATTAAGGTTAGGGTTAGGGTTAGGGTAAGGGTTAGGGTTAGGTTTAGGGGTAAGGTTAGGGTTAGGGTAAGGGTTAAGTTTAGGGTTAGGGTTAGGGTGAGGTTAGGGTTAGGGTTAGGTGTTAGGTTTGGGTGAGGGTTAGGGTTAGGGTAAGTGTTAGGGTTAGGGTTAGGGGAAGGGTTAAGGTTTAGGTTAGGGTTAAGATTAGGTTTAGGGTTAGAGTTAGGATTAGGATTAGGGGTAGGGTACGGGTAAGTGTTAGGGTTAGGATGAGGGTTAGGGTTACGGTTAGGATAAGGGTAAGGTTTAGGGTTAGGGTTAGAGTTACGTTTAGGGTTACGTTTAGGGTTAGGTTAGGTTAAGTTTTAGGGTTGGGTTTAGTCTTAGATTTAGGGTTAGGGTTAGGGTAAGGGTAAGGGTTAGGGATAGGGTTAGGGGTTAGGTTTAGGGTTAGGGTAAGGGTAAGGTTTAGGGTTAGGTTTAGGGTTGGGGTTAAGGTTAGGGTTAGGGTAAAAGTAAGGGTTAGGTTTAGGGTTAGGGCTAGGGTAAGGGTAAGCGTTAGGGTTAGGGTTAGGGTTAGGTTTAGGGTTTGGGTTAAGGTTAGGGTTAGATTTAGGGTAAGGGTAAGGGTTAGGGTTAGGTTTAGTGTTAGGATTAAGGTTAAGTTTAGGGTTAGGGTTAGGGTTAGGGTTAGGGTAAGGGTAAGAGTTAGGTTTAGGGTATGTGTTAGGTTTAGTGTTAGGATGAGGGTAAGGGTAAAGGTTAGGGTTAGGTTTAGGTTTAGGGTTAGGATTGGGGTTAGGGAAATGGTAAGAGTTAGGGTTCGGTTTAGGGTTAGGGTTAAGTTTATGTTAAGGCTAAGGGTAAGGTTTAGGTTTAGGGTTAGGGTTAGGTTTAGGGTTAGGGTTAGGTTAAGGGTAAGGGTAAGGGTTAGAGTTAGGGTTAGGGTTAGGTTTAGGGTTAGGGTAAGGTTAAGAGTATGGTTTAGGGTAAGGTTTATGGTTAGTGTTAGGGTAAGGGTTATGGTTAGAGTTAGGGTTAGGGTTAGGTTTAGGGAAAGGGTAAGGGTTAGGGTTAAGGTTAGGGTTAGGGTTGGATAAGGATTAGGGTTAGAGTAGGGTTAGGGTAAGTGTTAGGGTTAGGGTTAGGGATAGCATGAAGGTTAGGGTAAATGTTAGGGTAAGGTTAAGGGTTAGGATTAGGGGTAGAGTTAGGGTTAGGGTAAGGATAAGAGATAAGGTTAGGGTTAGTGTAAGGGTAAGGGTTAAGGTTTGGTTTAGGGTTGGGGTTAAGGTTAGGGTTAGGGTTAAGGTAAGGGTAAGGGTTAGGGTTAGGGTAAGTGTTAGGGTAAGGGTTAGGGTTAAGGATAGGGTTAGGGTTAGGGTTAAGGTTAGGTTTAGGGTTATAGTTAGGATTAGGGATAGGGTTAGGGTAAGGGTAAGTGTTAGGGTTAGGGTGATTGTTAGGGTACGGTTTAGGGTTAGGGTTAGGATTAGGGTTAGGTTAAGTTTTAGGGTTAGGGTTAGGGTTAGATTTAGGGTTAGGGTTAGGTTAAGGGTAAGGGTTAGGGTTATGGTTAGGGTTAGGTGTTAGGGTTTGGGTTAGGGAAAGGGTAAGGGTTAGGGTTAGGTTTAG
>JANJXV010000067.1:2635000-2637500 GCA_024803745.1 Megascapheus bottae | reverse complement strand
TTAAGGTTAGAGTTAGGGTTCTTGTTAGCGTTAGTGTTAGGGTAAGGGTAAGGGTTAGGGTTAGGGTTAGGGTTAGGGTTAGGTTAAGGTTAAGGGATAGGTTTAGGTTTAGGGTTAGGGTTAAGGTTAGGGTTAGGGTTAGGGTAAGGTTAAGGGTTAGGGTTAGGGTTATGGTTAGGTGTTAGGTTTAGAATTAGGGTTAGTGTTA
The DNA here is from genome assembly GCA_024803745.1 of Megascapheus bottae. Lineage (NCBI taxonomy): Eukaryota > Metazoa > Chordata > Mammalia > Rodentia > Geomyidae > Megascapheus > Megascapheus bottae. Next base: position 2,637,292 of record JANJXV010000067.1, on the reverse strand, counting down.
GGTTTAGGTAAGGGTAAGGGTTAGGGTTAGATTTAGGGTTAAGTTTAGGTTTAGTGTTAGGGTAAGTGTAAGGGTTAGGGTTAGGGTTAGGGTTATGGTAAGGATAAGGATTGGGGTTAGGGTTAGGGTTAGGGTTAGCGTTAAAGTTAATGTTAGGGTTAGGGTAAGGGTTAAGGTTAGGGTTAGGTTTAGGGTTAGGGTAAGGTTTAGGGTAAAGTTTAGGGTTAGGGTTAAGATTAGGTTAGGGGTAGGGTAAGGGTAAGGTTGAGGGTTAGGTTTAGGGTTAGGTTTAGGGTTAGGGTAAGGGTAAGGGTTAGGGTTAGTGTTAGGGTTAGGTTTAAGGATAGGGTTAGGGTTAGGGTTAGGGTTAGGTTTAAGATTAGGGTTAGGGTTAGGGTAAGGGTAAGGGTAAGGGTTAGGGTTAGGGTTTGGGTTAGGGTTTGGGTTACGGTTAGGTTTAGGGTTAGGTAAGGGGAAGAGTTAGGGTTAGGGTTAGGGTAAGGTTTAGGTTTAGGGTTAGGGTTACGGTAGGGGTTAGGGTTAGGGAAATGGTAAGGGTTAGGGTTAGAGTTAGGTTTAGGATAAGGGAAAGGGTTAGGCTTGGAGGTAGGGTTAGGGTAAGGGTAAGGGTTAGGGTTAGGGTTAGGATAAGGTTTAGGCTTAGGGTCAGGTTTAGTGTTAGGGTAAGGGTAAGGATTAGGGTTAGAGTTAGGGTTAGGGTTAGGGTTAAGTTTAAGGTTAGGGTTAGGGTTAGGGTAAGGGTAAGGGATAGGGTTAGGGTTAGGATTAGGGTTATTTTAAGGGTTAGGGTTAGGGTTAGGGCTATGGTTAGGGTTTGGGTTAGGGTTAGGTTTAGGGATAGGGTAAGGGTTAGGTTTAGGGTTAGTGTTAGGGTTAAGGTTAGGATTAAGGTTATGGTTAGGGTAAGGGTTAGGGTTAGGGTTATTGTTCAGGTTAAGGTTAGGGTTAGGGTTAGGGTAAGGGTAAGGGTTAGGCTTAGGGTTAGGGTTTGGTTAGGGTTAGGTTTAGAGTTAGGGAAATGGTAAGGGTTAGGTTTAGGGTTAGGTTTAGGGTAAGGTTAAGGGTTACGTTTAGGTTTAGGGGTTAGGGTTAGGGTTAGGTTTAGGGTTACGGATAGGGTTAGGGTTAGGGTTCGGTTTAGGGTGAATGATAGCTTTAGGGTTAGGGTTAAGGTTAGGGTAAGGTTTAGGGTAAGGGGAAGGGTTAGGGTTAGGGTTAGGGTTTGGGTTTGGGTTATTGTTAGGGTTAGTGTTAGGGTAAGGGTAAGGGTTAGGGTTAGGGTTAGGGTTAGGTTAAGGTTAAGGGTTAGGGTTAGGGTTAGGGTTAGGGTTATGGTTAGGGGTTAGCTTTAGGAATAGTTTTAAGGTTAGGTTTATGGTAAGGGTAAGGGTTATGGTTAGATTTAGGGTTAGGGTTAGGTTTATTGTTAGGGTAAGTGTAAGGATTAGGGTTAGGGTTAGGGTAAGGGTAAGGTTAAGGGTTAGGGCTAGGGTTAGGGTTAGGGTTAGTGTTAAGGTTAGGGTTAGGGTTAGAGTAAGGTAAACGTTACGGTTAGGGTTAGGGTTAAAATAAGGTTAGGGGTGGAGTAAGGGTAAGGGTTAGGGTTAGGGTTAGGGTTAGGGATAGGGAAAGGGTAAGGGTTAGGGTTAGGGTTAGGTTTAGGGTTAAGGATAGGGTTAGGGTTAGGGTTAAGGTTAGGGTAGAAGTTAGGGTACGGTTTAGGGTAAGGGTTAGGGTTAGGTTTTGTGTTAGGGTAAGGGTTAGGGTTGGGGTTAGTGTTAGGGTAAAGGTAAGGGTAAGTGTTAAGGTTAGGGTTAGTTTTAGGTTTAGGGTTAGTGTAAGGGTTAGGGTTAGGGATAAGTTTAGGGTTAGGGTTAGGGTAAGGGTAAGAGTTAGGGTTAGGTTTAGATTTGGGGTTAGGGTTATGGTTAGGGTTGTGGTTAGGTTTAGGGTTAGGGTTGGGGTAAGGGTTAAAGTTAGGGTTAGTGTTAGGGTTAGGGTTATGGTTAGTTTTAGGGTTAGGGTTAGGGTTAGGGTTATGGTTAGGGTTAGGGTTACGCAAAGGGTAAAGGTTAGAGTTAATGTTAGGGATAGGTTAGGTTTAGGGTTAGGGTAAGGGTAAGTTTTAGGGTTAGGGTTAGGGTTAGGGTTAGGTTTAAGGTAAGGGTAAGGGTTAGGGTTATGGCTATGTGTAGGGTTAGGTGTCCGGTTTAAGGTTAGGGTTAGGGTGAGGGTAAGGGTTAGGTTTAGGGTTATGGTTAGGTTTAGTGT
>JANJXV010000067.1:2602500-2627500 GCA_024803745.1 Megascapheus bottae | reverse complement strand
AGGGTAAGGGTTAGAGTTAGGGTTAGGGTTAGGTTTATGGTAAGGGTTAGGGTTAGGTTTAGGGTAAGGGTAAGCTTTAGGGTTAGGGTTAGGGTAAGGGTAAGTGTTAGGGTTACGGTTAGGGTTAGGTTTAGGGTTAGGGTAAGGGTAAGGGTAAGGGTTATGTTTAGGGTTAGGGTAAGGTTTAGGTTGGGGTTAGGGTTAGGTTAGGGGTTAGGATAATTGTAAGTGTCAGGTTTTGGGTTAAGGTTAGGATTAGGTTAAGGGTTAGGGTTAGGGTTAGGTTTAGGGTTAGGGGTTAGGGTTAGGGTTAGGGTTAGGTTTCGAGTAAGGGTAAGGGTTAGGGTTAGGGTTAGGTTTAGGGTTAGGGTTAGGTTTAGGGTTAGCGTTAGATTTAGGGTTAGGGTTAGGGTAAGGGTATCTGTTAGGGTTAGGTTTAGGGTTAGGGTTAAGGTAAGGGTAAGGGTTAGGGTTAGGGTTAGGGTTAGGTTTACGGTAAGGGTTAGGGTTAGGTTTAGGGTAAGGGTAAGTTTTAGGGTTAGGTTTAGGGTTAGTGTTAGTGTAAGGGTTAGGGTTAGGGTTAGGGTTAGGTTTAGGGTTAGGGTAAGGGTAAAGGTAAGGGTTAGGTTTAATGTTAAGGTAAGGGTTAGGGTTGGGGTTAGGGTTAGGATAAGGTTAAGGGTTAGGTTTACGTTTAGGGTTAGGGTTAGGGTTAGGGTTAGGGTTATGGTTAGGGTAAGTGTAAGGGTTAGGTTTAGAGTTAGCATAAGGGTTAGGGTTAGGGTTAGGTTTAGGGTTAGGTTTAGGGTTAGCGTTAGAGTTAGGGTTAGGGTTAGGGTAAGGGTAAGTGTTAGGGTTAGGGTTAGGGTTAGGGTTAGCGTTAGAGCAAGGGTAAGCGTTAGAGTTAGAGTTAGGGTTAACGTAAGGGTAAGGGTTAGGGTTAGGGTTAGGGTTAGGTTTAGGGTAAGGGTTAGGGTTAGGTTTAGGGTAAGGGTAAGGTTTAGGGTTAGCGTTAGGGTAAGGGTTCGGGTTAGGGTTAGGGTTAGGGTTAGGGTTAGGTTTAGGGTTAGGGTTAAGGTTAGTGTGAGGGTTAGGGTAAGTGTAAGTGTTACGGTTAGAGTTAGGGTTAAGGTAAGTGTTAGGGTTAGGGTTAGGTTTAGGGTCAGGTTAAGGGTAAGGGTTAGGATTAGGGTTAGGGGTTAGGGTTAGGTTTAGGGTTAGGGTTAGGTTTACGGTAAGGGTTAGGGTTAGGTTTAGGGTAAGGGTAAGTTTTAGGGTTAGGTTTAGGGTTAGTGTTAGTGTAAGGGTTAGGGTTAGGGTTAGAGTTAGGTTTAGCGTTAGGGGAAGGGTTAGGGTTAGGGTTAGTGTTAGGGTTAGGGTTAGGGTTAGGGTAAGATTAAGGGTTAGGATTAGGGTTAGGCTTAGGTTAAGTGTAAGGTTTAGGGTTAGGGTTAGGTTTAGGGTTAGGGTTAAGGGTTAGGGTTAGGGTTAGGTTTAGGGTTAGGGTTAGCTTTAGTGTTGGGTTTAAGGTTAGGCTTAGGGTAAGGGTTAGGGTTAGCGTTAGGGTTAGGTTTAGGGTTAGGTTTAGGGTTAGGGTTAGGTAAGGTTTAGGGTAAGGTTTACGGTAAGGTTATGTGTTAGTGTTAGGGTTAGGGTTAGGGGTTAGGGGTTAGGGTTAGGGTTATGGTTACGGTTACTGTTAATGAAAGAATAAGGGTTAGGGTTAAGGTTATGTTTAGGGTTAGGTTTAGGGTTAAGATTAGGGTAACGGTTAGGATAAGGGTAAGTGTTAGGGATAGGTGTATGGTTAGGGTTAGGGTAAGGGTGAGGGTTAGGGTTAGGGTTAGGTTTAGGGTTAGGGTAAGGGTAAGGATTAGGTTTAGGATTAGGGTAGGGGTTAGGGTAAGGGTTAGGGGTAGGGTTAGGGTTAGGTTTAGAGTTAGGGTTAGGGTTAAGGTAAGGGTAAGGGTTAGGTTTAGTGTTACGGTTAGAGTAAGGGTAAGGGTTAGAATAAGGGTTAGGGTTAGGGTTAAGGTCAGGGTTGGAGTTATGTTTAGGTTTAGGTTAATGTAAGGTTTAGGGTTAGATTAGGGTTAGGGTTAGGTTAAGGGTTAGGGTTAGGGTTAGGGTAAGTGTTTGGGTTAGGATTAGTGTTAGGTTAAGGGTAAGAGTTAGATTTAGGGTTAGGGTTAGGGTTAGGGTAAGGGTAAGGGTTAGGGTTAGGTTTAGGGTTAGGGTTAGGGTTAGTGCTAGGGTTAAAGTATGAGTAAGGGTTAGGGTTAGGATTAGGTTAGGTTAGGGTAAGGGTTAGGGTTAGGGTTAGAGTTAGGGTTAGGTTTCAGGTTAGGGTTAGGATAAGGGTAAGGTTTGGGGTTAGGGTTAGCGTTAGGTTTAGTGTTTCGGTTAAGGTTACGGTTAGGGTAAGGGTTAGGGTTAGGTTTAGGGTTAGATTTAGGGTTACGAGTAGTGTTAGGGTTAGGGTTAGGGTAAGGGTATGTGTTAGGGTTAGTGTTAGGGTTAGGTCTAGGGTACGGGTAAGGTTTAGGGTTAGCCTAAGAGTAAGGTTAAGGGTTAGGTTTAGGGTGAGGGTTAAGGTAAGGGTAAGGGTTAGGGATAGGGTTAGGGTTAGGGTAAGGGTAAGGGTTAGGGTTAGGGTTAGGGTTAGGGTAAGGGTAAGGTTTAGGGTTAGGGTTAGGTTTAGGTTTAGGGTTAGGGTAAGGGTTAGGGTTGGGGTTAGGGTTAGGTTAGGGGTTAGGGTAATTGTAATTGTTAGGTTTAGGGTTAGGGTTAGGATAAGGTTAAGGTTTGGTTAGGGTTAGGGTTAGGTTTAGGGTTTGGGTTAGGGTTAGGATAAGGGTAAGGGTAAGGGTAAGGGTTAGGGGTTAGAGTTAGTGTCAGCGTTAGGTTAAGGATTAGGGTTATGGTTAGGGTTAGGGTTAGGATAAGGTTTAGGGTTAGGGTTAGTGTTAGGGTTAGGGTTAGGGTAAGGGTTAGGGTTAGGGTTAGGTTTAGTGTGAGTGTAAGTGTTAGGGTTAGAGTTAGGTTTAGGTTTAGGGTTAGGGTTAGGGTTAGGGTAAGGGAAAGTGTTAGAGTTAAGGTTAGGGTTAGGTTTAGGTTTAGGGTTAGGGTTAGGGTTAGGGTTAGGGTAAGGGTAAAAGTTAGCGTTAAGGTTAGGTTTAGTGTTAGGTTGAGGTTTAGGGTTAGGGTTAGGGTTAGGTTTAGGTTTAGGGTTAGGGTTAGAGTTAGGGTTAGGGTTAGGGTAAGGTAAGGGATAGGGTTAGGGTTAGGTTTAAGGTTGAGATTAGGGTTAGGTTTAGGGTAAGGGTAAGTGTTAGGCTTAGGGTTAGGGTAAGTGTTAGGCTAAGGGTTAGTGTTAGGGTTAGGTTTAGTTTGGGGTTAAGGTTAGGTTTAGGGTTAGGTAAAGGGTAAGGGTTAGGGTTAGGTTTAGGGTCAGGGTTGGGGTTAGGTTTAGGGTAAGGGTTAGGTTTTGGGTGAGGGTTAGGGTTAGGGTTAGGGTAAGGGTAAGGTTTAGGGTTAGGGTTAGGGTTAGGGTTAGGGTAAGGGTAAGGGTTAGCGTTAAGGTTAGGGTTAGGTTTAGGATTAGGTTTATGGTTAGGGTTAGGTTTAGGTTTAGGGTTAGGTTTAGGGTAAGGCTTGGGCTAGGGTTAGGGTTAGGTTTAGGTTTAGGGTTAGGGTAAGGGTAAGGGTTGGGGTTAGGGTTATGTTAGGTTTAGTGTTGGGGTTAGGTTAGGGTTTGAGTAAGGGTTAAGTTTAGGGTTAAGGTTAAGGTAAGGATAAGGGTTAGGGTTAGGTTTAGGGTAAGGGTAAGTTTAGGGTTAGGGTTAGGGTTAGGTTAAGGGTAAGGTTTAGGGTTAGGGTTAGGGTTAGGTTTAGGGTTAGAGTTAGGGTGAGGGTTAGGTTTAGGGTTAGGGTAAGGGTAAGGGTTCGGGTTAGGGTTAGGTTTAGGGTTAGGTTTAGGGTTAGGGTTAGGGTTAGGGATAGGTTTAGGGTTGGGGTTAGGGTAAAGTTAAGTGTTAGGTTTAGGGTTAGGGTTACGATAAGGGTAAGCGTTAGGGTTAGTGTTAGGGTTAGTGGTTAGGGTTAGGGTTAGGTTTAGGGTTAGGATTAGGGGTTAGGGTTAGGGTTAGGTAAGGGTTAGGGTTAGGGGTTAGGGTTAGTGTTAGGGTTAGGTTAAGAGTTACTGTTAGGGTTAGGGTTAGGATCAGGGTTATTGTTAGGGTTAGGGTAAGGGTAAGTGTTATTGTTAGAGTTAGGGTTAGGGTTAGGGTTAGGTTTAAGGTTAGGGTTAGGTTTAGGGTTGGGGTTAAGGTTAGGGTTAATGTTAGGGTAAGGGTTAGGTTTGGGTTAGGTTTAGGGTAAGGTTAAGGATTAGGGTTAGGGCTAGGTTTAGGTTTAGGGTTTGGGTAAGGGAAAGGGATAGGGTTAGGATAGGGTTAGGGTTAGGGTTGGGTTTAGGGTACGGGTTAGGGTAAGGGTAAGTGTTACGGTTAGAGTTAGGGTTAAGGTAAGTGTTAGGGTTAGGGTTAAGGTTAGGGTCAGGTTAAGGGTAAGGGTTAGGATTAGGGTTAGGGGTTAGGGTTAGGGTTAGGGTTAGGGTTAGGGTTAGGTTTAGGGTTAAGTTTAGTGTGAGGGTTAGGGTAAATGTAAGTGTTACGGTTAGAGTTATTGTTAAGGTAAGTGTTAGGGTTAGGGTTAAGGTTATGGTCAGGTTAAGGGTAAGGGTTAGGATTAGGGTTAGGGGTTAGGGTTAGGGTTAGGGTTAGGGTTAGGTTTAGGCTTAGGTTAAGGGTAAGGGTTAGGGTTAGGGTTAGGGTTAGGGTGAGGGTTAAGGTAAGGGATAGGGTTAGGGTTAGGGTTAGGGAAAATTTTGAGGTAGGGTTAGGGTTAGGTTTAGGGTTAGGGTAAGTGTAAGGGTTTGGTTTAGGGTTAGGGTAAGGGTTAAGGTTGGGGTTAGGGTTAGGTTAGGGGTTATGGTAATTGTAAGTGTTAGGTTCAGGGTTAGGATTAGGATAGGTTAAGGGTTACAGTTAGGGTTAGGGTTAGGGTTAGGGTTAGGGTAAGGATTAGGGTTAGGGGTTAGAGTTAGTGTTAGGGTGAGGTTAAGGGTTAGGGTTAGGGTTAAGATAAGGGTTAGGGTCAGGGTTAGAGTTAGGGTTAGGGTAAGGGTTTGGGTTAGGGTTAGAGTTAGGGTGTTAGGGTTAGGGTTAGGGTTGGGTTTAGGGTAAGGGTTAGGTTTAGAGTAAGTGTAATGGTTAGGGTTAGGGTTAGGGTATGTGTAATTGTTAGGTTTATGGTTATGGTTAGGGTTAGGTTTAGAGTAAGGGTGAGGGTTAATGTAAGGGTAAATGTTAGGGTTAGGATTAGGGTTAGGGTTAGGGTAAGGATTAGGGTTAGGGTTAGGGTTAGGTTTAGGATTAGGGTTAGGTTTGGGTTAGGGTTAGGGTTAGGGTTAGGTTAAGGGTAAGTTTTAGGTTTAGGGTTAGTGTTAGGTTTAGGGTTAGCGTAAGGGTAAGGGTTAGGGTTAGAGTTAGGGTTAGGATTAGGGTTAGGGTTAGGGTAAGGGAAAGGGTTACGGTTAGGGTTAGGTTTAGGCTTAGGTTTAGGGTTAGGTTAAGGGTTAGAGTTAGGGTTAGGGTTGGGGTTAGGTTAAGGGTAAGTGTTAGGGTTAAGGTTAGGGTTAGTATAAGGGTAAGGATTACGGTTAGGGTTAGGGTTAGGGTTAGGATGAGGGGTTAGGGGAAGGTTTGGGGTTAGGGTTAGGGTTAGGGTTAGGGTTAGGGTTAGGTAAAATGTAAGGGTTAGGGCTAAGGAGAGGGTTAGGTTTAGGGTTAGGGTAAGGGTTAGGGTGAGGGTTAGGGTTAGGGTTTAGTTTTAGGGTTAGTGTTAGGGTTAGGTAAGGGTTAGGATTAGGGGTTAGGGTTAGTGTTAAGGTTGGGTTAAGGGTTAGGGTTAGTGTTAGGGTTAGGTTTAGGATAATGGTTAAGGTTAGGGTCAGGATTGGGTAAGTGTTAGTGTTAGGGTTAGTTTTAGGTTTAGGATAAGGGTTAGGGTTAGGGTTTTGGTTAGGGTTAGGGTAAGGGTTAGGGTTATGGTTAGTGTTAGGGTTAGGTTTAGGGTTAGGGTAAGGGTAAGGTTTAGGGTTAGGTTTAGGGTTAGGGGAAGGCTTAGGGTGAGGGATAGGGTTAGTGTTAGTGTAAGGGTTAGGGTTAGCGTTAGGATAAGGGTAAGGGTTAGGGTTAGGGTAAGGGTTAGGTTTACGGTTAGTGTTAGGTTTAGAGTTGGGTGTAAGGTTAATGTTAGGGTAAGGCTTAGGGTTAAGGTTTGGGTTAGGTTTAGGTATAGGTTTACGGTTAGGTTAGGGTTAGGTTTAGGGTTAGGGTAAGGGTATGTGTTAGGGTTAGGGTTAGGGTTAGGGTTAGGGGTTAGGTGTTAGGGTTAGGGTTAGGGTTAGGGTAAGGTTTAGGGTTACAGTTAGGGAAAGGATAAGGTTTAGGTTTAGGGTTAGGGTAAGGGTATGTGTTAGCTTTAGGGTTAGGGTTAGGGTTAGGGGTTAGGGGTTAGGATTAGGGTTAGGGTTAGGGTAAGGTTTAGGGTTAGGTTTAGGGTTAGGTATAAGGTTGGGATTAGGGTAAGGGTAAGGGTTAGGGTTAGGGTAGGGTTAGGGTTAGTGTTGGGGTTAAGAATCGGGTTAGGTTAAGGGTTAGGCTAACTGTTAGAGTTAGGTTTAGTGTTAAGGTAAGGGTAAGGGTTAGGGTTAGGGTTAGGGTTAGGTTTAGGGTAAACTTTAGGGTTAGGTTTAGGGTAAGGGTAAGGTTTAGGGTTAGGGTTAGGGTTAGGTTAAGGGTAAGGGTTAGGGTTAGGAAGAGGGTTAGGTTTAGGGTTAGGGTTAGGGTTAGGGTTTAGGTTTAGGGTTAGGGTTAGGGTTAGGTAAGGGTTAGGGTTAGGGGTTACTGTTAGTGTTAAGGTTGGGTTAACAGTTAGGGTTAGTGTTAGGGTTTGGTTTAGGATAAGGGTTATGGTTAGGGTTAGGATGAGGGTAAGTGTTAGTGTTAGGGTTAGGGTTCGCGTTAGGGTAAGGGTTAGAGTTAGGGTTAGGGTTAGGGGTTAGGGTCAGGTTTACGGTTAGGGTTAGTTAAGGGTTAGAATTAGGGGTTAGGGTTAGTGTTAGGGGTAGGTTAAGGGTTAGATTTAGGGTTATGGTTAGGGTTAGGATAAGGTTTAGGGTTAGGGTTAGGGTTAGGGTAAGAGTAAGTGTTAGTGTTAGTGTTAGGGTTAGGGTTAGGGTAAGGGTTAGGGTTAGGGTTAGGGTTAGGATTAGGGTTTGGGTTTAGGTTAGGTTTAGGGTTAGGGTAAGTGTAAGGGTTAGGTTTAGGGTTAGGATTATGGTTAGGGTAAGGGTAAGGGTTAGGTTTAGGTTAGTGTTAGGGTTAGGTTTAGGTTTAGGGTAAGGGTAAGGTTTTGGGTTAGGTTTAGGGTTAGGGTAAGGCTTAGGTTGAGGGTTAGGGTTAGGGTAAGTGTAAGTGTTAGGGTTAGGGTTAGCATTAGGATAAGTGTAAGAGTTAGGGTTAGGGTTAGTGTAAGGGTTAGGTTTAGGGTTAGGGTTAGGTTAAGAGTTGGGTGTAAGGTTAGGGTTAGGGTAAGGGTTAGGGTTAGCGTTAGGGTTAGGTTTAGGGATAGGTTTAGTGTTAGGTTAGGGTTAGGTTTTGGGTTAGGGTAAGCGTTTGTGTTAGGGTTAGGGTTAGGGTTAGGGTTAGGGTTAGGGGTTAGGGGTTAGGGTTAGGATTAGGGTAAGGGTTAGGTTTAGGTTATGGAAAGGTGAAGGGTTAGGGTTAAGGTTAGGTTTAGGGTTAGAGTTAGGGTTAAGATTAGGGTTACGGTTAGGATAAGGGTAAGGGTTAGTGTTAGGTTTGGGGTTAGGGTTAGGGTAAGGGTGAGTGTTAGGGTTAGGGTTAGGGTTAAGGTTAGGGTTAGGGTTAGGTTTAGGGTTATTGTTAGGGTTAGGTTAAGGGTAAGGGTTAGGTTTAGGCTTAGGGTAGGGGTTAGGGTTAGGGTTAGGGTATGAGTATGTGTTTGGGTTAGGGTTAGGGTTAGGGGTTGGTGGATAGGGGTTAGGGTTAGGGTTAGAGTTAGGGAGAGGGTAAGGGTTAGTGTTAAGGTTAGGTAAAGGATAAGGGTTAGGGTTAAGGTAAGGTTTAGGGATAGTGATAGGTTTAAGATTAGGGTTACGGTTAGGATAAGGGTAAGGGTTAGGGTTAGGGTTAGGTTTAGGGTTAGGGTTAGGGTTAGGGTAAAGGTAATGGTTAGGTTTAGGGTTAGGGTTGGGGTTAGGGTAAGGGTTAGGGTTAGGGTTAGGGTTAGGTTTAGAGTTAGAGTTAGGGATAGGGTAAGGGTAAGTGTTATGTTTAGGGTTAGAGTTAGGGTTAGGGTAAGGGTCAGGGTTAGGGTTAGGGTTAGGGCTAGGGTAAGGGTTAGGGTTATTGTAAGGGTTAGGGATAGGGTTAGGCTTAGGGTAAGGGCAAGTGTTAGGGTTAAGGATAGGGATAGGGTTAGGTTTAGGGTTAGGGTAAGGGTGAGGGTAAGCGATAGGTTAAGGTTTGGGTTAGGGTTACGGTTAGGGTTAGGGTTAGGGTTAAGTTTAGGGTTAGGGTTAGTTTTAGGGTTAGGGTTAGGGGTAGGGTAAGGGTAAGGTTAGGGTTAGGATTAGGTTTAGTGTTTGGGTTAAGGTTAGGGTAAGAGTAAGGTTTAGGGTTAGGGTTAGGGTAAGGGATAGGGTTAGGGTTAGGGTTAGGTTTAGTTTTGGGGTAAAGGTTAGGGTTAGGGTAAGGGTTAAGGTTAGCGTTAGGGTTAGGTTAGGGTTAGGGTTAGGGTTAAGGTTAGGTTTAGGGTTAGGTTTAGGGTTAAGTTTAGGGTTAGGGTAAGGGTAAGGGTTAGGTTTAGGGCTAGGGTTAGTTTTAGGGTTAGGGTTAGGGTTAGTGTAAGGGTAAGGGTTAGATTTATGGTTAGGGTTAGGTTTAGGTTTAGGGATAGGGTTAGGGTTAGGGTAAGGGTAAGGGTAAGTGTTAGGGTTAGGATTAGCCTAGGGTTAGGGTTAAGTTTAGGGTAAGTGTTAGGATTAGGTTAGGGTTAGGGTTTGGGTAACGGTAAGGGTTAGGGTTATGGTTAGGTTTAGGGTTAGGGTTAGGGTAAGGTTAAGGTTTAGGTTTAGGGTTAGGGTTAAGGTTAGGGTTAGGGTTAGTGTAAGGGTAAGGGTTAGGCTTAAGTTTAAGTTTAGGGTTAGGTTTAGGGTTAGGTTACTGTTAGGGTTAGGGTAACGATAAGGTTTAGGGTAAAGGTTAGGGTTAGGGTTATTGTTAGGGTTCGGGTTAGGGTTAGGGTAAGGGTAAGGGTTAGGTTTAGGGTTAGGGTTAGGGTAAGGGCTAGGGTTAGGGTTAGGGTTAGGTTTAGGGTTAGGGTTTGGGTAAGGGTAAGGGTTAGGTTTAGGGTTAGGGTTAGGGAAAGGGTAAGGGTTAGGGTTAGGGTTAGGGTTAGAGTAAGATTAGGATTCGTGTTAGGGTAAGGTTTAGGGTTAGGGTTATGGTTAGCATTAAGGTTCGGGTTAGGGTTAGGGTAAGGGTAAGGGTTAGGGTTAGGGTTAGGGTTAGGGTTAGGGTTACGGTAATGGTATGTGTTAGGGTTAGCGTTAGGGTTAGGGGTTAGAGTTAGGGTTAGGGTTAGGGTTAGGCTTAGGGTAAGGGTAAGGGTTAGGGTTAGGTTTAGGGTTAGGTTTAATGTTAGATTTAGGGTTAGGTTTAGGCTAAGGGTTAGGGTTAGGGTTAGGGTTAAGTTTAGGGTTAGGTTAGGGTTAGGGATCGGTTTAGGGTTAAGGTTAGGTTAAGGGTAAGGGTTAGGCTTAGGGTTCTAGTTAGGGTTAAGTTTAGGGTTAGGGTAAGGGTTAGGGTTAGGGTAAGGGTGAGTTTTAGGGTTAGGTTAAGTGTTACGGTTAGGATTAGGGTTAGGGTTAGAGTTAGGTTTAGGATTAGGGTAAGGGTAAGGGTTAGGGTTACACTTAGGGTTAGGGTTAGGTTAAGGGTTAGGGTTAGGTTAAGGGTTAGGGTTAGGGTTAGGTTTAGGTTTGGGGTTAAGGTTAGGGTGAGGGTTAGGGTAAGGGTAAGTGTTACGGTTAGAGTTAGGGTTAAGGTAAGTGTTACGGTTAGGGTTAGGGTTTCGGTTAGGGTTAGGGTAAGGTAAGGGTTAGGTTTAGGGTTAGTGTTAGGGTTAATGTAAGGGTAAGGGTTAGGTTTAGGGTTAGGGTTCGTTTAGTGTTAGGGTAAGGGTTAGTGTTAGGGTTTGGGGTTAAGGTTAGGTTTAGGGTTAATTAAAGGGTAAGGGTTAGGGTTAGGTTTAGGGTCAGGGTTGGGGTTAGGTTTAGGGTAAAGGTTAGGTTTTCGGTGAGGGTTAGGGTTACGGTTAGGGTAAGGGTAAGGTTTAGGTTTAGGGTTAGGGTTAGGGTTAGGTAAAGGGTTATGGTAAGGGTAAGGGTTAGGGTTAGGATTTGGGTTAGGATAAGGGTTAGGTTTAGGGTTAGGGTAAGGCTTAGGTTTAGGGTTAGGGTTAGGGTAGGGGTTAGGGTAAGGGTAAGTTTTAGGGTTGGGATTTGGGTTAGGGTAAGTGTTAGGGTTAGGGTTAGGGTAAGGGTTAGGTTTAGGGTTAGGGTTAGGGTAAGGGTTAGGGTTAGGTTTATGGTTAGGGTTAGGGTTAGGGTAAGGGTTAGGTTTAGGGTTAGGGTTCGTTTAGTGTTGGGGTTAAGTTTAGGGTTAGTGTAAGGGTTAACCTTAACGTTAGGGTTAGGTTTAGGGTTAGGTTAGGGTTAGGGTTAGGGTAATGGTAAGGGTATGTGTTAGGTTTAGGGTTAGGGTTAGGGGTTATGGTTAGGGTTAGGTATTGTGTTAGAGTAGGGTTAGGGTTAGGGTAGGGTTAGGGTTTGGTGTTAGAGTTAGTGATAGGGTTATGTTAAGAGTTGGGGTAAGGGTTAGGGTTAGGGTTAGGGTAAGGTATAGGGTTAGGGTTAGGGTAAGGGTTAGTATTAGGCTTAGGGTTAGGGTTAGGGTATGTTTTAGGGTTAGAGTTAGGGTTAGGGTTAGTATAAGGGTTAGGGTTAGGTTAAGGGCAAGGTTAAGGGTTAGGGTTAGGGTTAGGTTTAGTGTTAGCGGTTAGGGTTAGGGTTATGGGTAGGGTTAGGGTAAGGATATGTGTTAGGGTTAGGGTTAGGGTTAGGGATTAGAGTTAGGGTTAGAGATAGGGTTAGGCTTAGGGTAAGGTTTAGTGTTAGGTTTAGGGTTAGGGTTAGTGTTAGATTTAGGGTTAGGGTTAGGGTAAGGTTTAGGGTTAGGGTTAGGGTTAAGGTTAGGGTTAGGTTAGGGTTAAGGTTCGGTTTAGGGTAAGGGTTAGGGTAAGGGTAAGGGTTAGGGTTAGGGTTAAGTTTAGGGTTAGGGTTAGGGTAAGGGTGAGTGGGTTAGGTTAAGTGTTAGGGTTAGGATTAGGGTTAGGGTTAGAGTTAGGTTTAGGGTTAGTGTAAGGGTAAGGGTTAGTTTTAGAGTTAGGGTTAGGGTGAGGTTAAGGGTTAAGGTTAGGGGTTAGGGTTGGGATAAGGTTAGATTAATGGTTAGTGTTAGGGTTAGGTTTAGGGTTGGGGTTAAGGTTAGGGTGAGGGTTAGGGTAAGGTAAGTGTTAGGGTTCGAGTTAGGGTTAGGGTTAGGTAAAGGGTTAGGGTAAGGGTAAGGGTTAGGGTTAGGTTTAGGGTTAGGTTAAGGCTTAGGTTTAGGGTTAGGGTTAGGGTAGGTGTTAGGGTAAGGGTAAATTTTAGGGTTAGGATTTGGGTTAGGACAAGGGTTAGGGTTAGGGTTAGGTTAAGGGTTAGGGTTAGGGTTAGGGTTAGGGTAAGGTTTAGGTTTAGGGTTAGGGTTCGTTTAGTGTTGGAGTTAAGTTAAGGGTTAGTGTAAGGGTTAACCTTAGCGTTAGGGTTAGGTTTAGGGTTAGGTTAGGGTTAGGGTTAGGGTTATGGTAAGGGTATGTGTTAGGGTTAGGGTTAGGGTTAGGGTTAGGGTTAGGGGTTATGGTTAGGGTTAGGGATTGTGTTAGACTAGGGTTAGGGTTAGGGTAGGGTTAGGGTTAGGTGTTAGGGTTAAGGTTAGGGTTAGGGTTAGGTTTAGGGTTGGGGTTAAGGTTAGGGTGAGGGTTAGGTTAAGGTAAGTGTTAGGGTTCGAGTTAGGGTTAAGGTAAGTGTTAGGGTTAGGTTTAGGGTTAGGGTTAGGGTTAGGATTAGGGTTAGGGTTAAGGTAAGGGATAGGGTTAGGGTTAGGGTTAAGGTTGAGGTTAGGGTTAGGGTTAGGGTTAGGGTAAGTTTTAGGGTTAGCGTTAGCGTAAGGGTTAGGGTTAGGGTTAGGGTTAGGGTTAAAGTTGACGTTAGGGTTAGGGTTAGAGTAAGGGATAGGGTTAGGGTTAGATTTAGGGTAAAGTTTGAGGTTAGGTTTAGGTTTAGAGTAAGGGTTAGGGTTAGGGTTAGGGTAAGGGTTAGGGTTAGGGTTAGGTTTAGGTTTAGCATTGGGGTTAAGGTTAGGGTTTGGGTTAGGGTGAGGGTTTGGGTTAGGGTTAGGGTAAGGGTAAGGGTTAGGGTTACGGTTAGGGTTAGGTTAAGTGTTAGGTTTAGGATTGGGGTTAAGGTTAGGGTTAGGGTTAGGTTTAAGGGTTTGGTTAAGGGTAAGGGTTACGGTTAGGTTTAGGGTTAGGTGTTAGGGTTAGGGTTAGGGTTAGGGTAAGGGTTAGGGGTAGGGTTAGTGTTAGAGTAACTGTTAGGGTTAGGGTTAGGGTTAGGGTTACCATTAGGGTTAGGGTAAGGTAAGGGTTAGGGTTAGGGTTAGGGTTTGGGGTAAGGTTGAGGTTAGGGTTAAGGTTAGGGTAAGGGTAAGTGTTAGGCTTAGGGATAGGGTAAGTGTTAGGGTAAGGTTTAGTGTTAGGGTTAGGTTTAGGGTTGGGGTTAGGTTTAGGGTTAGGGAAAGGGTAAGGGTTAGGGTTAGGGAAAGTGTTAGGGTAAGGTTAACGGTTAGGGTTAGGGTTAGGTTTAGGGTTAGGGGTTAGGGTAAGGGTTAGGGTTAGGTTTATGGTTAGGGTTAGGGTAAGGGTAAGGGTTAGGGTTTGGGTTAGGGTTAGGTTAGGTTTAGGTTAGAGTTAGGGTAAGGTAAGGGTCAGGGTTAGGGTTAGGTTTAGGGTAAGGGTTAAGGTTGAGGTTAGGGTTAGGGTTAGGGTTAGGGTTAGGGTTAGGGATAGGGTAAGGGTAAGGGTTACTGTTAGGGTTAGGGTTAGCGTTAAGGTTGAGGTTAGGGTTAGGTTTAGGATAAGGGTAAGAGTTAGGGTTAGGCTTAGGGTTAGGGTTAGGGGTTAGGTTAGGGGTTAGGGTTAGGTTTAGAGTTAGGGTAAGGGTTAGGGTTAGGTATTAGAGATAGTGTTAGTGTTAGGTTAAGGGTTCGGGTTAGGGTTAGAGTTAAAGTTGGCATAAGGGTTAAGGTTAGGGTTAGGGTTAGGGTAAATGTTAGGGTTAGGGTAAGTGTTAGGGTTAGGGTTAGGGTAAGGGTAAGGGTTAGGGTTAGGTTTAGGGTAAGTGTTAGGGTAATGGTTAGTGTTAGGGTTAGGTTCAGTGTTGGGCTTAAGGTTAGGTTTAGGTTTAGGGAAAGGGTAAGTGTTAGGGTTAGGGTTAGGGTTAGTGTAAGGGTAAGGGTTAGGGTTAGGATTAGGGAAGGGTTAGGGTGAAGGTTAGGGTAAGTGTTAGGGTTAGGGTTAGGGTTTGGGTTAGTGTAAGGGTTAGGGTTAGGTTTAGGGTTAGGGTTAGGGGTTAGGGTAAGGGTTAGGATTAGGGTTAGGGTTAGGGTAAGGGTTAGGGTTAGGGTTAGGGTTAGGTTTAGGGTTTGGGTTAGGGTAATTTTAAGGGTTAGGGTTAGGGTTAGGTGTTAGGGCTAGGGATAGGGTTAGGGTTAGGGTTAGGGTTAGGTGTTAAAGTTTAGGATTATTGTTAGGGTTAGGATAAGTGTTAGGGTTACGGTTTGGGTTAGGGTAAATGTTAGGGTTAGGGTTAGGGTTAGGGTTGGGGTAATGGTTAGGGTAGGGTTAGGGTTAGCGTAAGGGTAAGGGTTAGGATTAAGGTTAGGGTTAGGGTTAGGTTTAGGGTTAGGGTTAGGTTTAGGGTAAGGGTAAGGATTAGGGTTAGGATTAGGGTTAGGGTTAGGGTAAGGGTAAGTGTTAGTGTTAGGGTTAGGGTTAGGTATAGTGTTGGAGTTAATGTTAGGGTTAGGGTAAGGGTTAGGTTTAGGGTCAGGGTTAGGTTTAGGGTTAGGTTAAGGGTTAGTTTAGGGTTAGGGTTAGTGTTAGGGTAAGGGTATGTGTTAGTGTCAGGGTTAGGGTTAGGTTAGGGTTAGCATTAGGGTAAGGGTAAGGGTTAGGATTAGGGTTAGGGTTAAAGTAAGGGTAAGGGTTAGGGTTAGGTTTAGGGTTAGGGTTAGTGTTAGATTTAGGGTTAGGGTTAGGGTAACGTTTAGGGATAGGGTTAGGGTTAAGGTTAGGGTTAGGTTAGGGTTAAGGTTCGGTTTAGGGTTAGGGTTAGGGTTAGGGTAAGGGTAAGGGTAAGGGTAGGGTTAGGGTTAAGTTTGAGGTTAGGTTTAGGTTTAGAGTAAGGGTTAGGGTTAGGGTTAGGGTAAGGGTTAGGGTTAGGGTTAGGTTTAGGTTTAGCATTGGGGTTAAGGTTAGGGTTTGGGTTAGGGTAAGGGTTTGGGTTAGGGTTAGGGTAAGGGTAAGGGTTAGGGTTACGGTTAGGGTTAGGTTAAGTGTTAGGTTTAGGATTGGGGTTAATGTTAGGGTTAGGGTTAGGTTTAAGGGTTTGGTTAAGGGTAAGGGTTACGGTTAGGTTTAGGGTTAGGTGTTAGGGTTAGGGTTAGGGTTAGGGTAAGGGTTAGGGGTAGGGTTAGTGTTAGAGTAACTGTTAGGGTTAGGGTTAGGGTTAGGGTTACCATTAGGGTTAGGGTAAGGTAAGGGTTAGGGTTAGGGTTAGGGTTTGGGGTAAGGTTGAGGTTAGGGTTAAGGTTAGGGTAAGGGTAAGTGTTAGGCTTAGGGATAGGGTAAGTGTTAGGGTAAGGTTTAGTGTTAGGGTTAGGTTTAGGGTTGGGGTTAGGTTTAGGGTTAGGGAAAGGGTAAGGGTTAGGGTTAGGGAAAGTGTTAGGGTAAGGGTAACAGTTAGGGTTAGTGTTAGGTTTAGGGTTAGGGGTTAGGGTAAGGGTTAGGGTTAGGTTTATGGTTAGGGTTAGGGTAAGGGTAAGGGTTAGGGTTTGGGTTAGGGTTAGGTTAGGGTTAGGTTAGAGTTAGGGTAAGGTAAGGGTCAGGGTTAGGGTTAGGTTTAGGGTAAGGGTTAAGGTTGAGGTTAGGGTTAGGGTTAGGGTTAGGGTTAGGGATAGGGTAAGGGTAAGGGTTACTGTTAGGGTTAGGGTTAGCGTTAAGGTTGAGGTTAGGGTTAGGTTTAGGATAAGGGTAAGGGTTAGGGTTAGGCTTAGGGTTAGGGTTAGGGGTTACGTTAGGGGTTAGGGTTAGGTTTAGAGTTAGGGTAAGGGTTAGGGTTAGGTATTAGAGATAGTGTTAGTGTTAGGTTAAGGGTTAGGGTTAGAGTTAAAGTTGGCATAAGGGTTAAGGTTAGGGTTAGGGTTAGGGTAAATGTTAGGGTTAGGGTAAGTGTTAGGGTTAGGGTTAGGGTAAGGGTAAGGGTTAGGGTTAGGTTTAGGGTAAGTGTTAGGGTAATGGTTAGTGTTAGGGTTAGGTTCAGTGTTGGGCTTAAGGTTAGGTTTAGGTTTAGGGAAAGGGTAAGTGTTAGGGTTAGGGTTAGGGTTAGTGTAAGGGTAAGGGTTAGGGTTAGGATTAGGGAAGGGTTAGGGTGAAGGTTAGGGTAAGTGTTAGGGTTAGGGTTAGGGTTTGGGTTAGTGTAAGGGTTAGGGTTAGGTTTAGGGTTAGGGTTAGGGGTTAGGGTAAGGGTTAGGATTAGGGTTAGGGTTAGGGTAAGGGTTAGGGTTAGGGTTAGGGTTAGGTTTAGGGTTTGGGTTAGGGTAATTTTAAGGGTTAGGGTTAGGGTTAGGTGTTAGGGTTAGGAATAGGGTGAGGGTTAGGGTTAGGGTTAGGTGTTAAAGTTTAGGATTATTGTTAGGGTTAGGATAAGTGTTAGGGTTACGGTTTGGGTTAGGGTAAATGTTAGGGTTAGGGTTAGGGTTGGGGTAATGGTTAGGGTAGGGTTAGGGTTAGCGTAAGGGTAAGGGTTAGGTTTAAGGTTAGGGTTAGGGTTAGGTTTAGGGTTAGGGTTAGGTTTAGGGTAAGGGTAAGGATTAGGGTTAGGATTAGGTTTAGGGTTAGGGTAAGGGTAAGTGTTAGGGTTAGGGTTAGGGTTAGGTATAGTGTTGGAGTTAATGTTAGGGTTAGGGTAAGGGTTAGGTTTAGGGTCAGGGTTAGGTTTAGGGTTAGGTTAAGGGTTAGTTTAGGGTTAGGGTTAGTGTTAGGGTAAGGGTATGTGTTAGTGTCAGGGTTAGGGTTAGGTTAGGGTTAGCATTAGGGTAAGGGTTAGGGTTAGGATTAGGGTTAGGGTTAAAGTAAGGGTAAGGGTTAGGGTTAGGTTTAGGGTTAGGGTTAGTGTTAGATTTAGGGTTAGGGTTAGGGTAACGTTTAGGGATAGGGTTAGGGTTAAGGTTAGGGTTAGGTTAGGGTTAAGGTTCGGTTTAGGGTTAGGGTTAGGGTTAGGGTAAGGGTAAGGGTAAGGGTTAGGGTTAGGGTTAAGTTTAGGGTTAGGTTTAGGGTTAGGGTAAGGGTGAGTATTAGGGTTAGGTTAAGTGTTAGGGTTAGGATTAGGGTTAGGGTTAGAGTTAGGTTTAGGGTTAGTGTAAGTGTAAGGGTTAGGTTTAGAGTTAGGGTTAGGGTTAGGTTAAGGGTTAAGGTTAGGGGTTATGGTTAGGGATAGCGTTAGATTAATGGTTAGGGTTAGGGTTAGGTTTAGGGTTGGGGTTAAGGTTAGGGTGAGGGTTAGGGTAAGGTAAGTGTTAGGGTTCGAGTTAGGATTAAGGTAAGTGTTAGGGTTAGGTTTAGGGTTCGGGTTAGGGTTAGGATTAGGGTTAAGGTTAAGGTAAGGGATAGGGTTAGGGTTAGGGTTAAGGTTGAGGTTAGGGTTAGGGTTAGGGTTAGGGTAAGTTTTAGGGTTAGCGTTAGGGTAAGGGTTAGCGTTAGGGTTAGCGTTAGGGTTAAAGTTGAGGTTAGGGTTAGGGTTAGAGTAAGGGATAGGGTTAGGGTTAGATTTAGGGTTAACTTTGAGGTTAGGTTTAGGTTTAGAGTAAGGGTTAGGGTTAGGGTTAGGGTAAGGGTAGGGTTAGGGTTAGGGTTAGGGTTAGGTTAGAGTTAGGGTAAGGTAAGGGTCAGGGTTAGGGTTAGGGTTAGGGTAAGGGTTAAGGTTGAGGTTAGGGTTAGGGTTAGGGTTTGGCTTAGGGATAGGGTAAGGGTAAGGGTTAGTGTAAGGGTTAGGGTTAGCGTTAAGGTTGAGGTTAGGGTTACGGTTAGAGTAAGGGTTAGTTTTAGGGTAAGGGAAACGGTTAGAGTTAGGGTTAGGATTAGGGTAAGGGTTAGGGTTAGTGTTAGGGTTAGGTTTAGGTTTAGGATAAGGATAAGGGTTAGGGTTAGGCTTAGGGTAAGGGTTAGGGGTTAGGTTAGGGGTTAGGGTTAGGTTTAGAGTTAGGGTAAGGGTTAGGGTTAGGTGTTAGAGATGGTGTTAGGGTTAGGTTAAGGGTTAGGGTTAGGGTTAGAGTTAAAGTTGGCATAAGGGTTAAGGTTAGGTTTAGGGTTAGGGTAAATGTTAGGGTTAGGGTAAGTGTTAGGGTTAGGGTTAGGGTAAGGGTAAGGGTTAGGGTTAGGTTTAGGGTAAGTGTTAGGGTAATGGTTAGTGTTAGGGTTAGGTTCAGTGTTGGGCTTAAGGTTAGGTTTAGGTTTAGGGAAAGGGTAATTGTTAGGATTAGGGTTAGGGTTAGGGTAAGGGTAAGTGTTAGGGTTAGGGTTAGGGTTAGGTATAGTGTTGGAGTTAATGTTAGGTTTAGGGTAAGGGTTAGGTTTAGGGTCAGGGTTAGGTTTAGGGTTAGGTTAAGGGTTAGTTTAGGGTTAGGGTTAGTGTTAGGGTAAGGGTATGTGTTAGTGTCAGGGTTAGGTTTAGGTTAGGGTTAGCATTAGGGTAAGGGTAAGGGTTAGGATTAGGGTTAGGGTTAAAGTAAGGGTAAGGGTTATGGTTAAGGTTAGGTTTAGGTTTACGGTGAAGGTTAGGTTTAGGTTTAGGGTAAAGGTAAGGTTTAGGGTTAGTGTTAGGGTTAGGGTTAGGTTAAGGATTATGATTAGGGTTAGGCTTAGGATTAGCTTTAGATTAAGGGTTAGGGTCAGGTTTAGGGTAAGGGTAAGAGTAAGATTTAGGTTTAGGGTTAGGGTTAGGGTAAGGGTAAGGGTTAGGGTTAGGGTTAGGTTTCGGGGAGGTTTAGGGTTAGGTAAGGGTAAGTTTTAGGGTTAGGGTTAGGGTTAGGGTTAGGGTTAGGGTTATAGTTAGGGTTAGGGTTAGGTTAAGGGTAAGGGTTAGGGTGAGGGTTAGGTTTATGGTTAGGGTCAGGGTAAATGTTAGGGTTAGGGTTAGGGTTAGGGTAAGGGTTAGGGTTAGGGTTAGGTTTAGGGTAAGCGTTAGGGTTAGGGGTATGGTTAGGTTAAGGGTAAGTGTTAGGGTTAGTGTTAGAGTTCTGATTATGGTAAGGGTTAGCGTTAGGGTTAGGATTAATTTTATGGTTAGGGTTATGGTTAGGGTAAGCGTAAGTGTTAGGGTTCGGATTAGGGTTACGGTTAGGGTAAGGGTTAGGATTAGGGTTAGGGTTAGGGTTAGGGTTAGGGTTAGGGATAGGTTAAGGGTAAGGGTTAGAGTTAGGGTTAGGTTTAGTGTTTCGGTTAAGGTTAGGGTTAGTGTAAGGGTAAGGGTTAGGGTTAGGGTTAAGTTTAGGGTTAGGGTTAGGTTTAGGGTTACGGTTAGCGTTACGGTTACGGTTAGTGTAACGTATGTGTTAGGGTTAGGGTTAGGGTTAGGGTTACGGTTAGCATTAGGGTTAGGGTTAGGATTGGGTTTAGGGTTATGGTAACGGTAAGGGTTAGGGTTAGGGTTAGGGTAAGGTTTAGGGTAAGGGTTAGGGTTAGGTTTCTGGTAAGGGGTAGGGTTAGGGTTAGGGTTAGAGTTAGGGTTAGGGTTAGGTTTAGGGTAAGGGTTAGGTTGAGGGTTATTGTTAGGGTTAGGGTCAGGGTAAGGGTGACGGTTAGGGGTTAGGTTTAGGGTTAGGGTCAGAGTAATGGTTAGGGTTAGTGTTAGGGTTAGGTTTAGGGTTCGGGTTAGGGTTAGGTTTGGGTAAGGGATAGGTTAGGGTTACTGTTAGGTTAAGGGTAAGTGTTAGGGTTAGGCTTAGAGTTAGGGTTAGGGTAAGGGTAAGGGTTAGGGTTAACGTTAGTTTTAGGGTTAAGGTTAGGGTTAGGGTAAGGGTAAGATTTCGGGATAGAATTAGGGTTAGGGTTTGGTTAAGGTTTAGGGTTAGTCGTTAGGGATAGGGTTAGGGTTAGGGTAAGGGTAAGGTTTAGGGTTAGGGTTAGGTTTAGTGTTTGGGTTAAGGTTAGGATTACGATAAGGGTTAGGGTTACTGTTAGGGTTAGGGTGAGAGTATGTTTTAGGGTTAGGGTTAGGGTTTGGGTTAGGGTTAGGTTAAGGATAAGGGTTAGGGATAGGGTTATGATTAGGTTTATGGTAAGGGTTAGGGTTAGGTTTAGGGTAAGGGTAAGGGTAAGGTTTAGGGTTATGGTTAGTGTTAGGTTAGGGTAAGGGTAAGGGTTAGGGTTAGGGTTAGGGTTAGGGTTAGGGTTAGGGATAGGGTAAGGTTAGGGTTAGGTTTAGGGTTATGATAAGGATAAGGGTTAGGGTTAGGGTTAGGTTAAGTGTTAGGGTTAGGGTTAGGGTTAGGGTTAAAGTAAGGGTAAGAGTTAGGGTTAAGGTTAGGGTTAGGTTTACGGTGAGGGTTAGGGTTAGGTTTAGGGTAAAGGAAAGGTTAGGGTTAGTGTTAGGGTTAGGGTTAGGTTAAGGATAAGGATTAGGGTTAGGGTTAGGATTAGCTTTAGGTTAAGGGTTAGGGTTAGGTTTAGGGTAAGGGTAAGAGTAAGATTTAGGTTTAGGGTTAGGGTTAGGGTAAGTGTAAGGGTTAGGGTTAGGGTTAGGTTTCGGGGAGGTTTATGGTTAGGGTAAGGGTAAGTTTTAGGGTTAGGGTTAGGGTTAGGTTTAGGGTAAGGGTTAGGGTTAGGGTTTTGGGTTAGTGTTAGGGTTGGTTAAGGTTTAGGGCTAGCGTTAGGGTTAGGGTTAGGATAAGGGTTAGGGTTAGGGTTAGGTTAAGGGTTAGGGTTAGGGTTAGGGTAAGTGTTCGGGTTAGAGTTAGGTTTAGGGTTAGGGTGAGGTTAGGGTTAGGGTAAGGGTAAGGGTTAGGGTTAGGGTTAAGGTTAGGGTTAGGGTTAGGGTAAGGGTAAGGGTTAGGGTTAAGGTTAGTGTTAGGGTTAGGTTTAGGGTTAGGGTTAGGGTTAGGGTAAAGGTAAGGGTTAATGTTAGGATTAGTGTTAGGGTTAGGGTAAGGGTTAGGGATAGGGTAAGGGTAAGGGTTACGGTTAGTGTTAGGGTTAGGGTACGGGTAAGGGTTAGGGTTAGGGTTAGGTTTAGGGTAAGGGTAAGTGTTAGTGTTAGGATTAGGTTTAGGGTTAGGGTTAGGGTAAGGGTAAGGGTTAGGGTTAAGTTTAGGGTTAGGGTTAGGTTTAGGGTAACGGTAAGGTTTAGGGTTAGGATTAAGGTTAGGGTTCGGGTAAGGGTTAGGTTTAGGGTTATGGTTAGGTTTAGGGTTAGGGTTAGTGTAAGGGTAAGTGTTAGGGTTAGGGTTAGGGTTAGGTTTAGTGTTGGAGTTAAGGTTAGGTTTAGGGTAAGTGTTAGGGTTAGCGTTAGGTTTAGGTTTAGGGTTAAGATAAGGATAAGGGTTAGGTTTAGGTTTAGGGTTAGGTTTAGGTTAAGTGTTAGGGTTAGGTTTAGGGTAAGGGTAAGGTTTAGGGTTAGGGTTAGGCATAGGGTTAGGTTAAGGATAAGGGTTAGGGTTAGGGTTAGGAATAGGTTTAGGGTAAGGGTTAGGGTTAGGTTGAGTGTAATGGTAAGGGTAAGGTTTATGGTTAGGGTTAGGGTTAGGGTTAGGGATAGGGTAAGGTTAGGGTTAGCTTTAGGGTTAGGTTTAGGGTTAGGGTAAGGGTAAGGGTTAGGGTTAGGGTTAGGGTAAGGGGTAGGGTTAGGGTTAGGGTTAGAGTTAGGGTTAGGGTTAGGTTTAGGGTAAGGTTTAGGGTGAGGGTTATTGTTAGGGTTAGGGTCAGTGTAAGGGTGACGGTTAGGGTTTATGTTTAGGGTTAGCGTCAGGGTAATGGTTAGGGTTAGTGATAGGGTTAGGGTTAGGGGAAGGGTTAGGATTTGGGTTAGGGTTAGGTTTGGGTAAGGGATAGGTTAGGGTTACTGTTAGGTTAAGGGTAAGTGTTAGGGTTA
Organism: Megascapheus bottae; assembly: GCA_024803745.1. Classification (NCBI taxonomy): domain Eukaryota; kingdom Metazoa; phylum Chordata; class Mammalia; order Rodentia; family Geomyidae; genus Megascapheus; species Megascapheus bottae. Next base: position 2,605,821 of record JANJXV010000067.1, on the reverse strand, counting down.
GGCTTAGAGTTAGGGTTAGGGTAAGGGTAAGGGTTAGGGTTAACGTTAGTTTTAGGGTTAAAGTTAAGTTTAGGGTAAGGGTAAGGTTTCGGGATAGGATTAGGGTTAGGGATTGGTTAAGATTTAGGGTTAGGGTTAGGGATAGGGTTAGGGTTAGGGTAAGGGTAAGGTATAGGGTTAGGGTTAAGTTTAGTGTTTGGGTTAAGGTTAGGATTAGGATAAGGGTTAGGGTTACTGTTAGGGTTAGGGTGAGGGTATGTTTTAGGGTTAGGGTTAGGGTTTGGGTTAGGGTTAGGTTAAGTATAAGCGTTAGGGATAGGGTTATGATTAGGTTTATGGTAAGGGTTAGGGTTAGGTTTAGGGTAAGGGTAAGGGTAAGGTTTAGGGTTATGGTTAGTGTTAGGTTAGGGTAAGGGTAAGGTTTAGGGTTAGGGTTAGGGATAGGGTAAGGTTAGGGTTAGGTTTAGGGTTAGGATAAGGGTAAGGCTTAGGGTTAGGGTTAGGTTAAGGGTTAGGGTTATGGTTAGGGTTAGGTTTTGGTTTAGAGTTAGGGTTAGGTTTAGGTTAAGTGTAAGGGTTAGGGTGAGGGTTAGGGTTAGGGTTAGGGTAAGTGTTAGGGTTAGGGTTAGGTTTAGGGTTAGGGTAAGGGTTAGGGTTAGGGTTAGGGTAAGTGTTAGGGTTAGGGTTAGGTTTATGGTTAGGGTATGGGTTAGGGTTAGGGTTAGGGTAAGGGTAAGGGTTAGGGTTAGGGTTGGGGTTAAGTTTAGGGTTAGGGTTAGGGTAAGGGTAAGGGTTAGGTTTAAGGTTAGTGTTAGGGTTAGGTTTAGGGTTAGGGTTAGGCTTAGGGTAAGGGTAAGGGTTAATGTTAGGATTACAGTTATGGTTAGGGTTAGGGTTAGGGTTAGGGTAAGGATAAGGGTTAGGGTTATCCTTACTGTTAGGGTAAGGGTAAGGGTTAGGGTTAGGGTTAGGTTTAGGGTAAGGGTAAGGTTTAGGGTTAGAATTAGGTTTAGGGTTAGGGTTAGGGTAAGGGTTAGGGTTAGCATTAGGGTTAGGGTTAGGATTGGGTTTAGGGTTATGGTAACGGTAAGGGTTAGGGTTAGGGTTAGGATTAGGGTTAGGGTTCTGGTAAGGGTTAGGGTTAGGGTTATGGTTAGGTTTAGGGTTAGGTTTAGGGTAAGGGTAAGTGTTAGGGTTAGGGTTAGGGTTAGTGTTAGGGTTAGCAATAGGGTAAGGGTAAGGGTTAGAATTAGGTTTACGGTTAAGGTAAGAGTAAGGGTTAGGGTTAGGGTTAGGGTTAGGTTTAGGGTAAGGGTAAGTTTTAGGGTTAGGTTTAGGGTTAGGGTTAGGTTAAGGGTAAGGGTTAGGGTTATGGTTAGGATTAGGTTTAGGGTAAGGGTTAGGGTTAGGTTTACGGTAAGGGTAAGGGTAAGGTTGAGGGTTAGGGTTAGGGTTAGGGTAGGGTAAGGGTCAGGTTTAGGGTTAAGGTTAAGTTTAGGGTTAGGTTTAGGGTTAGGGTAAGGGTAAGTTTCAAGTTTAGGGTTAGGGTAATGGTTAGGGTTAGAGTAAGGGTTAGGGTTAGGGTAACGGTTAGAGTTAGGGTTAGGGTTATGTTAAGGGTAAGGGTTATGGTTAGGGGTTAGGGTTAATATTAGGGTAAGGGTTAGGGTTAGTGTTAGGGTTAGGGTAAGGGTTAGGGTTAGGGTTAGGGTCAGGGGAAGGGTTTGTGTTAGGGTTACTGTTAGGTTAAGGGTCAGTGTTACGGTTAGAGTTAGAGTTAGGGTTAGGGTAAGGGTAAGGGTTAGGGTTAGGGTTAGTTTTAGGGTTAGGGTTAGGGTAAGGTTTAGGGTTAGGGTAAGGGTAAGGGTTAGGGTTAGGGTTAGGGTTAGGTTTAGGGTTAGCGTTAGGGTAAGGGGAAGGGTTAGGGTTAGGGTTATGTTTAGGTTTAGTGTTTGGGTTAAGTTTAGGGTTAGGGTTATTGTTAGCGTTAGGTTTAGGTTTAGGGCAAGGGTAAGGGTTAGGGTTAGGGTTAGGATTAAGTTAAGGGTAAGGGTTAGGTTTAGGGTTAGGGTTATTGTTAGGGTAAGGGTAAGGGTTAGGGTTAGGTTAGGGTAAAGGTTAGCCTTACGGTTAGGGTTAGGGTTAGGTGTAGGGTAAGGGTAAGGGTTAGGGTTAGGATTAGGTTTATGGTTGGGGTTAGGTTAAGGGTAAGGGTTAGGGTTAAGTTTAGGGTTAGGGTTAGGTTTAGGGTTAGGGTTAGGGTAAGGGTAAGGGTTAATTTTAGGATTAGAGTTAGGGTTAGGGAAAGGGTTAGGGTTATTGTAAGGGTAAGGGTTAGGGTTAGCGTTAGGGTTAGGGTAAGGGTAAGGGTTAGGGTTAGGGTTAGGTGTAGGGTAAGGGTAAGGGTTAGGGTTAGGATTAGGTTTATGGTTAGGGTTAGGGTAAGGGTAAGGGTTAGGGTTAAGTTTAGGGTTAGGGTTAGGTTTAGGGTTAGGGTTAGGTTTAGGGTAAGGGTAAGGTTTAGGGTTAGAATTAGGGTTAGGGTTAGGGTTCTGGTAAGGGTTAGGGTTAGGGTTATGGTTAGGTTTAGGGTTAGGGTTAGGGTAAGGGTAAGTGTTAGGGTTTGGGTTAGGGTTAGGTTTAGTGTTGGAGTTAAGGTTAGGCTTAGGGTAAGGGTTAGGGTAAGGGTTAGGGTTAGGTTTAGGGATAGGTTAAGGGTTAGGTTAGGGTTAGGGTTAGGGTTAGGGTAAGGGTATGTTTTAGGGTTAGGGTTAGGGTTAGGGTTAGGGTAAAGGTAAGGATAAGGGTTAGGTTTAGGTTAAGAGTTAGGGTTAGGTTTAGGGTAAGGGTAAGGTTTAGGGTTAGTGTTAGGGATAGGGTTAGATTAAGGATAAGGGTTAGGGTTAGGGTTAGGAATAGGTTTAGGGTAAGGATTAGGGTTAGGTTTAGGGTAATGGTAAGGGTAAGGTTTAGGGTTAGGGTTAGGGTTAGTGTTAGGGTAAGGGTTAGGGTTAGGGTTAGGGTTAGGTTTAGGGTTAGGGTAAGGTTAAGGGTTAGGGTTAGGCTTAGGGTAAGGGTTAGGGTTAGGGTTAGGATTACAGTTTGGGTTAGGGTTAGGTTAAGGGTAAGATTTAGGGTGAGGTTTATTGTTAGGGTTAGGGTCAGGGTAAGGGTTACGGGTAGGGGTTTGGTTTAGGGTTAGGGTTAGGGTAAGGGTTAGGCTTAATTTTAAGGTTAGGGTTAGGGTAACGGTTAGGGTTAGGTTTAGGGTTAGGGTTGGGTAAGGGTTAGGGTTAGGGTTACGGTTAGGTTAAGGGTAAG
>JANJXV010000067.1:2585000-2597500 GCA_024803745.1 Megascapheus bottae | reverse complement strand
GGTTAGGTATAGGTTAAGGGTTAGGGTTAGGGTTAGGGTTAGGTTTAGGGTTGGGGTTAAGGTTAGGATTAGGGTTAGTGTAAGGGTAAGGGTTAGGGTTAGGGTTAGGGTTAGGGTTAAGGTTAGATTTAGGGTTCGGTTTAGGGTTAGGATTAGGGTTGGGGTTAAGGTTAGGTTTGGGGTTAGGTTAAGGGTAAGCATTAGCGTTAGGGTTAGGGTTAGGGCAAGGTTTAGGGTTAGGGTAAGGGTTAGGGTTAGGGTAGGGTTAGGGTTAGGGATAGATTTAGGGTTACAGTAAGGGTTAGGGTTAGGGTTAGGGTTATTGTAAGCGTAAGTGTTAGGGTTTTGTTAGGGTTAGGGTAAAGTTTAGGGTTAGGGTTAGGGTTAGGTAAGGGTAAGTGTTAGCCTTAGGGGTAGGGTGAGGGTTAGGGTAAGTGTTAGGGAAATGGTTAGGGTTAGATTAGGTTTAGGGTTGGGATTTAGGTTAGGGTTAGGGTTAGGGTTAGGGTAAGTGTTAGGGTTAGGGTTAGGGTTAGGGTAAGGGTAAGTGTTAGGGTTAGGGTTATTGTTAGGGTAAGTGTTAGGGTTAGGGTTAGGGTTAGGGTAAGGGTAAGTGTTAGGGTTAGGGTTAGGTTTAGCATTAGGGTAAGGGTAAGGGTTAGGGTTTGGGTTAGGGTTAGGTTTAGGATTGGGGTTAAGGTTAGAGTTAGGGTTAGGGTAACGGTAAGGGTTAGGGTTAGGTTTAGGGTAAGAGTTAGGGTTAGGGTTAGGGTTAGGGTTAAGGTAAGGGTAAGGGATAGGTTTAGGGTTAGGGTTAAGTGTTAGGGTTAGGGTTAGTGTTAGGGTTAGGGTGAGGGTAAGGGTAAGGTTTAGGGTTAGTGTTATGGTTAGGCTTAGGGTTAGGGTTAGGGAATGGGTAAGGGTTAGGGTTAGGGTTAGGTTTAAGGTTAGGGTTGGGTAAGGGTTAGGATTAGGTTTAGGGTTAGGGTTTGGGTAACGGTAAGGGTTAGGGTTAGGGTTAGGGTTAGGGTAAGGGTTCGGTTTAGGGTTAGGGTTACGGTTAGAGTTAGGTTAGGGTTAGGGTAAGGATAAGGGTTAGGGTTAGGGTTACGGTTAGGGTAAGTGTTAGGGGTTAGGGTTAGGGTTATGGTTAGGGTAAGGGTTAGGGTAAGGGTTAGGGGTTAGGGTTAGGGTTAGGGTTAGGGTTAGGTTTAGGGTTAGTGTTTGGGTAAGGGTAAGGGTTAGGGTTAGGGTTAGGGTAGGTTTAGGGATAGGGTAAGGGTTAGGGTTAGGGTTACGGTTAGGTTTGGGTTAGGGTCAGGGTTAGGTTTAGGGTTAGGGTTAATTGTTAGGATTAGGATTAGTGTTAGGTTTAGGATTAGAGATAGGGTGAGGGTAAGGATAAGGTTTAGGTTTAGGGTTAGGGTTAGGTTTAGGGTTCGGGTTAGGGAAAGGGTTAAGGTTAGGGTTAGGGTTAGGGTTAAGGTTAGGGTAAGGGTTAGGTTTGGGGTTAGGGTTAGGTTTAGGGTTAGGGTTTGGGTAAGGATAAGGGTTAGGGTTAGGGTTAGGGTAGGTTTAGGGAAAGGTTATGGTTTAGTGTTAGGGTTAGGGTAAGGATTAGTGTCAGGGTTAGGGTTAGGGTAAGGGTTAGGTTTAGGGTTATGGTTAGCATTAAGTTTAGGGTTAGGGTTAGGGTTAGGGTTATGGTTAGGTTTAGGGGTTAGGGTTAGTGTTAGGTTTAGGGTTACGTTTAGGGTAAGTGTTAGGGTTAGGGTTAGGGTTAGAGTAAGGGTAAGTGTTAGGGTTAGGGTTAGGGTTAGGGTTAGGGTAAGTGTTAGGGTAGGGTTAGGGTTAGGGTTAGGTTTAGGGTTGAGGTTAAGGTTAAGGTTAGGGTTAGGGTAAGGGTAAGGGGTAGGGTTAGGGTAAGCGTTAGGGTTAGGGTAAGGGTAAGTGTAAGTGTTAGGGTTAGGGTGAGGATTAGTTTTAGGGGTTAGGGTTAGGGTAAGGGTAAGATTTAGGGTTATTAGGGTTAAGGTTAAGGTTAGGGTTAGGGTAAGGGTAAGTGTTAGGGATAGGGTTAGGGTTAGGGGTAGGGTTAGGGTTAGGGTTAGGGTTAAGGTAAGGGTAAGCTAGGGTAAGGGTTAGGGTTAGGGTAACAGTAAGTATTAGGGTTAGTGTTAGGGTTAGGGTTAGGGTAAGGGTTAGGGATAGGTTTAGTGTTAGGGTAAGGGTAAGTTTAGGGTTAGGGTTAGGGTTACGGTTTTGGTTAGGGTTTGGGTAAGTGTTAGGGTAAGGGTTAGGGTTAGGTTAAGGTTAGGGTTAGAGTTAGGGTTAGGGTTAGGGTAAGGGTAAGGGTTAGGGTTAGGTTTAGGGTTAGGATAAGGGTTAGGGTTAGGGTTAGGGTTAGTGTAAGCGTAAGTGTTAGGATTAGGGTTAGGGCTAGGTATAGGGTAAGGGTTACGCTTAGGGTTAGGGTTAGGATTAGGGTTAGGGTTAAGGTGAGGGTTAGGGTTCGGTTTAGGGTTAGGATTAGGGTAAGGGTAAGGGTTAGGGTTACGGTTAGGGTAAGGGTTAGGGTTAGGGTTAGGGTTAGGGTAAGGGTTAGGGTTAGGGTTAGGGTTAGGGTTAGTGTTAGTGTTAGGGTGAGGGTAAGGGTAAGGTTTAGGGTTAGGGTTAGGGTTAGGTTTAGGGTTAGGGTTAGGGAAAGTGTAAGGGTTAGGGTTTGGTTTAGATTTAAGGTTAGGGTTAGGGTTAGGGTTTGGGTAACGGTAAGGCTTATGGTTAGGGTTAGGGTTAGGGTAAGGGTTAGGTTTAGGGTTAGGGTTACGGTTAGAGTTAGGTTAGGGTTAGGGTAAGGATAAGGGTTAGGGTTAGGGTTAGGGTTAGGGTAAGGGTTAGGGTTAGTGTTAGGGTTAGGGTAAGGGTTAGGGTTAGGGTTAGGGTTAGGTTTAGGGTTAGGGTTTGGGTAAGGGTAAGGGTTAGGGTTAGGGTTAGTGTAGGGTTAGGGATAGGGTAAGGGTTAGGGTTAGGGTTAGGGTTAGGTTTGGGTTAGGGTTAGGGTAAGCGTAAGGATTAGGGTTAGGGTTAATATTAGGTTTAGGGTTAGGGTTAGAGTAAGGGTTAGGGTTAGGGTTAATGTTAGGTTTAGGTTTAGAGTTAGGGTAAGAGTAAGGGTTAGGGTTAGGGTTAGGGTTAGGTTTAGGGTTAGGGTTTGGGTAAGGGTTAGGGTTAAGGTTACGGTAGGTTTGCGTTAGGGTTAGGGTAAGCGTAAGGATTAGGGTTAGGGTTAATGTTAGGTTTAGGGTTAGGGTTAGAGTAAGGGTTAGGGTTAGGGTTAGGGTTAGGTTTAACGTTGGGGTTAGGGTAAAGGTAAGGGTTAGGGTTAGGGTTGGGTTAGGTTTAGGGTTAGGGTTTGGGTAAAGGTAAGGGTTAGGTTTAGGGTTAGGGTTAATTGTTAGAATTAGGATTAATGTTAGGGTTAGGATTAGAGTTAGGTGAGGGTAAGGATAAGGTTTAGGGTTAGGGTTAGGGTTAGGGTTAGGGTAAGTGTTAGGGTAGGGTTAGGGTTAGGGTTAGGTTTAGGGTTGAGGTTAAGGTTAAGGTTAGGGTTAGGGTAAGGGTAAGGGTTAGGGTTAGGGTAAGCGTTAGGGTAAGGATAAGGGTTAGGGTTAGGGTAAGGGTAAGGGTTAGGGTGTGGGTTATGATTAGGGTTAGGGGTTAGGGTTAGGGTAAGGGTAAGATTTAGGGTTATTAGGGTTAGGGTTAAGGTTAGGGTTAGCGTAAGTGTGTTAGGCGTAGGGTTAGGGTTAGGGGTAGGGTTAGTGTTAGGGTTAGGGTTAGGGTTAGGGTAAGGGTAAGTTAGGCTTAGGGTTAGGGTTAGGGTAACGGTAAGTATTAGGGTTAGTGTTAGGGTTAGGGTTAGGGTAAGGGTTAGGGATAGGGTTAGGGTTAGGGTAAGGGTAAGTTTAGGGTTAGGGTAAGTGTTATATTTAGGGTTAGGAATAGGGTTAGGGTTAGCGTTAGGGTAAGGGTATGGGTTAGGTTTAGGGTTAGGGTTAAGTGTTAGGATTAGGATTAGTGTTAGGGTTAGGATTAGAGTTAGGGTGAGGGTAAGGATAAGGTTTAGGTTTAGGGTTAGGGTTAGGGTTAGGTTTAGGATTAGGTTTAGGGAAAGGGTAAAGTTTAGGGTTAGGGTTAGGGTTAAGTTTAGGGTTCGCGTTAGGTTTGGGGTTAGGGTTAGGTTTAGGGTTAGGGTTTGGGTAAGGGTAAGGGTTAGGGTTAGGGTCAGGGTAGGTTTAGGGAAAGGTTATGGTTTAGGGTTAGGGTTAGGGTTACGGTAAGGATTGGGGTCAGGGTTAGGGTTAGGGTAAGGGTTAAGTTTAGGGTTATGGATAGCATTAAGTTTAGGGTTAGGGTTAGACTAAGGGTAAGGGTAAGGGTTAGGGTTAGGGTTAGGGTTACGGTTAGGGTTAGGGGTTAGGGTTAGTGTTAGGTTTAGGGTTAGGGTTAGGGTAAGTGTTAGGGTTAGGTTTAGGGTTAGGGTTAGAGTAAGGGTAAGTGTTAGTGTTAGGGTTAGGGTTAGGGTTAGGGTAAGTGTTAGGTAGGGTTAGGGTTAGGGTTAGGTTTAGGGTTGAGGTTAAGGTTAAGGTTAGGGTTAGGGTAAGGGTAAGGGGTAGGGTTAGGGTAAGCGTTAGGGTTAGGGTAAGGGTTAGGGTTATGATAAGGATAAGGGTAAGCGTTAGGGTTAGGGTAAGGGTTAGGTTTAGGGTAAGGGTAAGGGTTAGGGTTAGGGTTAGGATTAGGGTTAGGGGTTAGGGTTAGGGTAAGGGTAAGTGTTAGCGATAGGGTTAGGGTTAGGGGTAGGGGTAGGGTTAGGGTTAGGATTAGGGTTAGGGTAAGGGTAAGTTAGGGTTAGGGTTAGGGTTAGGGTAACGGTAAGTATTAGGGTTAGTGATAGGGTTAAGGTTAAGGTAAGGATTAGGGATAGGGTTAGGGTTAGGGTAAGGGTAAGTTTAGGGTTAGGGTTAGGGTTACGGTTTTGGTTAGGGTTTGGGTAAGTGTTAGGGTAAGGGTTAGGGTTAGAGTTAGGTTTAGGGTTGGGGTTTAGGTAATGTTTGGGTTAGGGTCAGGGTAAGGATTAGGGTTAGGGTTAGGTTTAGGGTGAGGGTTAGGGTTAGGGTTAGGGTTAGGTTTAGGTTAAGGGTAAGGGTTAGGGTTAGGGTTAGGGTTAGGGGTTAGGGTTAGGGTGAGGGTTAGGTTTAGGGTTAGGGTTAGCTAATGGGTAAGTGTTAGGTTTAGGGTTAGGGTTAGGTTTAGGGTTAGGGTTAGGGTAAGGGTTAGGGTTAGGGTTAAGGTTGACATTAGGGTTAGGGTTAGGGTAAGGTTTAGGGTTAGGTTTAGGGTTAGAGTTAGGGTTAGGGTTAGGGTAAGGGTAAGGGTTAGGGTTAGGTTTAGGGTTAGTAAAAGGGTTAGCATTATGGTTAGGGTTAGTGTAAGCGTAAGTGTTAGGGTTAGGGTTAGGGTTAGGTTTAGAGTTTGGTTAAGGTTAGGGTTAGGGTTAGGGTAAGGGTAAGGCTTGGGGTTAGGGTTAGGGTTAAGGTTACGGTTAGGGTTCGGTTTAGGGTTAGGATTAGGGTAAGGGTAAGGGTTAGGGTTAGGGTTAGTGTTAGGGTTGGGGTTAAGGTTAGGTTTGGGGTTAGGTTAAGGGTAAGCATTAGCGTTAGGGTTAGGGTTAGGGTAAGGGTTAGGGTTAGGGTAAGGGTTACGGTTAGGGTTAGGGTAGGGTTAGGGTTAGGGATAGATTTAGGGTTACAGTAAGGGTTAGGGTTAGGGTTAGGGTTATTGTAAGCGTAAGTGTTTGGGTTAGGGTTAGGGTTAGGGTAAAGTTTAGGGATAGGGTTAGGGTTAGGGTAAGGGTTAGGGAAAGGGTTAGGGTTAGGTTAGGTTTAGGGTTGGGGTTTAGGTTAGGGTTAGGTTTAGGGTAATTGTAAGTGTTAGGGTTAGGGTTAGGGTTAGGGTTAGGGAAAGTATTAGGGTTAGGGTTAGGGTAAGGTTAAGTGTTAGGGTTAGGGTTAGGTTTAGCGCTAGGGTAAGGGTAAGGGTTAGGGTTTGGGTTAGTGTTAGGTTTAGGATTGTGGTTAAGGTTAGAGTTAGGCTTAGTGTAACGGTAAGGGTTAGGGTTAGGGTTATGGTTAGGGTTATAGTAAGGGTAAGGGATAGGTTTAGGGTTAGGGTTAAGTGTTAGGGTTAGGGTTAATGTTAGGGTTAGTGTGAGGGTAACGGTAAGGTTTAGGGTTAGGGTTATGGTTAGGTTTAGGGTTAGGGTTAGGGAAAGTGTAAGGGTTAGGGTTAGGGTTAGGTTTAAGGTTAGGGTTAGGGTTAGGGTAGGGTTAGGGTTAGGGATAGATTTAGGGTTACAGTAAGGGTTAGGGTTAGGGTTAGGGTTATTGTAAGCGTAAGTGTTAGTGTTAGGTTTAGGGTTAGGGTAAAGTTTAGGGATAGGGTTGGGGTTAGGGTAAGGTTAAGTGTTAGCCTTAGGGGTAGGGTTAGGGTTAGGGTATGTGTTAGGGAAAGGGTTAGGGTTAGGTTAGGTTTAGGGTTGGGATTTAGGTTAGGGTTAGGGTTAGGGTAATTGTAAGTGTTAGGGTTAGGGTTAGGGTTAGGGTTAGTGTTAGGGTTAGGGTTAGGGTTAGGGTAAGGGTAAGTGTTAGGGTTAGGGTTAGGTTTAGCGTTAGGGTAAGGGTAAGGGTTAGGGTTTGGGTTAGGGTTAGGTTTAGGATTGGGGTTAAGGTTAGAGTTAGGGTTAGGGTAACGGTAAGGGTTAGGGTTAGGGTTAGGGTAAGAGTTAGGGTTAGGGTTAGGGTTAGGGTTCGGGTAAGGGTAAGGGATAGGTTTAGGGTTAGGGTTAAGTGTTAGGGTTAGGGTTAGTGTTAGGGTTAGGGTGAGGGTAAGGGTAAGTTTTAGGGTTAGGGTTATGGTTAGGTTTAGGGTTAGGGGTAGGGAAAGGGTTAGGGTAAGGGTTAGGGGTTAGGGTTAGGTTTAGGTTTAGGGTAGGTTTAGGGATAGGGTAAGGGTTAGGGTTAGGGTTACGGTTAGGTTTGGGTTAGGGTTAGGGTAAGCGTAAGGATTAGGGTTAGGGTTAATGTTAGGTTTAGGGTTAGGGTTAGAGTAAGGGTTAGGGTTAGGGTTAGGGTTAGGGTTAGGTTTAGGGTTAGGGTTAGGGTAATGGTAAGGGTTAGGGTTAGGGTTAGGTTTAGGGTTAGGTTTAGGGTTAGGGTTTGGGTAAGGGTAAGGGTTAGGTTTAGGGTTAGGGTTAATTGTTAGGATTAGATTTAGTGTTAGGGTTAGGATTAGATTTAGGGTGAGGGTAAGGATAAGGTTTAGGGTTAGGGTTAGGTTTAGGGTTAGGGTTAGGGAAAGGGTTAAGGTTAGGGTTAGGGTTAGAGTTAAGGTTAGGGTTAGGGTTAGGTTTGGGGTTAGGGTTAGGGTTAGGGTAGGTTTAGGGAAAGGTTATGGTTTAGGGTTAGGGTTAGGGTTAGGGTAAGAATTAGGGTCAGGGTTAGGGTTAGGGTAAGGGTTAGGTTTAGGCTTATGGTTAGCATTAAGTTTAGGGATAGGGTTAGAGTAAGGGTAAGGGTAAGGGTTAGGGTTAGGGTTAGGGTTAGGGTAAGTGTTAGGGTAGGGTTAGGGTTAGGGTTAGGTTTAGGGTTGAGGTTAAGGTTAAGGTTAGGGTTAGGGTAAGGATAAGGGCTAGGGTTAGGGTAAGCGTTAGGGTTAGGGTAAGGGTTAGGGTTAGGGTAAGGGTAAGGGTAAGGGTTAGGGTTAGGGTTAGTATTAGGGTTAGGGGTTAGGGTTAGGGTAAGGGTAAGATTTAGGGTTATTACGGTTAAGGTTAAGGTTAGGGTTAGGGTAAGGGTAAGTGTTAGGGATAGGGTTAGGGTTAGGGGTAGGGTTAGGGATAGGGTTAGGGTTAGGGGTAGGGTTAGGGTTAGGGTTAGGGTTAAGGTAAGGGTAAGTTAGGGTTAGGGTGAGGGTTAGGGTAACAGTAAGTATTAGGGTTAGTGTTAGGGTTAGGGTTAGGGTAAGGGTTAGGGATACGGTTAGTGTTAGGGTAAGGGTACGTTTAGGGTTCGGGTTAGGGTTACGGTTTTGGTTAGGGTTTGGGTAAGTGTTAGGGTAAGCGTTAGGGTTAGAGTTAGGTTTAGGGTTGGGGTTTAGGTAATGGTAGGGTTAGGGTCAGGGTAAGGATTAGGGTTAGGGTTAGGTTTAGGGTAAGTGTTAGGGTTAGGGTTAGGTTTAGGTAAGGGTAAGGGTTAGGGTTAGGGTTAGGGTTAGGGGTTAGGGTTAGGGTTAGGGTTAGGTTTAGGGTTAGTGTTAGGTTATGGGTAAGGGTTAGGTTTAGGGTTAGGGTTAGGTTTAGGGTTAGGGTTAGGGTAAGGGTTAGGGTTAGGGTTAATGTTGACATTAGGGTTAGGGTTAGGGTAAGGGTTAGGGTTAGGTTAGGGTAAGGGTTAGAGTTAGGGTTAGGGTTAGGGTAAGGGTCAGGGTTAGGGTTAGGTTTAGGGTTAGGATAAGGGTTAGGGTTAGGGTTAGGGTTAGTGTAAGCATAAGTGTTAGGGTTAGGGGTAAGGTTAGGTATAGGGTAAGGGTTACGGTTAGGGTTAGGGTTAGGTTTATGGTTATGGTTTAGATTAGGATTAGGGTTCGGTTTAGGGTTAGGATTAGGGTAAGGGTAAGATTAAGGTTAGGGTTAGGGTTAGGGTTAAGGTTAGGGTTAGGGTTAGGTTTAGGGTAAGTGTTAGGGTAAGGTTTAGGGTTAGGGTAAGGGTTAGGGTTAGGGTTAAGGTTGACATTAGGTTTAGGGTTAGGGTAAGGGTTACGGTTAGGGTTAGGGTTAGAGTTAGGGTTAGGGTTAGGGTAAGGGTAAGGGTTAGGGTTAGGTTTAGGGTTAGGATAAGGGTTAGGGTTAGGGTTAGGGTTAGTGTAAGCGTAAGTGTTAGGGTTAGGGTTAGGGTTAGGTATAGGGTAAGGGTTAGGGTTAGGGTTAGGTTTAGGGTTGAGGTTAAGGTTAAGGTTAGGGTTAGGGTAAGAGTAAGGGGTATGGTTAGGGTAAGCGTTAGGGTTAGGGTAAGGGTTAGGGTTATGATAAGGATAAGGGTAAGCGTTAGGGTTAGGGTAAGGGTTAGTGTTAGGGTAAGGGTAAGGGTTAGGGTTAGGGTTAGGATTAGGGTTAGGCATTAGGGTTAGGGTAAGGTTAAGATTTATGGTTATTAGGGTTAAGGTTAAGGTTAGGGTTAGGGTAAGGGAAAGTGGTAGGGATAGGTTTAGGGTTAGGGTTAGGGTTAGGGTTACGGTTAGGGTTAGGGTTAGGGTTAGGGTAAGGGTAAGTTAGGGTTAGGGTTAGGGTTAGGGTAACAGTATGTATTAGGGTTAGTGTTAGGGTTAGGGTTAGGGTAAGGGTTAGGGATACGGTTAGTGTTATGGTAAGGGTAAGTTTAGGGTTAGGGTTAAGGTTACGGTTTTCGTTAGGGTTTGGGTAAGTGTTAGGGTAAGGGTTAGGGTTAGAGTTAGGTTTAGAGTTGGGGTTTAGGTAATGTTAGGCATAGGGTCAGGGTAAGGATTTGGTTACGGTTAGGTTTAGGGTAAGTGTTAGGGTTAGGGTTAGGTTTAGGTTAAGGGTAAGGGTTAGGGTAAGGGTTAGGGTTAGGGGTTAGGGTTAGGGTTATTGTTAGGTTTAGGGTTAGTGTTAGGTTATTGGTAAGGGTTAGGTTTAGGGTTAGGGTTAGGTTTAGGGTCAGGGTTAGGGTAAGGTTTAGGGTTAGGGTTAAGGTTGACATTAGGGTTAGGGTTAGGGTAAGGGTTAGGGTTAGGGTTAGGGTTAGTGTTAGGGTAAGGGTAAGAGTTAGGGTTAGGGTTAGGGTTAGTGTAAGCGTAAGTGTTAGGGTTAGGGTTAGGGTTAGGTATAGGGTAAGGGTTACGGTTAGGGTTAGGGTTAGGTTTAGGGTTGGGGTTAAGGTTAGGGTTAGGGTTAGGGTAAGGGTAAGGGTTAGGGTTAGGGTTAGGGTTAAGGTTAGGGTTAAGGTTAGGGTTAGGGTTCGGTTTAGGGTTAGGATTAGGGTAAGGGTAAGGGTTAGGGTTAGGTTTAGGGTTAGGTTTAGGGTTGGGGTTAAGGTTAGGTTTGGGGTTAGGTTAAGGGTAAGCATTAGCGTTAGGGTTAGGGTTAGGGTAAGGGTTAGGGTTAGGGTTAGGGTAGGGTTAGGGTTTGGGTTAGATTTAGGGTTACAGTAAGGGTTAGGTTTAGGGTTAGGCTTATTGTAAGCCTAAGTGTTAGGGTTAGGGTTAGGTTTAGGGTAAAGTTTAGGGATAGGGTTAGGGTTAGGGTAAGGGTAAGTGTTAGCCTTAGGGGTAGGGTTAGGGTTAGGGTAAGTGTTACGGAACGGATTAGGTTAGTTTAGGTTTAGGGTTGGGGTTTAGGTTAGGGTCAGGGTTAGGGTAATTGTAAGTGTTAGGGTTAGGGTTAGGGTTAGGGTTATGGTAAGTGTTAGGGATAGGGTTAGGGTTAGGGTAAGGGTAAGTGTTAGGGTTAGGGTTAGGTTTAGCGTTAGGGTAAGGGTAAGGGTTAGGGTTTGGGTTAGGGTTAGGTTTAGGATTATGGTTAAGGTTAGAGTTAGGGTTAGGGTAACGGTAAGGGTTAGGGTTAGGGTTACGGTTAGGGTAAGAGTTAGGGTTAGGGTTAGGGTTAGGGTTAAGGTAAGGGTAAGGGATAGGTTTAGGGTTAGGGTTAAGTGTTAGGGTTAGGGTTAGTGTTAGGGTTAGGGTGAGGGTAAGGGTAAGGTTTAGGGTTAGGGTTATGGTTAGGTTTAGGGTTAGGGTTAGGGAAAGCATAAGGGTGAGGGTTTGGGTTAGGTTTAAGGTTAGGGTTAGGGTTAGGGTTAGGGTTAGGTTTAGGTTTAGGGTTTGGGTAACGGTAAGGGTTAGGGTTAGGGTTAGGGTAAGGGTTAGGTTTAGGGTTAGTGTTTGGGTAAGGGTAAGGGTTAGCGTTATGGTTAGGGTAGGTTTAGGGATAGGGTAAGGGTTAGGGTTAGGGTTACGGTTAGTTTTGGGTTAGGGTTAGGGTAAGCGTAAGGGTTAGGGTTAGGGTTAATGTTAGGTTTAGGGTTAGGGTTAGAGTAAGGCTTAGGGATAGGGTTAGGTTTAGGGTTGGGGTTAGGGTAATGGTAAGGGTTAGGGTTAGGGTTAGGGTTAGGTTTAGGGTTAGGGTTTGGGTAAGGGTAAGGGTTAGGTTTAGGGTTAGGGTTAATTGTTAGGATTAGGATTAGTGTTAGGGTTAGGATTAGAGTTAGGGTGAGGGTAAGGATAAGGTTTAGGGTTAGGTTTAGGGTTAGGGTTAGGGTAAGTGTTAGGGTAGGGTTAAGGTTAGGGTTAGGTTTAGGGTTGAGGTTAAGGTTCAGGTTACGGTTAGGGTAAGGGTAAGGGGTAGGGTTAGGGTAAGCGTTAGGGTTAGGGTAAGGGTTAGGGTTATGATAAGGATAAGGGTAAGCGTTAAGTTAGGTAAGGGTTAGGGTTAGGGTAAGGGTAAGGGTTAGGGTTAGGGTTAGGATTAGGGTTAGGGGTTAGGGTTAGGGTAAGAGTAAGATTTAGGGTTATTAGGGTTAGGGTTAAGGTTAGGGTTAGGGTAAGGGTAAGTGTTAGGGATAGGGTTAGGGTTAGGGGTAGGTTTAGGGTTAGGGTTAGGGTTAGGGTAAGGGTAAGTTAGGGTTAGGGTTAGGGTTAGGGTAACGGTAAGTATTAGGGTTAGTGTTAGGGTTAGGGTTAGGGTAAGGGTTAGGGTTAGGGTTAGGGTTAAGGTTATGGTTAGGGTATTGGTTAGGGATAGGGTTAGGGTTAGGGTAAGGATAAGTTTAGGTTTAGGGTTAGGGTTACGGTTTTGGTTAGGGTTTGGGTAAGTGTTAGGGTAAGGGTTAGGGTTAGAGTTAGGTTTAGGGATGGAGTTTAGGTAATGTTAGGGTTAGGGTCAGGGTAAGGATTAGGGTTAGGGTTAGGTTTAGGGTAAGTGTTAGGGTTAGGGTTAGGGTTAGGTTTAGGTTAATGGTAAGGGTTAGGGTTAGGGTTAGGGTTCGGGGTTAGGGTTAGGATTAGGTTTAGGTTTAGGGTTAGATTAGGGGTAAGGGTTAGGTTTAGGGTTAGGGTTAGGTTTAGGGTTAGGGTTAGGGTAAGGGTTAGGGTTGGGGTTAAGGTTGACATTAGGGTTAGGGTTAGGGTAAGGTTAGGGTTAGGGTTAGGGTTAGAGTTAGGGTTAGGGTTATGGTAAGGGTAAGGGTTAGGGTTAGAGTTAGGTTTAGGGATGGGGTTTAGGTAATGTTAGGGTTAGGGTCAGGGTAAGGATTAGGGTTAGGGTTAGGTTTAGGGTAAGTGTTAGGGTAAGGGTTAGGGTTAGGTTTAGGTTAATGGTAAGGGTTAGGGTTAGGGTTAGGGTTAGGGGTTAGGGTTAGTGTTAGGGT
>JANJXV010000067.1:2577500-2582500 GCA_024803745.1 Megascapheus bottae | reverse complement strand
GTTAGGGTTAGGGTTAGAGTTAGGGTTAGGGTTAGGGTTAGGGAAAGGGTTATGGTTAGGGTAAGGGTTAGGGTTAGGGTAAGGGTTAGGGTAGGGTTTAGGGTTAGGGTTAGGTTTAGGTAAGGGTAAGAGTTAGGGTTAGGATAAGGGTTAGGGTTAGGGTTAGGGTTAGGTTTAGGATTTGGGTTAAGGTTAGGTTTAGGGTTAGGGTAGGTTTAATTATTAAGGTTAGGGTTAGGGTTATGCTTAGGGTTAGGGTTAGGGTTAGGGTTAGCATTAGGTTTAGGTTATGGTTACGGTTAGGTTTAGGGTTAGGGTTAGGGTAAGGTTATGTGTTAGGGTTAGGGTTAGGGTTAGGGTTAGGTTTAGGGGTTAGCGGTAGTGTTAGGGTTAGGTTAAGGGTTAGGGTTAGGGTTAGGGTTATGATAAGGGTTAGGGTTAGGGTTAGGGTAAGGGAAACTGTTAGGGTTAGGGTTACTTTTAGCGTTAGGGTAAGGGTAAGGGTTAGGTTTAGGGTTAGGTTTAGGTTTAGGTTTGGCCTTAAGATTAGGGTTAGGTTTTGGTTAACAGTGAGGGTTAGGGTTAGGGTTAGGGTTAGGGTAAGAGTTAGCGTTTGGGTTAGGGTTAGGGTAAGGGTATGGGTTAGGTTTAGGGTTAGGGTTGGGTTTAGTGTTAGGGTTAGGAAAAGAGTAAGGGTTAGGGTTAGGGTTAAGGTTAGGGTTAGGGTTAGGTTTAAGGTTGAGGTTAGGGTTAGGGTTAGAGTAAGGTTTAGGGATAGGGTTAGGGTAAAAGTTAGGGTTAGAGTTAGGGTTAGGGTTAGAGTTAGGGTTAGGGTTAGGATAAGGGTAAGCGTAAGTGTTAGGGTTAGGGTTAGGTTTCGGGATAGGGTAAGGTTTAGGGTTAGGGTTAGGGTTAGGTTTAGTGTTAGGATAAGGCTTAGGGTTAGGGTTAGGGTTAGTTTAAGCGTAAGTGTTACGGTTAGGGTTAGGGTTAGGGATAGGGTAAGGGTTAGGGTTAGGGTTAGGTTTAGGGTTAGGGTTAGGAAAAGTGTAAGGGTTAGGGTTAGGGTTAGGGTTAAGGTTAGGGTTAGGGTTACGGTTACGGTTAGGGTTAAGGTTGAGGTTAGGGTTAGGGTTAGAGTAAGGTTTAAGGTTAGGCTTAGGTTTAGGGTTGGTGTTAAGGTTAGGGTTAGTGTTAGGGTAAGGGTAAGGTTTAGGGTTAGGGTTAGGATTAAGGTTAGGATTAGGGTTAGGTTTACGGTTAGGATTAGGGTAAGGGTAAGGGTTAGGGTTAGGTTTAATGTTAGGTTTCGGGTTGGGGTTAAGGTTAGGGTTGGGGTTAGGTTAAGGGTAAGGGTTAGCGTTAGGGTTAGGGTTAGGGTAAGGGTTAGGGTTAGGGTTAGGGTTAAGGTTAGGTTTAGTCTTACGGTTAGGGTTAGGGTTAGGGTAAGGATATGTGTTAGGTTTAGGTTTAGGGTTAGGGTTAGAGTTAGGGTTAGGGTTAGATTTAGAGTAAGGGTTAGGGTGAGGGATAAGGTTAGGTTTAGGTTTCGGGTAAGGGTAAGGGTTAGGGTTAGGGTTAGGTTTAGGGTAATGGTTAGGGTTGGATTTAGGTTAGGGTAGGGGTTAGGGGAAGGTTAAGTGTTAGGGTTAGAGTTAGGGTTAGGATAAGGGTAAGGGTTAGGTTTAGGGTTAGGTGTAGGGGTTAGGGTTAGGGTTAGGGTTAAGTTTAGGGTTAGGTTTAGTGTAAGGGTAAGGGTTAGGGTTAGGGTTAGTGTTAGTGTTAGGTTTAGGGTTAGGGTTAGTGTAAGGTTAAGGGTGATGGTTAGGGTTAGGGTTAATGTTAGGGTTAGGGTTAGGGTTAGGGTTAGGTTTAGGGTTAGGGTTAGGGTAAGGGAAAGGTTTAGAGTTAGGGTTACGGGTAGGGTTAAGGTTAGGGTTAGGGTTAGGATTAGGGTTAGGGTAAGGTTTATGGTTAGGGTTAGTGTATGGGTTAGGTTTAGGGTTACGGTTAGTGTTAGAGTTAGGTTTAGGGTTAGGGTAAGGCTAAGGGTAAGGTTAGGGTTAGGGTTAATGCTAGGGTAAGGTTAAAGGTTAGAGTTATGGGTTAGGGATAGGGTTACGGTTACTGTAGAGTTAGGGTTAGGGTTAGATTTAGGGTTAGGGTAAGGGTTAGGATTAGGGTTAGGGTTATTGTAAGCGTAAGTGTTAGGGTTAGGGTTAGGGTTAGGGTCAGGGTAAAGGTTAGGGATAGGTTTAGGGTTAGGGTAAGTGTAAGTTTTAGCTTTAGGGTTAGGGTAAGGGTTAGTGTTACTGTTAGGGAAAGGGTTAGGGTTAGGGTTAGGTTTACGGTTGGGGTTCAGGTTAGGGTTAGGGTTACTGTAAGGGTAAGGGTTAGGGTTAGGGTTAGGGTTAGGGTAAGTGTTAGGGTTAGGGTTAGGGTAAGGGTAAGGGTTAGGGTTAGGGTTAGGGTTGGGGTGAGGGTAAGGGTTAGGGTTAGGGTAAGGGTTGGGTTAGGGTTAGGGTTAGGGTAGGGGTTAGGGTAAGGGAAAGTGTTAGGGTTAGAGTTAGGGTTAGGATAAGGGTAAGGGTTAGTGTTAGGGTTAGGGGTTAGGGTAAAGGTTAGGGTTAGGGTTAGGGTTAGAGTTAGGGGTTAGGGTTAGGGTTAGGGTGAGGGTAAGGGTTAGGGTTAGGGTTAGGGTTGGGGTGAGGGTAAGGGTTAGGGTTAGGTTTAGGGGTAGGGTTACTGTAAGGGTTAGGGTCAGGGTTAAGGTTAAGGTTGAGGTTAGGGTGACGTTTAGGGTTAGAGTACAGGTTAGGGTTAGGGTAAGGGTTAGGGTTAGGGATAGTGTTAGGGTTAGGGTTAGGGTGAGGGTAAGGGGTAGAGTTAGGGTTAGGGTTAAGGTTAAGGTTGAGTTTATGGTTAGTTTTAGAGTAAGGTTTAGGGATAGGGTAATGGTTAGGGTTAGGGTAAGTGTTAGGGTTAGGTTTAGCGTTAGGGTTACGGATTAGGGTTAGGGTTAGGGTTAGGTTTAGTGTTAGGGTTAGGTTAAGGGTAAGGTTAGGGGTAGGTTTAGGGTTAGGTTTAGGATTAGTGTTAGGGTTAATGTTGAAGGTAGGGTTAGGGTTAGGGTTAGAGTAAGGGTTAGGGTTAGGGTTAGGGTTCATGTTAGGGGTTAGGATTAGGGTTATAGTTAGGGTTAGGGGTTAGTGTTAGGGTGAGTGTTAGGGTAGGGTTAAGTTTAGGGTAAGAATTAGGGTAAGGGTAAGGTTTAGGGTTATTGTTAAGGTTAAGGTTAAGGTTAGGGTAAGGGTAAGGGTTAGGGATAGGGTTAGGGTTAGGGTAAGGGTAAGTGTTAGGGTTAGGGTTAGGGTTAGGGTAAGTTTTAGGGTAAGGGTTAGGGTTAGGGTTAGGTTTAGGATTAGGTTTCAGGTTAGGCTTAGGTTTAGGGTAAGGGTAAGGTTTAGGGTTAGGGTTAGGGTTAGGGTAAGTGATAGGGTTAGGGTTAGGGTTAGGGTTAGGTTAAGGGTAAGGGTTAGGGTTAGCGTTAGCGTTAGGGTTAGGGGTCAGGGTTAGGGTTAGGGTTAGGTTTAGCGTTAGGGTTAGGGTAAGAGTAAGGGTTAGGTTTAGGTTTAGGGTTAGGTTTAGGGTTAGGGTTAGGGTAAGGGTTATTGTTAGGGTTAGGGTTAGAGTTAGGGTTACGGGTGATGTTAGGGTTAGGGTTAGGGTAAGGGTTAGGGTTAGGGGTAGGATTAGGGTTAGTGTTAGGGTAAGGGTGAGGGGTAGGGTTAGGTTTAGGGTTAAGTTTGAGGTTAGGGTTAGGGTTAGAGTAAGGTTTAGGGTTAGGGTAAGGGTTAGAGTTAGGGTTGGGGTTAGGGTTAGAGTTAGAGTTAGGGTGAGGGTAAGGGTAAGTGTTAGGTTTATGTTTAGGGTTAGGGTTAGGGTAAGGGTTAAGGTTAGGGCTTAGGGTTAGGTTAAGGGTTAGGGTTAGGGTTAGGATAAGGGTTAGGGTTAGGGGAAGGAAAGTGTTAGGGTTAGGATTAGGTATAGCATAAGGGTAAGGGTTAGGGTTAGGGTTATGGTTAGGGTTAGGTTTAGGATTGGGGTTAAGGTTAGGTTTAGGGTTAGGGTAACGGTAAGGGTTAGTGTTAGGGTTAGGGTTAGGGTAAGAGTTAGGGTTAGGTTGAGGGTTACGGTTAGGGTAAGGGTAAGGGTTAGGTTTAGGGTTAGGGTTAAATGTTAGGGTTAGGGTTAGTGTTAGGGTTAGGGTTAGAGTTAGGGTGAGGGTAAGGGTAAGGTTTAGGGTTAGGGTAACAGTTAGGTTTAGGGTTAGGGTTAGGGAAAGGGTAAGTGTTTGGGTTAGGGTTAGGATTAAGTTTAGGGTTAGTGTTAGGATTTGGGTTAGGGTGAGGTTTAGGTTTAGGGTTAAGTTTTGGGTAAGGGTAAGGGTTAGTGTTAGGGTTAGGGTATGTTTAGGGAAAGGGTATGGGTTAGGGTTAGGCTTATGGTTAGGGTAAGGATTAGGGTTAGGGTTAGGGGAAGGGTTAGGTTTAGGGTTATGGTTAGCATTAAGTTTAGGGTTAGGTTTAGGGTAAAGTTAAGGTTAAGGTTTAGGGTTAGGGTTACGGTTACGGTTAGGGTTAGGGGTTAGGGTTAGTGTTAGGTTTAGGGTTAGGGTTAGGGTAAGGATAAGAGTTAGGGTTAGGGTTAGGGTTAGGGTTAGTGTTAGGGTTAGGGTAAGTGTTAGGGTTAGGGTTCGGGTTATTGTTAGGGTTAGGGTAAGGGTAAGTGCTAGGGTTAGAGTTAGGGTTAGGGTAAGTGTTAGAGTAAGGGTTAGGGTTAGGGTTAGGTTTAGGGTTGAGGTTAAGATTAAGGTTAGGGTTAGGAAAGGGCAAGGGTTACAGTTAGGGTAAGCGTTAGGGTTAGGTGAAGGGTTAGGGTTAGGGTTGGCGTTAGTGTTAGAGTTAGGGTTAGGGTTAGGGCAAGGTAAGGGTTAGGGT
>JANJXV010000067.1:2567500-2570000 GCA_024803745.1 Megascapheus bottae | reverse complement strand
AGGGTTAGGGTAAGTGTTAGGGAAAGGGTTAGGTTAGGTTAGGTTTAGGGTTGGGGTTTAGGTTAGGGTCAGGGTTAGGGTAATTGTAAGTGTTAGGGTTAGGTTAGGGTTAGGGTAAGTGTTAGGGATAGGGTTAGGGTTAGGGTAAGGGTAAGTGTTAGGGTTAGGGTTAGGTTTACCGTTAGGGTAAGGGTAAGGGTTAGGGTTTGGGTTAGGGTTAGGTTTAGGATTATGGTTAAGGTTAGAGTTAGGGTTAGGGTAACGGTAAGGGTTAGGGTTAGGGTTTCGGTTAGGGTAAGAGTTAGGGTTAGGGTTAGGGTTAGGGTTAAGGTAAGGGTAAGGGATAGGTTTAGGGTTAGGGTTAAGTGTTAGGGTTAGGGTTAGTGTTAGGGTTAGGGTGAGGGTAAGGGTAAGGTTTAGGGTTAGGGTTATGGTTAGGTTTAGGGTTAGGGTTAGGGAAAGCGTAATGGTGAGGTTTTGGGTTAGGTTTAAGGTTAGGGTTAGGGTTAGGGTTAGGGTTAGGTTTAGGGTTAGGGTTTGGGTAACGGTAAGGGTTAGGGTTAGGGTTAGGGTTAGGGTAAGGGTTAGGTTTAGGGTTAGGGTTACGGTTAGAGTTAGGTTAGGGTTAGGGTAAGGATAAGGTTTAGGGTTAGGGTTAGGGTTAGGGTAAGGGTTAGGGGTTAGGGTTAGGGTAAGTTTAGGGTAAGTTTAGGGTTAGGGTTAGGGTAAGGGTTAGGGTTAGGGTAAGGGTTAGGGTTAGGTTTAGGGTTAGGTTTAGGGTTAGTGTTTGGGTAAGGGTAAGGGTTAGGGTTATGGTTAGGGTAGGTTTAGGGGTAGGGTAAGGGTTAGGGTTAGGGTTACGGTTAGTTTTGGGTTAGCATTAGGGTAAGCGTAAGGATTAGGGTTAGGGTTAATGTTAGGTTTAGGGTTAGGGTTAGAGTAAGGGTTAGGGTTAGGGTTAGGGTTAGGGTTAGAGTTAGGTTTAGGGTTGGGGTTAGAGTAATTGTAAGGGTTAGGGTTAGGGTTAGGGTTAGGTTTAGGGTTATGGTTTGGGTAAGGGTAAGGGTTAGGTTTAGGGTTAGGGTTAATTGTTAGGATTAGGATTAGTGTTAGGGTTAGGATTAGAGTTAGGGTGAGGGTAAGGATAAGGGTTAGTGTAAGTGTTAGGGTAGGGTTAGGGTTAGGGTTAGGTTTAGGGTTGAGGTTAAGGTTCAGGTTACGGTTAGGGTAAGGGTAAGGGGTAGGGTTAGGGTAAGCGTTAGGGTTAGGGTAAGGGTTAGGGTTATGATAAGGATAAGGGTAAGCGTTAGGTTAGGTAAGGGTTAGGGTTAGGGTAAGGGTAAGGGTTAGGGTTAGGGTTAGGATTAGGGTTAGGGGTTAGGGTTAGGGTAAGGGTAAGATTTAGGGTTATTAGGGTTAGGGTTAAGGTTAGGGTTATGGTAAGGGTAAGTGTTAGGGATAGGGTTAGGGTTAGGGGTACGGTTACGGTTAGGGTTAGGGTTAGGGTAAGGGTAAGTTAGGGTTAGGGTTAGGGTTAGGGTAAGGGTAAGTATTAGGGTTAGTGTTAGGGTTAGGGTTAGGGTAAGGGTTAGGGTTAGGGTTAGGGTTAAGGTTAGGGTTAGGGTATTGGTTAGGGATAGGTTTAGGGTTAGGGTAAGGGTAAGTTTAGGGTTAGGGTTAGGGTTACGGTTTTGGTTAGGGTTTGGGTAAGTGTTAGGGTAAGGGTTAGGGTTAGAGTTAGGTTTAGGGATGGGGTTTAGGTAATGTTAGGGTTAGGGTCAGGGTAAGGATTAGGGTTAGGGTTAGGTTTAGGGTAAGTGTTAGGGTTAGGGTTAGGGTTAGGTTTAGGTTAATGGTAAGGGTTAGGGTTAGGGTTAGGGTTAGGGGTTAGGGTTAGGGTTAGGGTTAGGTTTAGGGTTAGGGTTAGCGTAAGGGTTAGGGTTAGGGTTAAGGTTGACATTAGGGTTAGGGTTAGGGTAAGGGTTAGGGTTAGGGTTAGGGTTAGGGTTAGAGTTAGGGTTAGCGTTAGGGTAAGGGTAAGGTTTAGGTTTAGGTTTATGGTGAGGATAAGGGTTAGGGTTAGGGTTAGGGTTAGTGTAAGCGTAAGTGTTAGGGTTAGGGTTAGGGTTAGATATAGGGTACGGGTTAGGGTTAGGGTTAGGGTTAGGTTTAGGGTTGGACTTAAGGTTAGGGTTAGGGTGAGGGTAAGGGTAAGGGTTAGGGTTAGGTTTAGGGTTAGGGTTAAGGTTAGGGTTAGGGTTCGGTTTAGGGTTAGGATTAGGGTAAGGGTAAGGGATCGGGTTAGGTTTAGGGTTGGGGTTAAGGTTAGGTTTGGGGTTAGGTTAAGGGTAAGCATTAGCGTTAGGGGTAGGGTTAGGGTAAGGGTTATGGTTAGGGTTAGGGTAGGGTTAGGATTAGGGTTAGATTTAGGGTTACAGTAACGGTTAGGGTTAGGGTTATTGTAAGCGTAAGTGTTAGGGTTAGGGTTAGGGTTAGGGTA
>JANJXV010000067.1:2540000-2562500 GCA_024803745.1 Megascapheus bottae | reverse complement strand
GGTTTAGGGAAAGTGTAAGGGAGAGGGTTAGGGTTAGGTTTAAGGTTAGGGTTAGGGTTAAGGTTGAGGTTAGGGTTAGAGTAAGGTTTAGGGTTAGGGTTAGGGTAAGGTTTAGGGTTAGGTTACAGGTTAGGGTTAGGGTTAGGGTTAGGGTAAGGGTAAGGGGTAGGGTTAGGGTTAGGGTTAAGGTTGAGGTTAGGATTATGTTTAGAGTAAGGTTTAGGGTTAGGGTAAGGCTTAGGGTTAGGGTTAGGGTTAGTGTTGGGGTAAGAGTTAGGGTTACGTTTAGGGTTAGGGTTAGGGTTAGGGTTAGGGTAAGAGTAAGGTTTAGGGTTAGGTTTAGTGTTAGGTTAAGAGTTAATGTTAGGTATAGGGTTAGTGTTAGGGTTAGGGTTAGTGTTGGGGTAAGAGTTAGGGTTAGGGTTAGGTTTAGGGTTAGGGTTAGGGTAAGAGTAAGGGTTAGGGTTAGGGTTAGTGTTAGGTTAAGAGTTAATGTTAGGTATAGGGTTAGTGTTAGGGTTAGGGTTAGGGTAAGAGTAAGGGTTGGGTTTAGTGTAAGCCTTAGGGTTAGGGTAAGGGTTAGGGTAAGTTTTAAGGTTGACGTTAGGTTTAGGGTTAGGGTAAGGGTTAGGGTTAGGGTTAAGGTTGAGGATAGGGTTACGGTTAGGGTTAGGGTACAGGTTACAGTTAGTGTTAGGTGTAGGGTAATGGTAAGGGGTAGGGTTAGGTTTAGGGTTAAGGTTGAGGTTAGGGTTAGGGTTAGAGTAAGGGTTAGGGTTAGGATAAGGGTTAGGGTTAGGGATAGGGTTAGGGTTAGGGTTAGGGTAAGGGTAAGGGTTAGGGTTATAGTTACGATTAGGGTTAGGGTAAGGGTTAGGGTTAGGGGTTAGTGTTAGTGTTAGGGTTAGGTTAAGGGTTAGGGTTAGGGTTAGGGTTAGGGTTAGGATAAGTGTTAGGGTTAGGGTAAGGGAAAGTGTTAGGGTTAGGGTTAGGTTTAGCGTTAGGGTAAGGCTAAGGGTTAGGGTTAGGGTTAGGTTTAGGTTTAGAATTTGGGTTAAGGTTAGTGTTAGGGTTAGGGAAACGGTAAGGGTTAGGGTTAGGGTTAGGTTTAGGTTAAGAGTTAGGGTTAGAGTTAGGTTTAGGGTTAGGGTAAGTTTAAGGGTTATGTTTAGGGTTAGGGTCAGGGTTAGGGTTAGGGTTAAGGTTGACGTTAAGATTAGGGATAGGGCTAGGGTAAGGGTTAGGATTAGGGTTAAGGTTGAGGTAGGGTTACGGTTAGGGTTAGGGTACGGGTTAGGGTTAGGGTAAGGTTTAGGGTTAGGGGTAGGGTTAGGGTTAGGGTAAGGGTAAGGGATAGGGTTAGGTTTAGGGTTAAGGTTGAGGTTAGGGTTAGGGTTAGAGTAAGGTTTAGGGATAGGGTTAGGGTAAGGGTTAGGTTTAGGATTAGGGTTAGGGTTAGGGTTAGACTTAGGGTTAGGGTAAGGGTTAGGGTTAGGGATTAGAGTTAGTGTTAGGGTTAGGTTAAGGGTTAGGGTTAGAGTTAGGGTTAGGTTTAGGATAAGGGTTAGGGTTAGGGTTAAGTTAAGGGAAAGTGTTAGGGTTAGTGTTAGGTTTAGCGTTAGGGTACGGGTAAGGGTTAGGATCAGTGTTAGGGTTAGGTTTAGGGTTGGGATTAAGGATAGGGTTAGGGTTAGGGTAAGGATAAGGTTTAGGGTTAGGGTTAGGGTTAGGGTAAGTGTTAGGGTTAGAGTTAGGGTTAGGATAAGCATTAGGTTTAGGGTTAGGGTTAAGTGTTAGGGTTAGGGTAAGATTTAGGGTTAGGTTTAGGGTTAGGGTGAGGGTAAGGGTTAGGGTTAGGGGGGGTTAGTGTTAGTGTTAGGGTTAGGTTAAGGGTTAGGGTTAGGGTTAGGGTTAGGATAAGTGTTAGGGTTAGGGTTAGGGTAAGGGAAAGTGTTAGGGTTAGGGTGAGGTTTAGCGTTAGGGTAAGGCTAAGGGTTAGGGTTAGGGTTAGGTTTAGCTTTAGAATTTGGGTTAAGGTTAGGGTTAGGGTTAGGGTAACGGTAAGGGTTAGGGTTAGGCTTAGGTTTAGGTTAAGAGTTAGGGTTAGAGTTAGGTTTAGGGTTAGGGTAAGGGTAAGGGTAAGGGTTAGGTTTAGGGTTAGGGTCAGGGTTAGGGTTAGGGTTAAGGTTGACGTTAGGATTAGGGTTAGGGTAAGGGTTAGGGTTAGGGTTAAGGTTGAGGTTAGGGTTAAGGTAAGGGTAAGGGTTAGGTTTAGGGTTAGGGTTAAGTATTAAGATTAGGGTTAGTGTTAGAATTAGTTTAGAGTTAGGGTGAGGGTAAGGGTAAGGTTTAGGGTTAGGGTTAGGGTAAGAGTAAGGTTTAGGGTTAGGGTAAGCGTTAGGGTTAGGGTAAGGTTTAGGGTAAGGGTTAGGGTTAGGGTTAGGGTTAGGGTTAAGGTTGACATTAGGGTTAGGATTAGGGTAAGGGTTAGGCTTAGGGTAAGGATAGGTTTAGGGAAAGGGTATGGGTTATGGTTAGGGTTAGGGTAATGATTAGGGTTAGGGTTAGGGTTCGGGTTAAGGTTAGGGTTAGGTTTAGGGTTTGGGTTAGGGTTAGGGTTAGTTTTAGGGTTAGGGTTTGGGTAATGGTAAGGGTTAAAGTTAGGGTAAGGGTAGGTTTAGGGAAAGGGTATGGGTTAGGGTTAAGGTTAGGGTAAGGATTAGGGTTAGGGTTAGGGTTAGGGTAAGGGTTAGGTTTAGGGTTATGTTTAGCATGAAGTTTAGGGTTAGGGTTAGGGTAAGGGTAAGGTTAAGTGTTAGGGTTAGGGTTAGGGTTAAGTTTAGGGTTAGTGGTTAGGGTTAGTGTTAGGTTTAGTGTTAGGGTTAGGGTAAGGGTAAGGTTAGGTTTAGGGTTAGCGTTAGGGTTAGGGTTACGGTTAGGGTAAGGTTTAGGGTTAGGTTTAGGGTTAGGGTTAAGGTTGACGTTAGGGTTAGGTTTATGGTAAGGGTTAGGTTTAGGGTTAAGGTTGAGGTAGGGTTACGGTTAGGGTTAGGGTACGGGTTAGGGTTAGGGTAAGGTTTAGGGTTAGGGGTAGGGTTAGGGTTAGGGTTACGGAAAGGGTAAGGAATAGGGTTAGGTTTAGGGTCAAGGTTGAGGTTAGGGTTAGGGTTAGAGTAAGGTTTCGGGTTAGGGTTAGGGTAAGGGTTAGGTTTAGGGTTAGGGTTAGGGTTAGGGTTAGAGTTAGGGTTAGGCTTAGGGTAAGGGTAAGGGTTAGGTTTAGGGTTAAGGTTGAGGTTAGGGTTAGGGTTAGAGTAATGTTTAGGGTTAGGGTTAGGGTAAGGGTTATGGTTAGGGTTAAGGTTGAGGTAGGGTTACGTTTAGGGTTAGGTATGGGTTAGGGTTAGGGTTATGGTTAGGGTTAGGGTTAGGGTTAGGGTAAGGGTTAGGGTTAGGGGTTAATGTTAGTGTTAGTGTTAGGTTAAGGGTTAGGGTTAGGGTTAGGTTTAGGTTTAGGATTAGGTTTAGGGAAAGTGTAAGGGTGAGGGTTAGGGTTAGGTTTAAGTTTAGGGTTAGGGTTAAGGTTGAGATTAGGGTTATGGTTAGAGTAAGGTTTAGGGTTAGGGTTAGGGTAAGGTTTAGGGTTAGGGTACAGGTTAGGGTTAGGGTTAGGGTTAGGGTAAGGGTAAGGGGTAGGGTTAGGGTTAGAGTTAAGGTTGAGGTAAGAATTAGGTTTAGAGTAAGGTTTAGGGTTAGTGTAAGGCTTAGGGTTAGGGTTAGGGTTAGTGTTAGGGTAAGAGTTAGGGTTAGGTATAGGGTTAGGGTTAGGGTTAGGGTAAGAGTAAGGGTTAGGGTTAGTGTTAGTGTTAGGGT
This sequence comes from Megascapheus bottae, assembly GCA_024803745.1. NCBI lineage: Eukaryota > Metazoa > Chordata > Mammalia > Rodentia > Geomyidae > Megascapheus > Megascapheus bottae. The sequence goes on along the minus strand of JANJXV010000067.1, from coordinate 2,558,630 downwards.
AAGAGTTAATGTTAGGTATAGGGTTAGTGTTAGGGTTAGGGTTAGGGTAAGAGTAAGGGTTAGGTTTAGGGTAAGCGTTAGGTTTAGGGTAAGGGTTAGGGTAAGGTTTAAGGTTGACGTTAGGGTTAGAGTTAGGGTAAGGGTTAGGGTTAGGGTTAAGGTTGAGGTTAGGGTTAGGGTTAGAGTAAGATTTAGGGTTAGGATAAGGGTTAGGGTTAGGGTTAGGGTTAGGGTAAGGGTTAGGGTTATAGTTAGGATTAGGGTTAAGGTAAGGGTTAGGGTTAGGGGTTAGTGTTAGTGTTAGGGTTAGGTTAAGGGTTAGGGTTAGGGTTAGGGTTAGGGTTAGGGTTAGGATAAGTGTTAGGGTTAGGGTAAGTGAAAGTGTTAGGGTTAGGGTTAGGTTTATCGTTAGGGTAAGGCTAAGGGATATGGTTAGGGTTAGGTTTAGGTTTAGGATTTGGGTTAAGGTTAGGGTTAGGGTTAGTGTAACGGTAAGGGTTAGGTTTAGGTTAAGATTTAGGGTTAGAGTTAGGTTTAGGGTTAGGGTAAGGGTAAGGGTTAGGTTTATGGTTAGGGTTAGGGTTAGGGTTAAGGTTGACTTTAGGATTAGGGTTAGGGTAAGTGTTAGGGTTAGGGTTAAGGTTGAGGTTAGGGTTAGGGTACAGGTTAGGGTTATGGTTAGGGTTAGGGTAAGGGAAAGGGGTAGGGTTAGGGTTAGGGTTAAGGTTGAGGTTATTGTAAGGGTAAGGTTTAGGGTTAAGTTTAGGGTTAGGTTTAGGGTTAGAGTTAGGGTTAGGGTTAGGGTAAGGGTAAGGTTTAGGGTTATAGTTAGGGTTAGGGTTTGGGTAAGGGTTAGGGTTAGGGGTTAGTGTTAGTGTTAGGGTTAGGTTAAGGGTTAGGGTTAGGGTTAGGTTTAGGGTTAGGATAAGGGTTAGGGTTAGCATTAGGGTAAGGGAAAGTGTTAGGGTTAGGGTTAGGTTTAGCCTTAAGGTAAGTGTAAGGGTTAGGGTTAAGGTTAGGGTTAGGTTTAGGATGTGGGTTAAGGTTAGGGTTAGGGTTAGGGTAACGGTAAGGGTTAGGGTTAGGGTTAGGGTTAGGGTAAGAGTTAGGGTTAGGGTTAGCATTAGGGTTAGGGTTAGGGTAAGGGTAAGGGTTAGGTTTAAGGTTAGGGTTAAGTGTTAGGATTAGGGTTAGTGTTAGGGTTAGGTTAGAATTAGGGTGAGGGTAAGGGTAAGGTTTAGGGTTAGGCTTGGTGTTAGGTTTAGGTTTAGGGTTAGGGTTAGGGAAAGGGTAACGTCTAGGGTTAGGTTTAGGGTTAGGGTTAGTGTTTGGATTAGGGTTAGGGTTAGGTTTAGGGTTATGGTTGGGGTAAGGGTAAGAGTTAGGGTTATGGTAAGTGTAGGTTTAGGGAAAGGGTATGGGTTAGGGTTAGAGTTAGGGTTAGGGTAAGGATTAGGGTTAGGGTTAGGGTTAGGGTAAGGGATAGGTTTATGTTTATGGTTAGCATTAAGTTTAGGGTTAGGGTTAGGATAAGGGTAAGGTTAAGTGTTAGGGTTAGGGTTAGGGTTACGTTTAGGGTTAGAGGTTAGGGTTAGTGTTAGGTTTAGGGTTAGGGTTAGGGTAAGGGTAAGGGTTAGGGTTAGGTTTAGGGTTAGGGTTAAGTTTAGGGTTAGGGTTAGGGTAAGGGTTAGGTTTAGCTTTAGGGTTAGGGTTAAGGTTGACGTTAGGGTTTGGGTTAGGGTAAAGTTTAGGGTTAGGGTAAGGGTTAGGTTAAGGGTTAGGGTTAAGTGTTGGGGTTAGGGTAAGGGTTACGGTTAGGTTTAGGGTTAGGGTGAGGGTAAGTGTTAGGGATAGGGGTAGAGTTAGGGTTAGGGTTAGGGTAATGGTAAGGGTTAGGTTTAGGGTTTGGTTTAGGTTAAGGGTTAGGTTAAGGGTTAGGTTTGGGGTTAAGGTTATGGTTAAGGGTAGGGTGAGGGTTAGGGTTAGATTTAGGGTTAGGGTTTGGGTAAGGGTAAGGGTTAGGCTTAGGGTTAGTGTAGGTTTATTGAAAGGGTAAGGGTTAGGGTTAGAGTTAGGGTAAGGGTAAGCGTTAGGGTTACGGTTATGGTTAGGGTAAGGGTTAAGTTTAGGGGTTAGGGTTAGTGTTATTGTTAGGTTTAGGGTTAGGGTTTGGGTTAGGGTTAGGGTTAGGGTAAGGTTTAGGGTTAGGGTTAGGATTAGGTTTAAGGTTGGAGTTAAGTTTAGGGTTAGGGATAGGGTAAGTGTAAGGCTTAGGGTTAGAGTTAGCATTAGGGTAAGTGTTAGGGTTAGGGTTAGGGTTAGGGTTAGAGTTAGGATAAGTGTTAGGGTTAGGGTTAGGGTTAGGTTTAGTGCTGGGGTTAAGTTTAGGGTTAGTGTAATGGTTAGGGTTAGGGTTAGAGTTAGGGTTAGGGTTAGGTTTGAGGTTAGGGTTAGGGTTAGAGTAAGATTTAGGGTTAGGATAAGGGTTAGGGTTAGGGTTAGGGTTAGGGTAAGGGTTAGGGTTATAGTTAGGATTAGGGTTAGGGTAAGGGTTAGGGTTAGCGGTTGGTGTTAGTGTTAGGGTTAGGTTAAGGGTTAGGGTTAGGGTTAGGGTTAGGGTTAGGATAAGGATTAGGGTTAGCGTTAGGGTAAGGGAAATTGTTAGGGTTAGGGTTAGGTTTAGCCTTAGGGTAAGGGTAAGGGTTAGGGTTAAGGTTAGGGTTAGGTTTAGGATGTGGGTTAAGGTTAGGGTTAGGGTTATGGTAACGGTAAGGGTTAGGGTTAGGGTTAGGGTTAGGGTAAGAGTTAGGGTTAGGGTTAGAATTAGGGTTTGGGTTAGGGTAAGGGTAAGGGTTAGGTTTAGGGTTAGGGTTAAGTGTTAGGATTAGGGTTAGTGTTAGGGTTAGGTTAGAATTAGGGTGAGGGTAAGGGTAAGGTTTAGGGTTAGGGTTGGTGTTAGGTTTAGGTTTAGGGTTAGGGTCAGGAAAAGGGTAACGGTTAGGGTTAGGTTTAGGGTTAGGGTTAGGGTTTGGGTTAGGGTTAGGGTTAGGTTTAGGGTTATGGTTGGGTTAAGGGTAAGAGTTAGGGTTAGGGTAAGTGTAGGTTTAGGGAAAGGGTATGGGTTAGGTTTAGAGTTAGGGTTAGGGTAAGGATTAGGGTTAGGGTTAGGGTAAGGGTTAGGTTTATGTTTATGGTTAGCATTAAGTTTAGGGTTAGGGTTAGGATAAGGGTAAGGTTAAGTGTTAGGGTTAGGGTTAGGGTTACGTTTAGGGTTAGGGGTTAGGGTTAGTGTTAGGTTTAGGGTTAGGGTTAGGGTAAGGGTAAGGGTTAGGGTTAGGTTTAGGGTTAGGGTTAAGTTTAGGGTTAGGGTTAGGGTAAGGGTTAGGTTTAGCTTTAGGGTTAGGGTTAAGTTTGACGTTAGGGTTTGGGTTAGGGTAAAGGTTAGGGTTAGGGGAAGGGTTAGGTTTAGGGTTAAGGTTAAGTGTTAGGGCTAGTGTAAGAGTTAGAGTTAGGTTTAGGGTTAGGATGAGGGTAAGTGTTAGGGATAGGGTTAGATTTAGGGTTAGGTTTAGGGTAATGGTAAGGGTTAGGTTTAGGGTTAGGTTTAGGGTAAGGGTTAGGTTAAGGGTTAGGTTTGGGGTTAAGGTTATGGTTAAGGTTAGGGTGAGGGTTAGGGTTAGATTTAGGGTTAGGGTTTGGGTAAAGGTAAGGGTTAGGCTTAGGGTTAGTGTAGATTTATTGAAAGGGTAAGTGTTAGGGTTAGGGTTAGGGTAAGGGTAAGCGTTAGGTTTAGGTTTAGGGATAGGGTAAGGGTTAGGGTTAGGGATAGAGTTAGGTTTAGGGTTAGGGTACGTGTAAGGTTTAGGGTTAGGGTTATGGTTAGGGTAAGTGTTAGGGTAAAGGTAAGGGTTAGGGTTAGGGTTAGGTTTAGGGTTGGGGTTCAGGTAATGTTAGGTTTAGTGTAAGGGTAAGGGTTAGGGTTAGGGTTAGGGTAAGGGTAAGGGTTAGGGTAAGGGTTAGGGTTTGGGTTAGGTGTTAGGGTTAGGGTTAGGGTTAGGTTTAGGGTTAGGGTTAGGGTAAGGGTAAGGGTTAGGTTTAGGGTTAGGGTTAGGTTTAGTGGTAAGGTTAGGGTAAGGGTTAGGGTTAGTGTTAGGGTTAGGGTTAAGTTTGACGTTAGGGTTAGTGTTAGGGTAAGGGTTACGTTTAGGCTTAAGGTTGGGGGAGGGTTACGATTAGGGTTAGGGTACGGGTTAGGGTTAGGGTAAGGTTTAGGGTTAGGGGTAGGGTTAGGGTTATGGTTAGGGTAAGGGTAAGGGATAGAGTTAGGGTTAGGGTTAAGTTTGAGGTTAGGGTTAGGGTTAGAGTAAGGTTTAGGGTTGGGTTTAGGGTAAGGGTTAGGTTTAGGGTTAAGGTTGAGCTTAGGGTTAGGGTTAGAGTAAGGATTAGGGTTAGGGTTAGGGTATGGGTTAGGGTTAGGGTTAAGGTTGAGGTAGGGTTACGTTTAGGGTTAGGGTTAGGGTTAGGTTTTTGATTAGGGTTAGGGAAAGGGTAAGGGTGAGGGTTAGGGTTAGGTTTAACGTTAGGGTTAGGGTTAGGGTTTGGGTTAGGGTTAGGGTAAGGGTAAGGGTTAGGGTTAGGGTAAGGGTAAAGGTTAGGTTTAGGGTTAGGGTTAGAGTTACAGTAAGGGTTAGGGTTAGGGGTTAGGGTTAGTGTTAGGGTTAGGTTAAGGGTTAGGGTTAGGGTTAGTGTTAGGATAAGGGTTAGGGTTAGGGTTAGGGTAAGGCAAAGTGTTAGTGTTAGGGATAGGTTTAGCGTTAGGGTAAGGGTAAGGGTTAGGTTTAGTGTTAGGGTTAAGTGTTAAGATTAGGGTTAATGTTAGGGTTAGGTTAGAGTTAGGGTGAGGGTAAGGGTAAGGTTAGGGTTAGGGTTAGGGTAGAGGTTAGGTTTAGTGGTTAGAGTTAGGGTTAGGGTTAGGATAAGGGTTAGGGTTAGGTTAGAGTAAGGGAAAGTGTTAGCTTTAGGGTTAGGTTTAGCGTTAAGATAAGGGTAAGGGTTAGGTTTAGGGTTAGGGGTAGGTTTAGGATTTGTTTTAAGTTTAAGGTTAGGGTTAGGGTAACGGTAAAGGTTAGGGTTAGGATTAGGTTTAGGGTAAGAGTTAGGGTTAGGGTTAGGGTTAGGTTTAGGGTTAGGGTAAGGGTAAGGTTTAGGGTTATAGTTAGGGTTAGGGTTAGGGTAAGGGTTAGGTTTAGGGGTTAGTGTTAGTGTTAGTGTTAGGGTTAAGTTAAGGGTTAGGGTTAGGGTTAGGGTTATTGTTAGGGTAAGTGTTAGGGTTAGGGTTAGGTTTAGTGCTGGGCTTAAGTTTAGGTTTAGTGTAAGGGTTAGGGTTAGGGTTAGGTTTAGGGGTTAGGCTTAGGTTTAGGGTTACGGGTAGGGTTAGGGTTAGGGTTAGGGAAAGGATATGTGTTGGGGTTAGGGTTAGGGTTAGGGTAAGGGTTAGGGTTAGGGTTAGGGTTAGGCTTAAGGTTGACGTTAGGATTAGATTTAGGGTAAGGGTTAGGGTTAAGGTTGAGGTTAGGGTTAGGGTACAGGTCAGGGTCAGGGTTAGGGTTAGGGTAAGGGTAATGGGTAGGGTTATGGTTAGGGTTAAGGTTGAGGTTAGGTTTAGGGTTAGAGTAAGGTTTAGGAGTAGGGTAAGGGTTAGGGTTAGGGTTAGGGTTAGAGTTAGTGTTAGGGTTAGGGTAAGGGTAAGGGTTGGGGTTATAGTTAGGGTTAGGGTTAGGGTAAGGGTAAAGTTTAGGTTTAGGGTCATGGTTAGGGTTAGGGTAATGGTTAGGGTAAGGGGTTAATGTTAGTGTTAGTGTTAGGTTAAGGGTTAGGGTTAGGGTTAGTGTTAGGATAAGGGTTAGGGTTAGGGTTAGGGTAAGGGAAAGTGTTAGTCTTAGGGATAGGTTTAGTGTTAGGGTAACGGTAAAGGTTAGTGTTAGTGTTAGGGTTAGGCTCAGGGTTGGGGTTAAGGATATGGTTAGGGTTATGGTAAGGGTAAGGTTTAGGGTTAGGGTTAGGGTTAGGGTAAGAGTTAGGTTTAGGTTTAGGGTTAGGGTTAGGGTTAGGGTAAGAGTAAGGGTTAGGGCTAGGGTTAGGGTTAGGTTTAGGGTTAGGGTTTGGGTAAGGGTAAGGGTTAGGTTTAGGGTTAGGGTTAGGGTAAGGGTAAGGGTTAGGGTTAGGGTAAGCGTTAATTTTAGGGTAAGGGTTAGGGTTATGATAAGGATAATGGTAAACGTTAGGGTTAGGGTAAGGGTTAGGGTTAGGGTTAGGGTAAGGGAAAGGGTTAGGTTTAGGGTTAGGGTTAAGTGTTAGGATTAGGATTAGTGTTAGGGTTAGGATTAGAGTTAGGGTGAGGGTAAGGATAAGGTTTAGGGTTAGGGTTAGGGTTAGGTTTAGGGTTAGGTTTAGGGAAAGGGTAAAGGTTAGGGTTAGGGTTAGGGTTAAGTTTAGGGTTAGGGTTAGATTTGGGGTTAGGGTTAGGTTTAGGGTTAGGGTTTGGGTAAGGGTAAGGGTTAGGGTTAGGGTTAGGGTAGGTTTAGGGAAAGGTTATGGTTTAGGGTTAGGGTTAGGGTTAGGGTAAGGATTGGGGTCAGGGTTAGGGTTAGGGTAAGGGTTAAGTTTAGGGTTATGGATAGCATTAGGTTTAGGGTTAGGGTTAGAGTAAGGGTAAGGGTAAGGGTTAGGGTTAGGGTTAGAGTCACTGTTAGGGTTAGGGGTTAGGGTTAGTGTTAGGTTTAGGGTTAGGGTTAGGGTAAGTGTTAGGGTTAGGGTTAGGGTTAGAGTAAGGGTAAGTGTTAGGGTTAGGGTTAGGGTAAGGATTAGGGTAAGTGTTAGGGTAGGGTTAGGGTTAGGTTTAGGGTTGAGGTTAAAGTTAAGGTTAGGGTTAGGGTAAGGGTAAGGGGTAGGGTTAGGTTAAGCGTTAGGGTTAGGGTAAGGGTGAAGGGTTAGGGTTAGGGTTAGGGTTAGGGTTAGGTTAGGGTTAGGGTTAGGGTTAGGGTTAGGGTAAGGATTAAGGTTAGGGTTAGGCTTAGGGTTAGGGTTAGTGTAAGCGTAAGTGTTAGGGTTAGGGTTAGGGTTAGGTATAGGGTAAGGGTTAGGGTTAGGGTTAGGGTTAGGTTTAGCGTTGGGGTTAAGGTTAGGATTAGGGTTAGGGTAAGGGTAAGGTTTAGGGTTAGGGTTAGGGTTAGGGTTAAGGTTAGGGTTAGGGTTCGGTTTAGGGTTAGGATTAGGGTAAGGGTAATGGTTAGGGTTAGGTTTAGGGTTACGGTTGGGGTTAGGGTTAAGTTTGACGTTAGGGTTAGTGTTAGGGTAAGGGTTACGTTTAGGCTTAAGGTTGGGGGAGGGTTACGATTAGGGTTAGGGTACGGGTTAGGGTTAGGGTAAGGGTTAGGGTTAGGGGTAGGGTTAGGGTTATGGTTAGGGTAAGGGTAAGGGATAGAGTTAGGGTTAGGGTTAAGTTTGAGGTTAGGGTTAGGGTTAGAGTAAGGTTTAGGGTTGGGTTTAGGGTAAGGGTTAGGTTTAGGGTTAAGGTTGAGCTTAGGGTTAGGGTTAGAGTAAGGATTAGGGTTAGGGTTAGGGTATGGGTTAGGGTTAGGGTTAATGTTGAGGTAGGGTTACGTTTAGGGTTAGGGTACGGGTTAGGGTAAGGGTTAGGGTTAGGGTTAGGGTTAGGGTTAGGCTTAAGGTTGACGTTAGGATTAGATTTAGGGTAAGGGTTAGGGTTAAGGTTGAGGTTAGGGTTAGGGTACAGGTCAGGGTCAGGGTAAGGGTTAGGGTTAGGGTTAGGGTTAGAGTTAGTGTTAGGGTTAGGGTAAGGGTAAGGGTTAGGGTTATAGTTAGGGTTAGGGTAAGGGTAAAGTTTAGGTTTAGGTTTATGGTTAGGGTTAGGGTAAGGGTTAGGGTTAGGGGTTAATGTTAGTGTTAGGGGTAGGTTAAGGGTTAGGGTTAGGGTTAGTGTTAGGATAAGGGTTAGGGTTAGGGTTAGGGTAAGGGAAAGTGTTAGTCTTAGGGATAGGTTTAGCGTTAGGGTAACGGTAAAGGTTAGTGTTAGTGTTAGGGTTAGGCTCAGGGTTCTGGTTAAGGATAGGGTTAGGGTTATGGTAAGGGTAAGGTTTAGGGTTAGGGTTAGGGTTAGGGTAAGAGTTAGGTTTAGGTTTAGGGTTAGGGTTAGAGTTAGGGTAAGAGTAAGGGTTAGGGCTAGGGTTAGGGTTAGGTTTAGGCGTAGGGTTTGGGTAAGGGTAAGGGTTAGGTTTAGGGTTAGGGTTAGGGTAAGTGTTAGGGTTAGGGTTAGGGTTAGAGTTAGGGTGAGGGTAAGGATAAGGTTTAGGGTTAGGGTTAGGGTTAGGGTTACGGTTAGGTTTAGGGTTGAAGTTAAGGTTAAGTTTAGGGTTAGGGTAAGGGTAAGGGTTAGGGTTAGGGTAAGCGTTAATTTTAGGGTAAGGGTTAGGGTTATGATAAGGATAATGGTAAACATTAGGGTTAGGGTAAGGGTTAGGGTTAGGGTTAGGGTAAGGGTAAGGGTTAGGTTTAGGGTTAGGGTTAAGTGTTAGGATTAGGATTAGTGTTAGGGTTAGGATTAGAGTTAGGGTGAGGGTAAGGATAAGGTTTAGGGTTAGGGTTAGGGTTAAGTTTAGGGTTAGGTTTAGGGAAAGGGTAAAGGTTAGGGTTAGGGTTAGGGTTACGTTAGGGTTAGGGTTAGGTTTGGGGTTAGGGTTAGGTTTAGGGTTAGGGTTTGGGTAAGGGTAAGGGTTAGGGTTAGGGTTAGGGTAGGTTTAGGGAAAGGTTATGGTTTAGGGTTAGGGTTAGGGTTAGGGTAAGGATTGGGGTCAGATTTAGGGTTAGGGTAAGGGTTAAGTTTAGGGTTATGGATAGCATTAAGTTTAGGGTTAGGGTTAGAGTAAGGGTAAGGGTAAGAGTTAGGGTTAGGGTTAGAGTCACTGTTAGGGTTAGGGGTTAGGGTTAGTGTTAGGTTTAGGGTTAGGGTTAGGGTAAGTGTTAGGGTTAGGGTTAGGGTTAGAGTAAGGGTAAGTGTTAGGGTTAGGGTTAGGGTTAGGATTAGGGTAAGTGTTAGGGTAGGGTTAGGGTTAGGGTTAGGTTTAGGGTTGAGGTTAAGGTTAAGGTTAGGGTTAGGGTAAGGGTAAGGGGTAGGGTTAGGTTAAGCGTTAGGGTTAGGGTAAGGGTGAAGGGTTAGGGTTAGGGTTAGGGTTAGGGTTAGATTAGGGTTAGGGTTAGGGTTAGGGTTAGGGTTATGATAAAGATAAGGGTAAGCGTTAGGGTTAGGGTTAGGATTAGGGTTAGGGGTTAGGGTTAGGGTAAGGGTAAGATTTAGGGTTATTAGGGTTAGGGTTAAGGTTAGGGTTAGGGTAAGGGTAAGTGTTAGGGATAGGGTTAGGGTTAGGGTTAGGGTTAGGGTTAGGGTTAGGGTAAGGGTAAGTTAGGGTTAGGGTTAGGGTTAGGGTAACGGTAAGTATTAGGGTTAGTGTTAGGGTTAGGGTTACTGTAAGGATTAGGGATAGGGTTAGGGTTAGGGTAAGGGTAAGTTTAGGGTTAGGGTTAGGGTTACGGTTTTGGTTAGGGTTTGGGTAAGTGTTAGGGTAAGGGTTAGGGTTAGAGTTAGGGTTAGGGTTAGGTTTAGGGTTAGGGTTTGGGTAAGGGTAAGGGTTAGGTTTAGGGTTAGGGTTAGGGTAAGTGTTAGGGTTAGGGTTAGGGTTAGAGTTAGGGTGAGGGTAAGGATAAGGTTTAGGGTTAAGGTTAGGGTTAGGGTTACCGTTAGGTTTAGGGTTGAGGTTAAGGTTAAGGTTAGGGTTAGGGTAAGGGTAAGGTTTAGGGTTAGGGTAAGCGTTAAGGTTAGGTTAAGGTTTAGGGTTATGATAAGGATAAGGGTAAACGTTAGGGTTAGGGTAAGGGTTAGGGTTAGGGTTAGGGTAAGGGTAAGGGTTAGGTTTAGGGTTAGGGTTAAGTGTTAGGATAAGGATTAGTGTTAGGGTTAGGATTAGAGTTAGGGTGAGGGTAAGGATAAGGTTTAGGGTTAGGGTTAGGGTTAGGGTTACGGTTAGGTTTAGGGTTGAGGTTAAGGTTAAGGTTAGGGTTAGGGAAAGGGTAAGGGTTAGGGTTAGGGTAAGCGTTAATTTTAGGGTAAGGGTTAGGGTTATGATAAGGATAATGGTAAACGTTAGGGTTAGGGTAAGGGTTAGGGTTAGGGTTAGGGTAAGGGTAAGGGTTAGGTTTAGGGTTAGGGTTAAGTGTTAGGATTAGGATTAGTGTTAGGGTTAGGATTAGAGTTAGGGTGAGGGTAAGGATAAGGTTTAGGGTTAGGGTTAGGGTTAGGTTTAGGGTTAGGTTTAGGGAAAGGGTAAAGGTTAGGGTTAGGGTTAGGGTTAAGTTTAGGTTTAGGGTTAGGTTTGGAGTTAGGGTTAGGTTTAGGGTTAGGGTTTGGGTAAGGGTAAGGGTTAGGGTTAGGGTTAGGGTACGTTTAGGGAAAGGTTATGGTTTAGGGTTAGGGTTAGGGTTAGGGTAAGGATTTGGGTCAGGGTTAGGGTTAGGGTAAGGGTTAAGTTTAGGGTTATGGATAGCATTAAGTTTAGGGTTAGTGTTAGAGTAAGGGTAAGGGTAAGGGTTAGGGTTAGGGTTAGAGTTACTGTTAGGGTTAGGGGTTAGGGTTAGTGTTAGGTTTAGGGTTAGGGTTAGGGTAAGTGTTAGGGTTAGGGTTAGGGTTAGAGTAAGGGTAAGTGTTAGGGTTAGGGTTAGGGTTAGGATTAGGGTAAGTGTTAGGGTAGGGTTAGGGTTAGGGTTAGGTTTAGGGTTGAGGTTAAGGTTAGGGTTAGGGTTAGGGTAAGGGTAAGGGGTAGGGTTAGGTTAAGCGTTAGGGTTAGGGTAAGGGTGAAGGGATAGGGTTAGGGTTAGGGTTAGGTTTAGGTTAGGGTTAGGGTTAGGGTTAGGGTTAGGGTTATGATAAGGATAAGGGTAAGCGTTAGGGTTAGGGTTAGGATTAGGGTTAGGGGTTAGGGTTAGGGTAAGGGTAAGATTTAGGGTTATTAGTGTTAGGGTTAAGGTTAGGGTTAGGGTAAGTGTAAGTGTTAGGGATAGGGTTAGGGTTAGGGGTAGGGTTAGGGTTAGGGTTAGGGTTAGGGTAAGGGTAAGTTAGGGTTAGGGTTAGGGTTAGGGTAACGGTAAGTATTAGGGTTAGTGTTAGGGTTAGGGTTACTGTAAGGATTAGGGATAGGGTTAGGGTTAGGGTAAGGGTAAGTTTAGGGTTAGGGTTAGGGTTACGGTTTTGGTTAGGGTTTGGGTAAGTGTTAGGGTAAGGGTTAGGGTTAGAGTTAGGTTTAGGGTTGGGGTTTAGGTAATGTTAGGGTTAGGGTCAGGGAAAGGATTAGGGTTAGGGTTAGGTTTAGGGTAAGTGTTAGGGTTAGAGTTAGGTTTAGGTTAAGGTTAAGGGTTAGGGTTAGGGTTAGGGTTAGGTTTAGGGTTAGTGTTAGGTTATGGGTAAGGGTTAGGTTTAGGGTTAGGGTTAGGTTTAGGGTTAGGGTTAGGGTAATGGTTAGGGTTAGGGTTAAGGTTGACATTAGGGTTAGGATTAGGGTAAGGGTTAGGGTTAGGTTAGGGTTAGGGTTAGAGTAAGGGTTAGGGTTAGGGTAAGGGTAAGGGTTAGAGTTAGGTTTAGGGTTAGGGTTTGGGTAAGGGTAAGGGTTAGGTTTAGGGTTAGGGTTAGGGTAAGTGTTAGGGTTAGGGTTAGGGTTAGAGTTAGGGTGATGGTAAGGATAAGGTTTAGGGTTAAGGTTAGGGTTAGGGTTACGGTTAGGTTTAGGGTTGAGGTTAAGGTTAAGGTTAGGGTTAGGGTAAGGGTAAGGTTTAGGGTTAGGGTAAGCGTTAAGTTTAGGTTAAGGTTTAGGGTTATGATAAGGATAAGGGTAAACGTTAGGGTTAGGTTAAGGGTTAGGGTTAGGGTTAGGGTAAGGGTAAGGGTTAGGTTTAGGGTTAGGGTTAAGTGTTAGGATAAGGATTAGTGTTAGGGTTAGGATTAGTGTTAGGGTGAGGGTAAGGATAAGGTTTAGGGTTAGGGTTAGGGTTAGGTTTAGGGTTAGGTTTAGGGAAAGGGTAAAGGTTAGGTTTAGGGTTAGGGTTAAGTTTAGGGTTAGGGTTAGGTTTGGGGTTAGGGTTAGGTTTAGGGTTAGGGTTTGGGTAAGGATAAGGGTTAGGGTTAGGGTTAGGGTACGTTTAGGGAAAGGTTATGGTTTAGGGTTAGGGTTAGGGTTAGGGTAAGGATTGGGGTCAGGGTTAGGGTTAGGGTAAGGGTTAAGTTTAGGATTATGGATAGCATTAAGTTTAGGGTTAGGGTTAAAGTAAGGGTAAGGGTAAGGGTTAGGGTTAGGGTTAGAGTTACTGTTAGGGTTAGGGGTTAGGGTTAGTGTGAGGTTTAGGGTTAGGGTTAGGGTAAGTGTTAGGGTTAGGGTTAGGGTTAGAGTAAGGGTAAGTGTTAGGGTTAGGGTTAGGGTTAGGATTAGAGTAAGTTTTAGGGTAGGTTTAGGGTTAGGGTTAGGTTTAGGGTTGAGGTTAAGGTTAAGGTTAGGGTTAGGGTAAGGGTAAGGGGTAGTGTTAGGTTAAGCGTTAGGGTTAGGGTAAGGGTTAGGGTTAGTGTTAGGGTTAGGGTTAGGGTTAGGTTAGGGTTAGGGTTAGGGTTAGGGTTAGGGTAAGGGTAAGTGTTAGGGATAGGGTTAGGGTTAGGGGTAGGGTTAGGGATAGGGTTAGGGTTAGGGTTAGGGTAAGGGTAAGTTAGGTTTAGGGTTAGGGTTAGGGTAACGGTAAGTATTAGGGATAGTGTTAGGGTTAGGGTTACTGTAAGGATTAGGGATAGGGTTAGGGTTAGGGTAAGGGTAAGTTTAGGGTTAGGGTTAGAGTTACGGTTTTGGTTAGGGTTTGGGTAAGTGTTAGGGTAAGGGTTAGGGTTAGAGTTAGGTTTAGGGTTGGGGTTTAGGTAATGTTAGGGTTAGGGTCAGGGTAAGGATTAGGGTTAGGGTTAGGTTTAGCGTTAGGGTAAGGGTAAGGGTTAGGGTTTGGGTTAGGTTTAGGTTTAGGATTGGGGTTAAGGTTAGAGTTAGGGTTAGGGTTAGGGTTAGGTTTAGGGTTAGTGTTAGGATATGGGTAAGGATTAGGTTTAGGGTTAGGGTTAGGTTTAAGGTTGACATTAGGGCTAGGGTTAGGGCAAGGGTTAGGGTTAGGGTTAGGGTTAGGGTTAGAGTTAGGGTTAGGGTTAGGGTTAGGGTAAGGGTTAGGGGTAGGTTTATGGTTAGGATAAGGTTTAGGTTTAGGGTTAGGGTTAGTGTAAGAGTAAGTGTTAGGGTTAGGGTTAGGGTTAGGTATAGGGTAAGGGTTACGGTTAGGGTTAGGGTTAGGTTTAGGTTTGGGGTTAAGGTTAGGGTTAGGGTTAGGGTTAGGGTTAGGGTAAGGGTTAGGGTTAGGGTTAGGACTTAGGTTAGGTTTTGGGTTCGGTTTAGGGTTAGGATTAGGGTAAGTGTAAGGGTTAGGCTTAGGTTTAGGGTTAGGTTTAGGGTTAGGGTTAAGGTTAGGTTTGGGGTTAGGTTAAGGGTAAGTATTAGCGTTAGGGTTAGGGTTAGGGTAAGGGTTAGGGTTAGGGTTAGGGTAGGGTTAGGGTTAGGGTTAGATTTAGGGTTACAGTAAGGGTTAGGGTTAGGGTTAGGGTTATTGTAAGCGTAAGTGTTAGGGTTAGGGTTAGGGTTAGGGTAAAGTTTAGGGATACGGTTAGGGTTAGGGTAAGGGTAAGTGTTAGCCTTAGGGGTAGGGTTAGGGTTAGGGTAAGTGTTAGGGAAAGGGTTAGGGTTAGGTTAGGTTTAGGGTTGGGGTTTAGGTTAGGGTCAGGTTTAGGGTAAGTGTAAGTGTTAGGGTTAGGGTTAGGGTTAGGGTAAGTGTTAGGGTTAGGGTTAGGGTTAGGGTAAGGGTAAGTGTTAGGGTTAGGGTTAGGTTTAGCGTTAGGGTAAGGGTAAGGTTTAGAGTTTGGGTTAGGGTTAGGTTTAGGATTGGGGTTAAGGTTAGAGTTAGGGTTAGGGTAACGGTAAGGGTTAGGGTTAGGGTTAGGGTTAGGGTAAGAGTTAGGGTTAGGGTTAGGGTTAGGGTTAAGGTAAGTGTAAGGGATAGGTTTAGGGTTAGGGTTAAGTGTTAGGGTTAGGGTTAGTGTTAAGGTTAGGGTGAGGGTAAGGGTAAGGTTTAGGGTTAGGGTTATGTTTAGGTTTACGGTTAGGGTTAGGGAAAGCGTAAGGGTTAGGGTTAGGGTTAGGTTTAAGGTTAGGTTTAGGGTTAGGGTTAGGGTTAGGTTTAGGGTTAGGGTTTGGGTAATGGTAAGGGTTAGGGTTAGGGTTAGGGTTAGGGTTAGGGTAAGGGTTAGGTTTAGGGTTAGGGTTAGGGTTAGGGTTAGGTTTAGGGTTAGGATAAAGGTTAGGGTTAGGGTTAGGGTTAGGGTTATGGTAAGAGTTAGGGTTATGGTTAGGGTTAGGTTTAAGGTTAGGTTTAGGGTTAGAGTTAGGGTTGGGTTAGGGTTAGGGTTTGGGTAACGGTAAGGGTTATGGTTAGGGTTAGGGTTAGAGTTAGGGTAAGGGTTAGGTTTAGGGTTAGGCTTACGGTTAGAGTTAGGTTAGGGTTAGGGTAAGGATAAGGGTTAGGGTTAGGGTTAGGGTAAGGGTTAGGGGTTAGGGATAGGGTTATGGTTAGGGTAAGGTTTAGGGTTAGGGTTAGGGTAAGGGTTAGGATTAGGGTTAGGGTTAGGTTTAGGGTTAGTGTTTGGGTAAGTGTAAGGGTTAGTGTTAGGGTTAGGGTAGGTTTAGGATAGGGTAAGGGTTAGGGTTAGGGTTACGGTAGATTTGGTTTAGGGTTAGGGTAAGCGTAAGAATTAGGGTTAGGGTTAATGTTAGGTTTAGGGTTAGGGTTAGAGTAAGGGTTAGGGTTAAGGTTAGGGTTAGTGTTAGGTTTAGGGTTGGGGTTAGGGTTATGGTAAGGGTTAGGGTTAGGGTTAGTGTTAGGTTTAAGGTTAGGGTTATATGTAAGGGTAATGGTTAGGTTTAGGGTTAGGGTTAATTGTTAGGATTAGGATTAGTGTTAGGGTTAGGATTAGAGTTAGGGTGAGGGTAAGGATAAGGTTTAGGGTTAGGGTTAGGGTTAGGTTTAAGGTAAGTGTTAGGGTAGGGTTAGGGTTAGGGTT
Source organism: Megascapheus bottae (assembly GCA_024803745.1). Lineage (NCBI taxonomy): Eukaryota > Metazoa > Chordata > Mammalia > Rodentia > Geomyidae > Megascapheus > Megascapheus bottae. Next base: position 2,543,377 of record JANJXV010000067.1, on the reverse strand, counting down.
AGGTTTAGGGTTGAGGTTAAGGTTCAGGTTAGGGTTAGGGTAAGCGTAACGGTTAGGGTTAGGGTTAGGGTTAGCTTATGGGTAAGGGTTAGGGTTATGATAGGGATAAGGGTAAACGTTAGGGTTAGGGTAAGGGTTAGGATTAGGGTAAGTGTAAGGGTTAGGGGTAGGGTTAGGTTTAGTTTAGGGGTTAGGGTTAGGGTAAGGGTAAGATTTAGTGCTATTAGGGTTAGGGTTAAGGTTAGGGTTAGGGTAAGGGTAAGTGTTAGGTATAGGGTTAGGGTTAGGGTTAGGGTTAGGGTTAGTGTTAGGGTAAGGGTAAGTTAGGGTTAGGGTTAGGGTTAGGGTAACGGTAAGTATTAGGGTTAGTGTTAGGGTTAGGTTTAGGGTAAGGGTTAGGGATAGGGTTAGGGTTAGGGTAAGGGTAAGGGTTAGGTTTAGGGTTAGGGTTAAGTGTTAGGATTAGGATTAGTGTTAGGGTTAGGATTAGAGTTAGGGTGAGGGTAAGGATAAGGTTTAGGGTTAGGGTTAGGGTTAGGTTTAGGGTTAGGCTTAGGGAAAGGGTAAAGGTTAGGGTTAGGGTTATGGTTAAGTTTAGGGTTAGGGTTAGGTTTGGGGTTAGGGTTAGGTTTAGGGTTAGGGTTTGGGTAAGGGTAAGGGTTATGGTTAAGGTTAGGGTAGGTTAAGGGAAAGGTTATGGTTTATGGTTAGGGTTAGGGTTAGGGTAAGGTTTGGGGTCAGGGTTAGGGTTAGGGTAAGGGTTAAGTTTAGGGTTATGGATAGCATTAAGTTTAGGGTTAGGGTTAGAGAAAGGGTAAGGATAAGGGTTAGGGTTAGGGTTAGAGTTACGGTTAGGTTTAGGGGTTAGGGTTAGTGTTAGGTTTAGGGTTAGGGTTAGGGTAATTGTTAGGTTAGGGTTATGGTTAGAGTTAGAGTTAGTGTTAGTGTAAGTGTTAGGGTAGGGTTAGGGTTAGGGTTAGGTTTAGGGTTGAGGTTAAGGTTAAAGTTAGGGTTAGGGTAAGGGTAAGGGGTAGGGGTAGGGTTAGGGTAAGCGTTAGGGTTAGGGTAAGGGTTAGGGTTATGATAAGGATAAGGGTAAGCGTTAGGGTTAGGGTAAGGGTTAGGTTTAGGGTAAGGGTAAGGGTTAGGGTTAGGGTTAGGATTAGGGTTAAGGGTTAGGGTTAGGGTAAGGGTAAGATTTAGGGTTATTAGGGTTAGGGTTAAGGTTAGGGTTAGGGTAAGGGTAAGTGTTAGGGATAGGGTTAGGGTTAGGGGTAGGGTTAGGGTTAGGGTTAGGGTTAGGGTAAAGGTAAGTTAGGGTGAGGGTTAGGGTTAGGGTAACGGTAATTATTAGGTTTAGTGTTAGGGTTAGGGTTAGGGTAAGGATTAGGGATAGGGTTATGGTTAGGGTAAGGGTAAGTTTAGGGTTAGGGTTAGGGTTACAGTTTTGGTTAGGGTTTGGGTAAGTGTTAGGGTAAGGGTTAGGGTTAGAGTTAGGTTTAGGGCTGGGGTTTAGATAATGTTGGGGTTAGGGTCAGGGTAAGGATTAGGGTTAGGGTTAGGTGTAGGGTAAGTGTTAGGGTTAGGGTTAGGGTTAGGTTTAGGTTAAAGATAAGGGTTAGGGTTAGGGTTAGGGTTAGGGGTTAGGGTTAGGGTTAGGTTTAGGTTTAGGGTTAGGGTTAGCTTATTGGTAAGGGTTAGGTTTAGGGTTAGGGTTAGGTTTAGGGTTAGGGTTAGGGTAAGGGTTAGGGTTAGGGTTAAGATTGACATTAGGGTTAGTGTTAGGGTAAGGTTCAGGGTGAGGTTTAGGGTTAGAGTTAGGGTTAGGGTTAGGGTTAGGGTTAGAGTAAGGGTAAGTGTTAGGGTTAGGGTTAGGGTTAGTGTTAGTGTAAGTGTTAGGGTAGGGTTAGGGTTAGGTTTAGGGTTGAGGTTAAGGTTAAGGTTAGGGTTAGGGTAAGGGTAAGGGGTAGGGTTAGGGTAAGCGTTAGGGTTAGGGTAAGGGTTAGGGTTATGATAAGGATAAGGGTAAGCCTTAGGGTTAGGGTAAGGGTTAGGTTTAGGATAAGGGTAAGGGTTAGGGTTAGGGTTAGGATTAGGGTTAAGGGTTAGGGTTAGGGTAAGGGTAAGTTTTAGGGTTATTAGGGTTAGGGTTAAGGTTAGGGTAAGGGTAAGGGTAAGTGTTAGGGATAGGGTTAGGGTTAGGGGTAGGGTTAGGGTTAGGGTTAGGGTTAGGGTTAGGGTTAGGGTAAGTGTAAGTTAGGGTTAGGGTTAGGGTTAGGGTAACAGTAAGTATTAGGGTTAGTGTTAGGGTTAGGGTTTTGGTTAGGGTTTGGGTAAGTGTTAGGGTACGGGTTAAGGTTGGAGTTAGGTTTAGGGTTGGGGTTTAGGTAATGTTAGGGTTAGGGTCAGGGTAAGGATTAGGGTTAGGTTTAGGTTTAGGGTAAGTGTTAGGGTTAGGGTAATGGTTAGGTTTAGGTTAAGGGTAAGGGTTAGGATTAGGGTTAGGGTTAGGGTTAGGGGTTAGGGTTAGGGTTAGGGTTAGGTTTAGGGTTAGGGTTAGCTTATGGGTAAGGGTTAGGTTTAGGGTTAGGGTTAGGTTTAGGGTTAGGGTTAGGGTAAGTGTTAGGGTTAGGGTTAAGGTTGACATTAGGGTTAGGGTTAGGGTAAGGGTTACGGTTAGGGTTAGGGTTAGAGTTAGGGTTAGGGTTAGGGTAAGGGTAAGGGTTAGGGTTAGGTTTAAGTTTAGGATAAGGGTTAGGGTTAGGGTTAGGGTTAGTGTAAGCGTAAGTGTTAGCGTTAGGGTTAGGGTTAGGTATAGGGTAAGGGTAAGGGTTAGGGTTAGGGTTAGGGTTAGGTTTAGGGTTGGGGTTAAGGTTAGGGTTAGGGTTAGGGTAAGGGTAAGGGTTAGGGTTAGGGTTCGGTTTAGGGTTAGGATTATGGTAAGGGTAAGGGTTAGGTTTAGGTTTAGGGTTAGGTTTAGGGTTGGGGTTAAGGTTAGGTTTGGGGTTAGGTTAAGGGTAAGCATTAGCGTTAGGGTTAGGAATAGGGTAAGGGTTAGGGTTAGGGTAAGGGTTAGGGTTAGGTTTAGGGTTAGGTAAGGGTTTGGGTAAGGGTAAGGGTTAGGTTTAGGGTTAGGGTTAATTGTTAGCATCAGGATTAGTGTTAGGGTTAGGGTGAGGGTAAGGATAAGGTTTAGGGTTAGGGTTAGGGTTAGGTTTAGGGTTAGGGTTAGGGAAAGGGTTAAGGTTAGGGTTAGGGTTAGGGTTAAGGTTAGGGTTAGGGTTAGGTTTGGGGTTAGGGTTAGGTTTAGGGTTAGGGTTTGGGTAAGGGTAAGGGTTAGGGTTAGGGTTAGGGTAGGTTTAGGGAAAGGTTATGGT
>JANJXV010000067.1:2522500-2535000 GCA_024803745.1 Megascapheus bottae | reverse complement strand
TAGGGTTAGGGTTAAGGTTAGGTTTAGTCTTACGGTTAGGGTTAGGGTTAGGGCAAGGATATGTGTTAGGATTAGGTTTAGGGTTAGGGTTAGAGTTAGGGTTAGGGTTAGATTTAGAGTAAGGGTTAGGGTTAGGGATAAGGTTAGATTTAGGTTTCGGGTAAGGGTAAGGGTTAGGGTTAGGGTGAGGTTTAGGGTAAGGGTTAGGGTTAGATTTAGGGTTAGGGTAGGGGTTAGGGGAAGGTTAAGTGTTAGGGTTAGAGTTAGGGTTAGGATAAGGGTAAGGGTTAGGTTTAGGTTTAGGTGTAGGTCTTAGGGTTAGGGTTAGGTTTAAGTTTAGGGTTAGGGTTAGTGTAAGGGTAAGGGTTAGGGTTAGGGTTAGGTTTAAGGTTAGGGTTAGGGTTAAGGGTAGGGTTAGTGTTACTGTTAGGTTTAAGGTTAGGGTTAGGGTAAGGGCACGGGTGATGGTTAGGGTTAGGGTTAATGTTAGGGTTAGGGTTAGGGTTAGGTTTAGGGTTAGGGTTAGGGTAAGGGTAAGGGTTAGAGTTAGGGTTAGGGGTAGGGTTAAGGTTAGGGTTAGGGTTAGGATTAGGGTTAGGGTAAGGTTTAGGGTTAGGGTTAGTATATGGGTTAGGTTTAGGGTTACGGTTAGGGTTAGAGTTAGGTTTAGGGTTAGGGTAAGGCTAAGGGTAAGGTTAGGGTTAGGGTTAATGCTAGGGTAAGGTTAAGGGTTAGGGTTATGGGTTAGGGTTAGGGTTACGGTTACTGTAGAGTTAGAATTAGGGTTAGATTTAGGGTTAGGGTAAGGGTTAGGATTAGGGTTATGGTTATTGTAAGCGTAAGTGTTAGGGTTAGGGTTAGGGTTAGGGTCAGGGTAAAGGTTAGGGATAGGGTTAGGGTTAGGGTAAGGGTAAGTTTTAGCGTTAGGGTTAGGGTAAGGGTTAGTGTTACTGTTAGGGAAAGGGTTAGGTTTAGGGTTAGGTTTACGGTTGGGGTTCAGGTTAGGGTTAGGGTTACTGTAAGGGTAAGGGTTAGGGTTAGGGTTAGGGTTAGGGTTAGGGTAAGTGTTATGGTTAGGGTAAGGGTAAGGGTAAGGGTTAGGATTAGGGTTAGAGTTAGGGGTTAGGGTTAGGGTTAGCGTTAGGTTTAGGGTTAGGTTTAGGGTGAGGGTAAGGGTTAGGGTTAGGGTTAGGTTTAGGGTTAGGGTTAGGGTGAGTGTAAGGCTTAGGGTTAGGGTTAGGGTTAGGGTGAGGGTAAGGGTTAGGATTAGGGTTAGGTTTAGGGGTAGGGTTAGGGTAAGGGTTAGGGTTAGGTTAAGGTTAAGGTTGAGGTTAGGGTGACGTTTAGGGTTAGAGTACAGGTTAGGGTTAGGGTAAGGGTTAGGATTAGGGATAGTGTTAGGGTTAGGGTTAGGGTGAGGGTAAGGGGTAGAGTTATGGTTAGGGTTAAGGTTAAGGTTGAGTTTAGGGTTAGGGTTAGAGTAAGGTTTAGGGATAGGGTAAGGGTTAGGGTTAGGGTAAGTGTTAGGGTTAGGTTTAGCTTTAGGGTTAGGGTTAGGGGTTACGGTTAGGGTTAGGGTTAGGTTTAGTGTTAGGGTTAGGGTAAGGGTAAGGTTAGGGGTAGGTTTAGGGTTAGGTTTAGGATTAGATTTAGGGTTAATGTTGAAAGTAGGGTTAGGGTTAGGGTTAGAGTAAGTGTTAGGGTTAGGGTTAGGGTTCAGGTTAGGGGTTAGGATTAGGGTTATAGTTAGGGTTAGGGGTTAGTGTTAGGGTGAGGGTTAGGGTAGGGTTAAGTTTAGGGTAAGAATTAGGGTAAGGGTAAGGTTTAGGGTTATTGTTAAGGTTAGGGTTAAGGTTAGGGTTAGGGTAAGGGTTAGGGATAGGGTTAGGGTTAGGGTAAGGGTAAGTGTTAGGGTTAGAGTTAGGGTTAGGGTAAGTTTTAGGGTAAGGGTTAGGGTTAGGGTTAGGTTTAGGATTAGGTTTCAGGTTAGGCTTAGGGTTAGGGTAAGGGTAAGGGTTAGGGTTAGGGTTAGGGTAAGTGTTAGGGTTAGGGTTAGGGTTAGGGTTTGGTTAAGGGTAAGGGTTATGGTTAGCGTTAGGGTTAGGGTTAGGGGTTAGGGTTAGGGTTAGGGTTAGGTTTAAGGTTAGGGTTAGGGTAAGGGTAAAGGTTAGGGTTAGGTTTAGGGTTAGGTTTAGGGTTAGGGTTAGGGTAAGGGTTATTGTTAGGGTTAGGGTTAGGGTTAGAGTTAGGGTTACGGGTGATGTTAGGGTTAGGGTTAGGGTAAGGGTTAGGGATAGGGTTAAGGTTGAGTTTAGTGTTACGGTTAGGGTTATGGTACAGGTTAGGGTTAGGGTAAGGTTTAGGGTTAGGGGTAGGGTTAGGGTTAGTGTTAGGGTAAGGGTAAGGGGTAGGGTTAGGTTTAGGGTTAAGGTTGAGGTTAGGGTTAGGGTTAGAGTAAGGTTTAGGGTTAGGGTAAGGGTTAGGGTTAGGGTTGGGGTTAGGGTTAGAGTTAGGGTTAGGGTAAGGGAAAGTGTTAGGTTTATGTTTAGGGTTAGGGTTAGGGTAAGGGTTAAGGTTAGGGCTTAGGGTTAGTGGTAGGGTTAGGTTAAGGGTTAGGGTTAGGGTTATGGTTAGGATAAGGGTTAGGGTTAGGGTTAGGGTAAGGAAAGTGTTAGGGTTAGGATTAGGTATAGCGTAAGGGTAAGGGTAAGGGTTAGGGTTATGGTTAGGTTTAGGTTTAGGATTGGGTTAAGGTTAGGGTTAGGGTTAGGGTAACGGTAAGGGTTAGTGTTAGGGTTAGGGTTAGGGTAAGAGTTAGGGTTAGGGTGAGGGTTAGGGTTAGGGTAAGGGTAAGGGTTAGGTTTAGGGTTAGGGTTAAGTGTTAGGGTTAGGGTTAGTGTTAGGGTTAGGTTTAGAGTTAGGGAGAGGGTAAGGGTAAGGTTTAGGGTTAGGGTTAGAGTTAGGTTTAGGTTTAGGGTTAGGGAAAGTGTAAGTGTTTGTGTTAGGGTTAGGGTTAAGTTTAGGGTTAGTGTTAGGATTTGGGTTAGGGTTAGGGTTAGGTTTAGGGTTAAGTTTTGTGTAAGGGTAAGGGTTAGGGTTAGGGTTAGGGTATGTTTAGGGAAAGGGTATGGGTTAGGGTTAGGCTTATGGTTAGGGTATGGATTAGGGTTAGGGTTAGGGGAAGGGTTAGGTTTAGGGTTATGGTTAGAATTAAGTTTAGGGTTAGGGTTAGGGTAAGGGTAAGTTTAAGGTTTAGGTTTAGGGTTACGGTTACGGTAAGGGTTAGGGTTTTGGGTTAGTGTTAGGTTTAGGGTTAGGGTTAGGGTAAGGATAAGAGTTAGGGTTAGGTTTAGGGTTAGGGTTAGTGTTAGGGTTAGAGTAAGTGTTAGGGTTCGGGTTCGGGTTATTGTTAGGGTTAGGGTAAGGGTAAGTGTTAGGGTTAGAGTTAGGGTTAGGATAAGTGTTAGAGTAAGGGTTAGGGTTAGAGTTAGGTTTAGGGTTGAGGTTAAGATTAAGGTTAGGGTTAGGGAAAGGGCAAGGGCTACGGTTAGGGTAAGCGTTAGGGTTAGGTGAAGGGTTAGGGTTAGGGTTGGCGTTAGTGTTAGAGTTAGGGTTAGGGTTAGGGCAAGGTAAGGGTTAGGGTTATGGTTAGGGTTAGGGTGAGGGTAAGGGTTAGGGTTAGGGGTTAGGGTTAGTGTTAGGGTTAGTTTAAGGTTTAGGTTTAGGGTTAGGGTTAGATTAGGGTTAGGATAAGGGTTAGGGTTAGGGTTAGGGTAAGGGAAAGTGTTAGGGTTAGGGTTAGGTTTAGCGTTAGGGTAAGGGTAAGGGTCAGGGTTAGGGTTAGGGTTAGGTTTAGGATTGGGGTTAAGGTTAGGGTTAGGGTTAGGGTAACAGTAAGGGTTAGGGTTAGGTTTAGGGTTAGGGTAAGAGTTAGGGTTAGGGTTAGGGTTAGGTAAGGGTAAGGGTTAGGTTTAAGGTTAGGGTTAAGTGTTAGGATTAGGGTTAGTGTTAGGTTTAGGTTAGAGTTAGGGTGAGGGTAAGGGTAAGGTTTAGGGTTTGGCTTAGGGTTAGGTTTAGGGTTAGGGTTAGGGAAAGGGTAAGGGTTAGGTTTAGGGTTAGGGTTAAGGTTAGGATTAGGGTTAGGGTTTCGGTTAGGGATAGGGTGAGGTTTAGGGTTAGGGTTTGGGTAAGGGTTAGAGTTAGGATTAGGCTAGGTTTCGGGAAAGGGTATGGGTTAGGGTTAGCGTTAGGGTAAGGATCAGGGTTAGGGTTAGGGTTAGGGTAAGGGTTAGGTTTAGGGTTATGGTTAGCAGTAAATTTAGGGTTAGTGTTAGGGTAAGGGTAAAGTTAAGGCTTAGGTTTAGGGTTAGGGTTACGGTTAGAGTTAGGGGTTAGGGTTAGTTTAGGTATAGGGTTAGGGTTAGGGTAAGGATAAGAGTTAGGGTTAGGGTTAGGGTTAGTGTTAGGGTTAGGGTAAGTGTTAGGGTTAGGGTTAGGGTAAGGGTAAGTGTTAGGGTTGGGGTTAGGATTAGGGTTTGGGTAAGTGTTAGGGTAAGGGTAAGGGTTAGGTTTAGGGTAGCGTTAATGTTAGGGTAAGGGTTAGGTTTAGGGTAAGGGTAAGGTTAGGGTTAGGGTTATGGTTAGGGTTAGGGGTTAGGGTTAGGGTAAGGGTAAGGTTTAGGGTTATTGATAGGATTAGGGTTAAAGTAAGGGTTAAGGTCAGTGTAAGTGTTAGGGATAGGGTTAGGGTTAGGGTTAGGGTAACGGTAAGTATTAAGGTTTGGGTTAGGGTTAGGGTAAGGGTTAGAGATAGGGTTAGGGTTAGGGTAAGGGTAATTTTAGGGTTAGGGTTAGGGTTAAGGTTAGGGTAAGTGTTAGGGTAAGGGTTAAGTTTAGGGTTACGTTTAGGGTTGGGGTTCAGGTAATGTTATTGTTAGGGCAAAGGTAAGGGTAAGGGTTAGGTTTAGGGTTAGGGCTAGGTTTAGGGTTAGTGTTAGGGTAAGGTTTAGGGTTAGGGTTAGGGTTAGAGTTAGGGTTAAGTTTGACATTAGGGTTAGGGTTAGGGTAAGGCTTAGGGTTAGGATTAAGGTTGAGGTAGTGTTACGGTTACGGTTAGGGTACAGGTTAGGGTAAGGGTTGGGGTTAGGGGTAGGGTTACGGCTGGGTTAGGGTAAGGGTAAGGGATAGGGTTAGGGTTAGTGTTAAGGTTGAGGTTAGGGTTAGGGTTAGGGTTAGGGTTAAGGTTGAGGTTACGGTTAGGGTTAGAGTAAGGTTTAGGGTTAGACTTAGGGTTAGGGTAAGGGTTAGGGTTAGGGTTAGGGTAAGGGTAAGGTTAGGTTTACGGTTAGGGTTAGGGTAGGGTAAGGGTTAGGTTTAGGTTTAGGGTGAATTGTTAGGGTTAGGGTAAGGGTTAGGGTTAGGTTTAGGGTTAGGCTTAGGGTAAGGGTAAGGGTTAGGGTTAGGGTTAGGTTTAGGGTAAGGGTAAGGTTTAGGGTTAGGGTTAGTTTAAGGGTTAGGTTAAGGGTTAGGTTTAGGGGTAAGGTTAGGGTTAGGGTTAGGGTGAGGGTTAGGGTTAAGTTTAGGGTTAGGGTTTATGTAAGTTTAAGGGTTAGGGTTAGGGTTAGGGTAGGTTTATTGATAGAGTAACGGTTAGCGTTAGGCTTAGGGTAAGGGTAAGGGTTAGTGTTAGGTTTAGGGTTAGGGTAAGGGTTAGGTTTATGGTTAGGGTTAAGGTTAGGATTAGGGTTAGGGTTTCGGTTAGGGATAGGGTGAGGTTTAGGGTTAGGGTTTGGGTAAGGGTTAGGGTTAGGATTAGGGTAGGTTTATTGATAGAGTAAGGGTTAGCGTTAGGCTTAGGGTAAGGGTAAGTGTTAGGGTTGTGTTTAGGGCTAGGGTAAGGGTTAGGTTTAGGGTTAGGGTTAAGTGTTAGGGTTAGGGTAAGGGTTATGGTTAGGGTTATGGTTATGGTTAGGGTTAGGCTAAGGGTAAGGGTTAGGGTTAGGGTTAGTGTTAGGGTTAGGTTTAGTGTTAGGGTAAGGGTAGGTTTAGGTTTAGGGTGAGGGTAAGTGTTAAGGATAGGGTTACAGTTATGATTAGGGATACGGTTATGGTAAGGGTTAGGGTTAGGGTTAGGTTTAGGGTAAGGGTTAGGTTAATGGTTAGGGTTAGGTTTACTGAAACGGTAAGGGTTAGGGTTAGGGGTAGGGTAAGGGTATGCGTTAGGGTTAGGGTTACGATTAGGGTAAGGGTTAGGTTTAGGGGTTAGGGTTAGTGTTATTGTTAGGTTAAGGGTTAGGGTTAGGGTTAGGGTTAGGGTTAGGATAAGTGTTAGGGTTAGGGTTAGGGTTAGGGTTAGGGTAAGTTTTAGGGTTAGGGTTACGGTTAGGTTTAGTGCTGGTGGTAAGTTTAGGGTTAGTGTAAGGTTTAGGGTTAGCGTTAGGGTTAGGGGTTAGGGTTAGTTTTAGGGTTACGGTTAGGGTTTGAGTTAGGATTAGGGTAAGGGTATGTGTTAGGGTTAGGGTTAGGGTGAGGGTTAGGGTAAGGGTAAGTGTTAGGGGTAGGGTTAGGGTTAGGTTTAGGGTAAGGGTAAGGTTTAGGGTTAGGGTTAGGGTTAGGGTTAGGGTTAGGCTAAGGGTAAGGGTTAGGGTTAGGGTTATTGTTAGGGTTAGGTTTAGTGTTAGGGTAAGGGGAGGGTTAGGGTTAGGGATAGGGATAGGGTTAGGGTTAGGGTAAGGGTTATGGTTAGGGTTGGGGTTAGGGTAAGGGTAATTGTCAGGGTTCGGGTTAGGGTTAGGATTAGGTTAAGGGTTAGGTTTACGGTAGGGTTAGGGGTTAGGGTTAGTGTTAGTGTTAGGGTTAGGGTTAGGTTTAGGGTTGGGGTTAAGTTTAGGGTTAGGGTTAGGGTAAAGGTTAGGGTTAGGGTTAAGGTTGAGGTAGGGTTATGGTTAGGGTTACGGTACGGGTTAAATTTAGGGTAAATGTTAGGGTTAGGGGTAGGGTTATGGTTAGGGTTAGGGTTAGGGTTAGGGGTTACGTTTAGGGTTAGGGGTGAGGGTTAGGGTTAGGGTTACGGTTAGGATTAGTGTAAGGGTTAGGTTAAGGGTTAGGATTAGGGTTACAGTTAGGGGTTAGGGTTAGTGCTTAGGGTTAGGGTTAGTGTTAGGGTTAGGTTAAGGGTTAGGGTTAGGGTTAGCGTTAGGGTTAGGATAAGGGTTATGGTTAGGGTTTGGTTAAGGGTTAGGGTAAGGGCAAGGGTTATGGTGATTGTTAGGGTTAGGGTTAGGCTAAGGTTAAGGGTTAGGGTTAGGGTTAGGGTTAGGTTTAGGTTTAGGGGAAGTGTAAGGGTTAGGGTAAGGGTGAGGATAAGGTTTAGGGTTAGGGTTACCGTTAGGGTAGGGGTTAGGGAAAGGGTAAGTGTTATGGTTAGGGTTAGGTTTAGGATAAGGTTAAGGGTTAGAGTTAGGGTTAGGGTTATGGTTATGGTTAGGGTTAGGGTAAGTGTTAGGGTAAGGGTTAGGGTTAGGGTCAGATTTAGGGTTGAGGTTAAGTTTAAGGTTAGGATTAGGGTAATGGTAAGGGTTAGGGTTAGGGTAAGCATTAGGGTTAGGGTAAGGGTTAGTGTTAGGGTAAGGGTAAGGGTTAGGGTTAGGGTTAGGGTTAGGCGTTAAGGTTAGGGTAAGGGAAAGTTTTAGGGTTATTGTTAGGATTAGGTTAGGGTTAGGTAAGGGTAAGGTTTAGGGATAGGGTTAGTGTTAGGGTAACGGTAAGTGTTAGGGTTAGAGTTAGGGTTAGTGTTACGGTAAGGGTAAGGGTTAGGGTTGAGGTTAAGGTAGGGTTAGAGTAAGGTTTAGGGGTAGGGTAGGGGTTAGGGTTAGGGTTCAGGTTGAGGTTAGGTTTAGGGTTAGTGTTAGGGTTAGGGTTAGGGTTAATGTTGAGGTTAGGGTTAGGGTTAGAGTAAGGTTTAGGGTTAGGGTTATGGTAAGGGTTAGGGTTAGGGTCAGGTTTAGGGTTAGAGTTAGGGTTAGGGTAAGGGTAAAGGTTAGATTTAGGGTTACGGTTAGGATTAGGGTAAGGGTTAGGGTTAGGTGTTAGGGTTAGTGTTAGGGTTAGGTTAAGGGTTAGGGTTAGGATTAGGGTAAGGGAAAGTGTTAGGGTTAGGGATAGATATAGCGTTAGGGTAAGGGTAAGGGTTAGGGTTAGGGTTAGGTTTAGGGTTAGAGTTAGGGTTAGGGTAAGGGTAAAGGTTAGATTTAGTGTTACGGTTAGGATTAGGGTAAGGGTTAGGGTTAGGTGTTAGGGTTAGTGTTAGGGTTAGGTTAAGGGTTAGGGTTAGGGTTAGGGTAAGGGAAAGTGTTAGGGTTAGGGATAGATATAGCGTTAGGGTAAGGGTAAGGGTTAGGGTTCGGGTAAGGGTTAGGGTTAGTGTTAGTGTTAGGTTTAGGGTCGGGGTTAAGGGTTGGGTTAGGGTTATGTTAAGGGTAAGGTTTAGGGTTAGGGTTACGGTTAGGGTAAGAGTTAGGGTTAACGTTAGGTTTAGGGTTAGGGTAAGGGTAAGGGTTAGGGTTAGGGTAAGCCTTAGGGTTAGGGTAAGGGTTAAGGTAAGCATTCGGTTTAGGGTTAGGGTTAGGGTTAAGTTTGACGTTAGGGTTAGGTTTAGGGTTAGTGTAAGGGTTAGGGTTAGGGTTAAGGTTGAGGTTAGGGTTATGGTTAGGGTTAAGGTACAGGTTAGGTTTAGGGTTGGGGTTAGGGTAAGGGTAAGGGGTAGTGTTAGGGTTAGCGTTAAGGTTGAGGATAGGGTTAGGGTTAGAGTAAGGTTTAGGGTTAGGGTAAGGGTTAGGGTTAGGTTTAGGGTTAGTGTTAGAGTTAGGGTTAGGGTTAGGGTTAGGGTAAGGGTTAGGGTTATAGTTAGGGTTAGGTTTAGGGTAAGGCTTAGGGTTAGGGTTTAGTGTTAGTGTTAAGGTTAGGTTAAGAGTTAGGGTTAGGGTTAGGGTTAGGATTAGGATAAGGGTTAGGGTTAGGGTAAGGGAAAGTGTAAGGGTTAGGGTTCAGTTTAGCGTTAGGGTAAGGGTAATTGTTAGGTTTAGGGTTAGGTTTGGGATTTGGGTTAAGATTAGGGTTAGGGTTAGGTTAACGGTAAGGGTTAGGGTTAGGGTTAGGATTAGGATAAGGGTTGAGGTTAAGGTTAGGGTTAGGGTTAGAGTTAGGGTTAGGGTTAGGGTTAGGGTAAGGGTAAGGGTTAGGTTTAGGGTTAGGGTTAAGTATTCAGATTAGGGTTAGTGTTAGGATTAGGTTAGAGTTAGGGTGAGGGTAAGGTTAAGGTTTAGGGTTAGGGTTAGGGTTAGGGTAAGGGTAAGGGTTAGGGTTAGGGTAAGCGTTAGGGTTAGGGTAAGGTTTAGGGTAAGGGTTAGGGTTAGGGTTAGGGTTAGGGTTAAGGTTGACATTAGGGTTAGGGTTAGGGTAAGGGTTAGGGTTAGGGTTAGGGTAGGTTTAGGGAAAGGGTATGGGTTATGGTTAGGGTTAGGTTAAGGATTAGGGTTAGGGTTAGGGTAGGGTTAAGGTTAGGGTTATTTTAGGGTTTGGGTTAGGGTTAGGGTTAGTTTTAGGGTTAGGGTTTGGGTAATGGTAAGGGTTAAGGTTAGGGTAAGGGTAGGTTTAGGGAAAGGGTATGGGTTAGGGTTAGGGTTAGGGTAAGGATTAGGGTTAGGGTTAGGGGTAGGGTAAGGGTTAGGTTTAGGGTTATGGTTAGCATGAAGTTTAGGGTTAGTGTTAGGGTAAGGGTAAGGTTAAGTGTTAGGGTTAGGGTTAGGGTTAAGTTTAGGGTTAGTGGTTAGGGTTAGTGTTAGGTTTAGTGTTAGGGTTAGGGTAAGGGTAAGGTTAGGTTTAGGGTTAGCGTTAGGGTTAGGGTTAGGGTTACGGTTAGGGTAAGGGTTAGGGTTAGGTTTAGGGTTAGGGTTAAGGTTGACGTTAGGGTTAGGTTTAGGGTAAGGGTTAGGGTTAGGGTTAAGGTTGAGGTAGGGTTACGGTTAGGGTTAGGGAACGGGTTAGGGTTAGGGTAAGGTTTAGGGTTAGGGGTAGGGTTAGGGTTAGGGTTAGGGTAAGGGTAAGGGATAGGGTTAGGTTTAGGGTTAAGGTTGAGGTTAGCGTTAGGGTTAGAGTAAGGTTTAGGGTCAGGGTTAGGGTAAGGGTTAGGTTTAGGGCTAGGGTTAGGGTTAGGGTTAGAGTTAGGGTTAGGCTTAGGGTAAGGGTAAGGGTTAGGGTTATGGTTAGGTTTAGGGTTAGGGTAAGGGTTAGGGTTAGGGGTTAGAGTTAGTGTTAGGGTTAGGATAAGTGTTAGGGTTAGAGTTAGGGTTAGGTTTAGGATAAGGGTTAGGGTTACGGTTAAGTTAAGGGAAAGTGTTAGGGTTAGTGTTAGGTTTAGCGTTAGGGTACGGGTAAGGGTTAGTATCAGTGTTAGGGAAAGGTTTAGGGTTGGGATTAAGGATAGGGTTAGGGTTAGGGTTAGGGTAAGAATAAGGTTTAGGGTTAGGGTTAGGGTTAGGGTAAGTGTTAGGGTTAGAGTTATGGTTAGGATAAGCATTAGGTTTAGGGTTAGGGTTTAGTGTTAGGGTTAGGGTAAGATTTAGGGTTAGGTTTAGGGTTAGGGTGAGGGTAAGGGTTAGGGTTAGGGTTAGAGTTATGGTTAGGGTTAGGGTAAGGGTAAGGGTTAGGGTTAGGGTTACGGTTAGGGTAAGTGTTAGGGTAAGAGTTAGGGTTAGGGTTAGGTTTAGCGTTGGGGTTCAGGTAATGTTAGAGTTAGGGTAAGGGTAAGGGTTAGGGTTAGGGTTAGGGTAAGGGTAAGGGTCAGGGTTAGGATTAGGGTTAGGTTTAGGGTTAGGGTTAGGGTTAAGGTTGACGTTAGGGTTAGGGTTAGGGTAAGGTTAGGGTTAGGGTTAAGGTTGGGGTAGGGATACGGTTAGGGTTAGGGTTAGGGTAAGGGTTAGGGTTAGGGGTAGGGTTAGGGTTAGGGTAAGGGTAAGGGATAGAGATAGGGTTAGGGTAAGTTTGAGTTTAGGGTTAGGGTTAGAGTAAGGTTTAGGGTTATGGTTAGGGTAAAGGTTAGGGTTAGGGTAAAGTTTGAGCTTAGGGTTAGGGTTAGAGTAATGTTTAGGGATAGGGTTAGGGTAAGGGTTAGGGTTAGGGTTAAGGTTGAGGTAGGGTTACGCTTAGGGTTAGGGTATGGGTTAGGGTTAGGGTTATGGTTATTGTTAGGGTTAGGGTTATGGTAAGGGTTAGGGTTAGGGGTTAATGTTAGTGTTAGGGTTAGGTTAAGGGTTAGGGTTAGGGTTAGGTTTAGGATTAGGTTTAGGGAAAGTGTAAGGGTGAGGGTTAGGGTTAGGTTTAAGGTTAGGGTTAGGGTTAAGGTTGAGGTTAGTGTTAGGGTTAGAGTAAGGTTTAGGGTTAGGGTTAGGGTAAGGTTTAGGGTTAGGGTACAGGTTAGGGTTAGGATTAGGGTTAGGGTAAGGGTAAGGGGTAGGATTAGGGTTAGGGTTAAGGTTGAGGTTAGGATTAGGTTTAGAGTAAGGTTTATGGTTAGTGTAAGGCTTAGGGTTAGGGTTAGGGTTATTGTTAGGGTAAGTGTTAGGGTTAGGTTTAGGGTTAGGGTTAGGGTTAAGGTTAGGGTAAGAGTAAGGGTTAGGGTTAGGGTTAGGGTTAGGGTAAGAGTTAGGGTTAGGTATAGGGTTAGTGTTAGGGTTAGGGTTAGGGTAAGAGTAAGGGTTAGGTTTAGGGTAAGCGTTAGGGTTAGGGTAAGGGTTAGGGTAAGGTTTAAGGTTGACGTTAGGGTTAGGGTTAGGGTAAGGATTAGGGTTAGGGTTAAGGTTGAGGTTATGGTTATGATTATGGTTAGGGTACAGGTTACGGTTAGTGTTAGGTTTAGGGTAAGGGTAAAGGGTAGAGTTAGGTTTAGGGTTAAGGTTGAGGTTAGGGTTAGCGTTAGAGTAAG
This sequence comes from Megascapheus bottae, assembly GCA_024803745.1. NCBI lineage: Eukaryota > Metazoa > Chordata > Mammalia > Rodentia > Geomyidae > Megascapheus > Megascapheus bottae. Next base: position 2,523,020 of record JANJXV010000067.1, on the reverse strand, counting down.
GTTTAGGGTTAGGATAAGGGTTAGGGTTAGGCTTAGGGTTAGGGTTAGAGTTAGGGTTAGGGTTAGGGTAAGGGTAAGGGTAAGGGTTAGGGTTATAATTAGGATTAGGGTAGGGTAAGGGTTAGGGTTAGGGGTTAGTGTTAGTGTTAAGGTTAGTTTAAGGGTTAGGGTTAGGGTTAGGGTTAGGGTTAGGATAAGTGTTAGGGTTAGGGTTAGGGTAAGGGAAAGTGTTAGGGTTAGGGTTAGGTTTAGCGTTTGGGTAAGGCTAAGGGTTAGGGTTAGGGTTAGGTTTAGGTTAAGGATTTGGGTTAAGGCTAGGGTTAGGGTTAGGGTAATGGTAAGGGTTAGGGTAAGGGTTAGGTTTAGGTTAAGAGTTAGGGTTAGAGTTAGGTTTAGGGTTAGGGTAAGGGTAAGGGTTAGGTTTAGGGTTAGGGTTAAGTGTTAGGATTAGGGTTATTGTTAGGGTTAGGTTAGAATTAGGGTTAGGGTAAGGTTTAGGGTTAGGGTTGGTGTTAGGTTT
>JANJXV010000067.1:2417500-2517500 GCA_024803745.1 Megascapheus bottae | reverse complement strand
GGTTAGGGTTAGGGTTAGAGTAAGGTTTAGGGTTAGGGTTAGGGTAAGGGTTAGGGTTAGGGTTAGGGTTTGGGTTAGAGTTACGGTTAGGGTTAGGGTAAGGGTAAAGTTTAGGTTTGGGGTTATGGTTAGGGTTAGGGTAAGGGTTAGGGTTAGGGGTTAGGGTTAGTGTTAGGGTTAGGTTAAGGGTTAGGGTTAGGGTTAGTGTTAGGATAAGGGTTAGTGTTAGGGTTAGGGTAAGGGAAAGTGTTAGTGTTAGGGAGAGGTTTAGCGTTAGGGTAACGGTAAGGGTTAGTGTTTGTGTTGGGGTTAGGTTTAGGGTTGGGGTTAAGGTTAGGGTTAGGGTTATGGTAAGGGTAAGGTTTAGGGTTAGGGTTAGGGTTAGGGTAAGAGTTAGGGTTAGGTTTAGGGTTAGGGTTAGGGTTAGGGTAAGAGTAAGGGTTAGGGCTAGGGTAAGCGTTAGGGTTAGGGTAAGGGTTAGGGTAAGGGTTAAGGTTGATGTTAGGGTTAGGTTTACGGTTAGGGTACAGGTTAGGGTAGGTTTAGGGTTAGGGTTAGGGTTAATGTAAGGGTTAGGGTTAGGGTTAAGGTTGAGGTTAGGGTTACGGTTACGGTTAGGGTACAGGTTAGGGTTAGGTTTATGGTTAGGGTAAGGGTAAGGTTAAGGGGTAGGGTTAGTTTTAGGGTTAAGGTTGAGGTTAGGGTTAGGGTTAGAGTAAGGTTTAGGGTTAGGATAAGGGTTAGGGTTAGGGGTAGGGTTAGGGTTAGATTTAGGGTTAGGGTTAGAGTAAGGGTAAATGTTAGGGTTATAGTTAGGGTTAGGGTCAGTGTAAGGTTATTGTTAGGGGTTAGTGTTAGTGTTAGGGTTAGGTTAAGGATTAGGGTTAGGGTTAGGGTTTAGTTTAGGGTAAGGGTAAGGGTAAGGGTTAGGTTTAGTGTTAGGGTTAAGTTTTAGGATTAGGGTTAGTGTTAGGGTTAGGTTACAGTTAGGGTGAGGGTAAGGGTAAGGTTTAGGGTTAGGGTTAGGGTTAGTGTAGGGGTAAAGGTGAGGGTTAGGGTAAGCGTTAGGGTTAGAGTAAGGGTTAGGGTAAGGGTTAGGGTTAGGGTTAGGGTTAGGCTTAATATTGACGTTAGGGTTAGATTTAGGGTAAGGGTTAGGGTTAGGGTTAAGGTTGAGGTTAGGGTTAGGGTACAGGTTAGGGTTAGGGTTAGGGTTAGGGGAAGGCTAAGGGGTAGGGTTAGGGTTAGGGTTAAGGTTGAGGTTAGGGTTAGGGTTAGAGTAAGTTTTAGGGTTAGGGTAAGGGTTAGGGTTAGGGTTAGGGTTACAGTTAGGGTTAGGGTTAGGGTAAGGGTAGGGGATAGGTTTATAGTTAGGGTTAGGGTTAGGGTAAGGGTTAGAGTTAGGGGTTAGTGTTAGTGTTAGTGTTAGGGTTAGGTTAAGGGTTAGGGTTAGGGTTAGGGTTAGGATAAGGGTTAGGGTTATAGTTAGGGTTAGGGTTAGGGTTAGGGTAAGGGTTAGGGTTAGGGTTAGGTTTAGGGTTAGGTTTAGTGCTGGGCTTAAGTTTAGGGTCAGTGTAAGGGTTAGGGTTAGGGTTAGGGTTAGGGTTAAGGTTAGGGTTAGGGTTAGGTTTAGGGTTAGGGTTAGGGTTAGGTTTAGTGCTGGTCTTAAGTTTAGGGTTAGTGTAAGGGTTAGGGTTAGGGTTAGGGTTAGGGGTTAGGGTTAGGTTTAGGGTTACGGTTAGGGTTAGGGTTAGGGTTATGGTAAGGTATGTGTTAGGGTTAGTGTTAGGTTTAGGGTTAGCGTAAGGGTAACGGTAAGGGTAAGGGTTAAGTTTAAGGTTAGGTTTAGGGTAAGGGTTAGGGTTAGGGTTAGGGTTAGGGTTAGGGTAAGGGGTAGGGTTAGGGTTACGGTTAAGATTGATGTTAGGGTTAGGGTTAGAGTAAGGTTTAGGGTAAGGGTAAGGGTTAGGGCTAGGGTTGGGTTTAGGGTTAGAGTTAGGGTTAGGGTTACGGTAAGGGTAAGGGTTAGCGTTATGGCTAGGGTTAGGTTATGGTAAGTGTTATGGTTAGGGGTTAGTGTTAGTGTTAGTGTTAGGTTAAGGGTTAGGTTTAGGGTTAGGGTTTGGGTAAAGCTAAGAGTTAGGGTTAGTGTAAGGGTAGGTTTAGGGAAAGTGTATGGGTTAGTGTTAGGGTTAGGGTTAGGGTAAGGATTAGGGTTAGGTTTAGGGTTAGGGTAAGGGTTAGGTTTAGGGTTATGGTTAGCATTAAGTTTAGGGTTAGTGTTAGGGTAAGGGTAAGGTTAAATGTTAGGGTTAGGGTTAGGGTTAGGGTTAGGGGTTAGGGTTAGTGTTAGGATTAAGGTTAGGGTTAGGGTAAGGGTAAGGGTTAGGTTTAGGGTTAGGGTTAGGTTTAGGGTTAGGGTTAGGTTTAGGATTGGGGTTAAGGTTAGTGTTAGGGTTAGGGTAAAGTTAAGAGTTAGGGTTAGGTTTAGGGTTAGGGTTTGGCTAAGGGTAAGGGTTAGGGGTAGGGTTAGGGTAGGTTTAGGGAGAGGGTAAGGGTTAGGGTTAGGGTTAGGGTTAGGATAAGGGTAAGGGTTAGGGTTAGGGTAAGGGTAAGGGTTAGGTTTAGGATTAGGGTTAGGTTTAGGGTTAGGGTTAGGGTAAGGGAAAGTGTTAGGGTTAGGGTTAGGGTTAGCGTTAGGGTAAGGGTAAGGGTTAGGGTTAGGGTTAGGGTTAGGTTTAGGATTGGGGTTAAGGTTAGTGTTAGGGTTAGGGTAACGTTAAGTGTTAGTGTTAGGTTTAGTGTAAGAGTTAGGGTTAGGGTTACGGTTAGGATAAAGGTAAGGGTGAGGGTTAGGGTTAGGGTTAGGAAAAGGGTTAGGTTTAGGGTTAGGGTAAGGGAAAGTGTTAGGGTTAGGGATAGGTTTAGCGTTAGGGTAAGGGTAAGGGTTAGGTTTAGTGTTAGGGTTATGTTTATGGTTGGGTTTAAGGTTACGGTTAGGGTTAGGGTAAGGGTAAGGTTTAAGGTTAGGGTTAGGGTAAAAGTAAGGGTTAGGGTTAGGGTAAGCGTTAGGATTATGGTAAGGGTTAGGGTAAGGGTTAGGGTTAGGGTTAGGGTTAGGGTTAAGGTTGACGTTAGGCTTAGGGTTAGGGTAAGGGTTAGTGTTAGGGTTAAGGTTGAGGTTAGGGTTACAGTTAGGGTTAGGTTTAGGGTACAGTTTAGGGTTAGGGTAAAGTTTAGGGTTAAGGGTAGTGTTAGGGTTAGGGTTACGGTAAGGGTAAGGGGTAGGGTTAGGGTTACGGTTAAGCTTGAGGTTAGGGTTAGGGTTAGAGTAAGGTTTAGGGTAAGGGTAAGGGTTAGGGCTAGGGTTGGGGTTAGGGTTAGAGTTAGGTTAGGGTTACGGTAAGGGTAAGGGTAAGCGTTATGGTTAGGGTTAGGTTAGGGTAAGGGTTATGGTTAGGGGTTAGTGTTAGTGTTAGAGTTAGGTTAAGGGTTAGGGTTAGGGTTAGGGTGAGGATAAGGGTAAGGGTAAGGGTTAGGGTTAAGGTTGGGGTTAGGGTTAGGGTAAGTGTAAGGGTTAGGGTTAGGGTTAGGGTTAGGATTAAGGTTGACGTTAGGGTTGGGGTTAGGGTAAGGGTTAGGGTTAGGGTTAGGTTTAGGGTAAGGGTAAGGGGTAGGCTTAGGGTTAGGGTTAGGGTTAAGGTTGAGGTTAGGGTTAGGGAAAGGGTAAGGGGAGGTTTAGGGAAACTGTATGGGTTAGGGTTAGGGTTAGGGTTAGGGTAAGTATTAGGGTTAGGGTTAGGGTAAGGGTTAGGTTTAGGGTTATGGTTAGCATTAAGTTTAGGGTTAGGGTTAGGGTAAATGTAAGGTTAAGTGTTAGGGTTAGGGTTAGGGTTATGGTTAGTGTTCGGGGTTAAGGTTAGTGTTAGGTTTAGGGTTAGGTTTAGGGTAAGGGTAAGGGTAAGGGTTAGGATAAGGGTTAGGGTTAGGGTTAGTGTAAGGGTTAGGGTTAGCGTTAGGGTTAGAGTTATGGTTAGGGTTAAGGTTGAAGTTAGGGTTTGGGTTAGGGTAAGGGTTAGGGTTAGGGTTAAGGTTTAGGTAGGGTTACGGTTAGGGTTAGGGTAGGTTTATTGATAGGGTAACGGTTAGGGTTAGGGTTAGGGTAAGGGTAAGTGCTAGGGTTAGGGTTAGGTTAAGGGTAAGGGTTAGGGATAGGGTTAGAGTTAGGGTTAGGGTTAGGGTAAGGGTTAGTTTTAGGGTTAGGGTTAAGTGTTAGGGTTAGGGTAAAGATTAGGGTTAGGTTTAGGGTTAAGGTTATGGTTAGGGTTAGTGTGAGGGTTAGGGTTAAGTTTAGGGTTAGGGTTTGGGTAAGGGAAAGGTTTAGGCTTAGGGTTAGTGTAGGTTTATTGAAAGGGTAAGGGTTAGGGTTAGGGTTAGGGTAAGGGTAAGCGTTAGGGTTAGGTTTAGGGTTAGGGTAAGGGTTAGCTTTAGGGGTTAGGGTTCGTGTTATTGTTAGGTTAAGTGTTAGGGTTATGGTTAGGGTTAGGGTAAGGGTTACAGTAAGGTTTAGGGTAATAGTAAGTGTTAGGCTTAGGGTTAGGTTTAGGGTTAGGGTAAGGTTTAGGGTTAGGGTTAGGGTTAGGGTTAGGTTTAAGGTTGCAGTTAAGTTTAGGGTTAGGGTTAGGGTAAGTTTAAGGGTTAAGGTCAGGGTTAGGGTTAGGGTAAGTGTTAGGGTTAGGGTTAGGGTTAAGTTTAGTGCTGCGCTTAAGTTTAGGGTAAGTGTAAGGGTTAGGGTTAGGGTTAGGGTAAGGGTTAGGGTTAGGGTTAGGATTAGGGGTTAGGGTTAGGTTTAGGGTTACGGTTAGGGTTAGGGTTAGGGTTAGGGTAAGGATATGTGTTAGGATTAGTGTTAGGGTTATGGTTAGCGTAAGGGTAAGGGTAAGGGTAAGGGTTAGGGTTATTGTTAGGGTAAGGGTTAGGGTTAGTGTAAGGGTTATGATTAGGGTTAGGGTTGGGGTTAGGGTAAGTGATAGGGTTAGGGTTAGGGTTAGGATAAAGTTAAGGGTTAGGGTTAGGGTAGGGTTAGGGGTTAGGGTTAGTGTTAAGGTTAGGGTTAGGGTTAGGTTTAGGGGTAGGGGTTACGTTTAGGTTTAGGGGTGAGGGTTATGGTTAGGGTTACTCTTAGGGTTAGGGTAAGGGTTAGGTTAAGGTTTAGGGTTAGGGTTATGTTTAGGGGTTGGGGTTAGTGGTTAGGGTTATGGTACAGGTTAGGGTTAGGGTTAGGGAAAGGGTAAGGGTGAGGGTTAGGGTTAGGATTAGGTTTAGTGTAAGGGTAAGAGTTAGGGTTAGGGTTAGGGTTAGGGTTATGGTTAGGATTAGGGTTAGGGTAAGGGTAAGGGTTAGGTTTAGGGTTAGGGTTAAGTGTTAGGGTTAGGGTTAGGGTTAGGGTTAGGGGTTAGAGTTAGTGTTAGGGTTAGGTTAAGGGTTAGGGTTAGGGTTATGGTTAGGGTTAGGATAAGGGTTAGGGTTAGGGTTAGGGTAAGGGAAAATGTTAGGGTTAGGGTTAGGTTTAGCGTTAGGGTAAGGGTTAGGGTTAGGGTTAGGGTTAGGTTTAGGATTGGGGTTAAGGTTAGTGTTAGGGTTAGGGTAAAGGTAAGGGTTAGGGTTAGGTTTAGTGTAAGAGTTAGGGTTAGGGTTACGGTTAGGATAAAGCTAAGGGTTAGGTTTAGGGTTAGGGTTAGGGTTAGGGAAATGGTAAAGGTTAGGTTTATGGTTAGGGTTAAGGTTAGGGTTAGGGTTAGGGTTAAGGTTAAGGTTGGGGTTAGGGTTAGGATTAGAGTAAGGTTTAGGCTTAGGGTAAGGGTTAGGGTTAGGGTTAGAGTTACTGTTAGGGTTAGGGTAAGGGTAAAGGTTAGGTTTAGGGTTAGGGTTCGGGTTAGGGTAAGGGTTAGGCTTAGGGTTTAGGGTTAGTGTTAGGGTTAGGTTAAGGGTGAGGGTTAGGTTTAGGGTTAGGATAAGGGTTAGGTTTAGGGTTAGGGTAAGGGAAAGTGTTAGGGTTAGGGATAGGTTTAGCGTTAGGGTAAGGGTAAGGGTTAGGTTTAGTGTTAGGGTTATGTTTATGGTTGGGTTTAAGGTTACGGTTAGGGTTAGCGTAAGGGTATAGTTTAAGGTTAGGGTTAGGGTAAAAGTAAGGGTTAGGGTTAGGGTAAGCGTTAGGGTTATGGTAATGGTAAGGGTAAGGGTTAGGGTTAGGGTTAGGGTTAGGGTTAAGGTTGACGTTAGGCTTAGGGTTAGGGTAAGGGTTAGTGTTAGGGTTAAGGTTGAGGTTAGGGTTACAGTTAGGGTTAGGGTTAGGGTACATTTTAGGGTTAGGGTAAAGGTTAGGGTTAAGGGTAGGGTTAGGGTTAGGGTTACGGTAAGGGTAAGGGGTAGGGTTAGGGTTACGGTTAAGCTTGAGGTTAGGGTTAGGGTTAGAGTAAGGTTTAGGGTAAGGGTAAGGGTTAGGGCTAGGGTTGGGGTTAGGGTTAGAGTTAGGTTAGGGTTACGGTAAGGGTAAGGGTTAGCGTTATGGTTTGGGTTAGGTTAGTGTAAGGGTTATGGTTAGGGGTTAGTGTTAGTGTTAGAGTTAGGTTAAGGGTTAGGGTTAGGGTTAAGGTGAGGATAAGGGTAAGGGTAAGGGTTAGGGTTAAGGTTGGGGTTAGGGTTAGGGTAAGTGTAAGGGTTAGGGTTAGGGTTAGGATTAAGGTTGACGTTAGGGTTAGGGTTAGGGTAAGGGTTAGGGTTAGGGTTAGGTTTAGGGTAAGGGTAAGGGGTAGGCTTAGGGTTAGGGTTAGGGTTAAGGGTGAGGGTAGGGTTAGGGGTACGATAAGGGTAGGTTTAGGGAAAGTGTATGGGTTAGGGTTAGGGTTAGGGTTAGGGTAAGTATTAGGGTTAGGGTTAGGGTAAGGGTTAGGTTTAGGGTTATGGTTAGCATTAAGTTTAGGGTTAGGGTTAGGGTAAGTGTAAGGTTAAGTGTTAGGGTTAGGGTTAGGGTTACGGTTAGGGTTCGGGGTTAGGGTTAGTGTTAGGTTTAGGGTTAGGTTTAGGGTAAGGGTAAGGGTTAGGATAAGGTTTAGGGTTAGGATTAGGGTTAGGGTTAGGGTAAGGGTTAGGGTTAGCGTTATGGTTAGAGTGAGGGTTAGGGTTAAGGTTGAAGTTAGGGTTTGGGTTAGGGTAAGGGTTAGGGTTAGGGTTAAGGTTTACGTAGGGTTACGGTTAGGGTTAGGGTAGGTTTATTGATAGGGTAACGGTTAGGGTTAGGGTTAGGGTAAGGGTAAGGGTTAGGGTTAGGGTTAGGATTAGGGTAAGGGTTAGGGTTAGGATTAGGGTTAGGGTGAGGGTAAGTGTTAGGGATAGGTTTAGAGTTAGGGTTAGGGTTAGGGTAAGGGTTAGTTTTAGGGTTAGGGTTAAGTGTTAGGGTTAGGGTAAAGATTAGGGTTAGGTTTAGGGTTAAGGTTATGGTTAGGGTTAGTGTGAGGGTTAGGGTTAAGTTTAGGGTTAGGGTTTGGGTAAGGGAAAGGGTTAGGCTTAGGGTTAGTGTAGGTTTATTGAAAGGGTAAGGGTTAGGGTTAGGGTAAGGGTAAGCGTTAGGGTTAGGTTTAGGGTTAGCGTAAGGGTTAGGTTTAGGGGTTAGGGTTAGTGTTATTGTTAGGTTAAGTGTTAGGGTTATGGTTAGGGTTAGGGTAAGGGTTACAGTAAGGGTTAGGGTAATGGTAAGTGTTAGGGTTAGGGTTAGGTTTAGGGTTAGGGTAAGGTTTAGGGTTAGGGTTAGGGTTAGGTTTAAGGTTGCAGTTAAGTTTAGGGTTAGGGTTAGGGTAAGTGTAAGGGTTAAGGTCAGGGTTAGGGTTAGGGTAAGTGTTAGGGTTAGGGTTAGGGTTAGGGTTAGGGTAAGGGTTAGGGTTAGGGTTAGGGTTAGGGTAAGGGTTAGGGTTAGGGTTAGGATTAGGGGTTAGGGTTAGGTTTAGGGTTACGGTTAGGGTTAGGGTTAGGGTAAGGTTATGTGTTAGGATTAGTGTTAGGGTTATGGTTAGCGTAAGGGTAAGGGTAAGGGTAAGGGTTAGGGTTAAGGTTAGGTTTAGGGTAAGGGTTAGGTTAGGGTTAGGGTAAGGGTAAGGGTTATTGTTAGGGTAAGGGTTAGAGTTAGGGTAAGGGTTATCATTAGGGTTAGGGTTGGGGTTAGGGTAAGTGATATGGTTAGGGTTAGGGTTAGGATAAGGTTAAGGGTTAGGGTTAGGGTAGGGTTAGGGGTTAGGGTTAGTGTTAAGGTTAGGGTTAGGGTTAGGTTTAGGGGTAGGGGTTACGTTTAGGGTTAGGGGTGAGGGTTATCGTTAGGGTTACTCTTAGGGTTAGGGTAAGGGTTAGGTTAAGGTTTAGGGTTAGGGTTAGGGTTAGGGGTTAGGGTTAATGGTTAGGGTTAGGGTACGGGTTAGGGTTAGGGTTAGGGTTAGGGTGAGTGTTAGGGTTAGGGTTAGGTTTAGTGTAAGGGTAAGAGTTAGGGTTAGGGTAAGAGTTAGGGTTAGGGTTACGGTTAGGGTAAGGGTAAGGCTTAGGTTTAGGGTTAGGGTTAAGTGTTAGGATTAGGGGTAGTGTTAGGGTTCGTTTACAGTTAGGGTGAGGGTAAGGGTAAGGTTTAGGGTTAGGGTTAGGGTTAGGGTAAGGGTAAGGGTTAGGGTTAGGATAAGCGTTAGGGTTAGGGTAAGGGTTAGGGTAAGGGTTAGGGTTAGGTTCGGGTTCGGGTTAGGGTTAGGGTTAAGGTTGACGTTAGGGTTAGGGTTAGTGTAAGGGTTAGGGTTAGGGTTAAGTTTGAGGTTAGGGTTTCGGTTAAGGTTAGGGTACAAGTTAGGGTTAGGGTTAGGGTTAGGGTAAGGGTAAGGAGTAGGGTTAGGGTTAAGGTTAAGATTGACGTTAGGGTTAGGGTTAGAGTAAGGTTTAGGGTTAGGGTAAGGGTTAGGGTTAGGATTAGGGTTAGGGTTAGAGTTAGGGTTAGGGTTAGGGTAAGGGTAAGGGTTAGGGTTATAGTTAGGGTTATGGTTAGGGTAAGGGTTAGGGTTATGGGTTAGTGTTAGTGTTAGGGTTAGGTTAAGGGTTAGGGTTAGGCTTAGGTTTAGGATAAGGGTTAAGGTTAGGGTTAGGGTAAGGGAAAGTGCTAGGGTTAGAGTTAGGGTTAGGATAAGGGTAAGGGTTAGGTTTAGGGTTAGGGTTAAGTTTTAGGATTAGAGTTAGTGTTAGGGTTAGGTTAGAGTTAGGCTGAAGGTAAGGGTAAGGTTTAGGGTTAGGGTTAGGGTTAGGTTTAGGGTTAAAGTTAGGGTTAGGATTAGGGTTTGGGTTAGGATTAGGGTTAGGTTTAGGGTTAGGGTTTGGGTAAGGGTAAGGGTTAGGGTTAGGGTAAGGATGGGGTTAGAGAAAGGGTATGGGTTAGGGATAGGGTTAGGGTTAGGGTAAGCTTTAGGTTTAGGGTTATGGTTAGCATTAAGTTTAGGGTTAGGGATAGGGTAAGGGTAAGGTTAAGTGTTAGGGTTAGGGTTAGAGTTACTGTTAGGGTTAGGGGTTAGGTTTAGTGTTAGGTTAAGGGTTAGGGTTAAGGTAGATTTAGAGTTTGGTTTAGGGTAAGGGTTAGGGTTAGGATAAGGGTTAGGGTTAGGGTTATGGTAAGGGAAAGTGTTAGGGTTAGGGTTATGTTTAGCCTTAGGGTAAGGGTAAGGGTTAGGGTTAGGGTTAGGTTTAGGATTGGGGTTAAGTTTATGGTTAGGGTTAGGGTAAGGGTAAGGATTAGGGTTAGATTTAGGTTTAGAGTAAGGGCAAGGTTTAGGGTTAGGGTTAGGCTTAGGGTTAAGTTTAGGGTTAGGGTTAGGTTTAGGGTTAGGGTTTGGGTAAAGCTAAGAGTTAGGGTTAGTATAAAGGTAGGTTTAGGGAAAGGGTATGGGTTAGGGTTAGGGTTAGTGTTAGGGTAAGGATTAGGGTTAGGTTTAGGGTTATGGTAAGGGTTAGGTTTAGGGTTATTGTTAGCATTAAGTTTAGGGTTAGGTTTAGGGTAAGGGTAAGGTTAACTGTTACGGTTAGGGTTAGGGTTAGGGTTAGGGTAAGGGTAAGGGTTAGGTTTAGGGTTAGGGTTATGTTTAGGGTTAGGGTAAGGGTTAGGGTTAGGATTTGGGTTAGGGTTATGGTTAGGGTAAGGTTTAAGGTTAGGGTTAGGGTTAGGTTTAGGTTTGGGGTTAAGGTTAGGGTTAGGGTTAGGGTAACGGTAAGGGTTACGGTTAGGGTTAGGGTAAGAGTTAGAGTTAGGGTTAGGATTAGGATTAGAGTTAGGGTAAGGGTAAGGGTTAGGTTTAGGGTTAGGTTTAAGTGTTAGGGTCAGGGTTAGGGTTAGGGTTAGAGTTAGAGTTAGGGTTAGGGTTAGGGTTAGGGTAAGGGTAAGGTTTAGGGTTATGGTTAGGGTTAGGGTTAGGGTAAGGGTTAGTGTTAGGGGTTAGAGTTAGTGTTAGGGTTAGGTTAAGGGTTAGGGTTAGGGTTAGAGTTAGGGTTAGGATAAGGGTTAGGGTTAGGGTTAGGGTAAGGGAAAGTGTTAGGGTTAGGGTTAGGTTTAGCGTTAGGGTAAGGGTAAGGGTTATGGTTAGGGTTAGGGTTAGGTTTAGGATTGGGGTTAAGGTTAGGGTTAGGGTTAGGGTAAAGGTAAGTGTTAGGGTTAGGTTTAGTGTAAGAGTTAGGGTTAGGGTTACAGTTAGGGTAAAGGTAAGGGTTAGGTTTAGGGTTAGGGTTAGGGTTAGGGAAAGGGTAAAGGATAGGTTTAGGGTTATGGTTAAGGTTAGGGTTAGGGTTAGGGTTAAGGTTAAGGTTGGGGTGAGGGTTAGGGTTAGAGTAAGGTTTAGGCTTAGGGTTAGGGTAAGGGTTAGGGTTAGGGTTAGGGTTAGGGTTAGAGTTAGTGTTAGGGTTAGGGTAAGGGTAAAGGTTAGGTTTAGGGTTAGGGTTAGGGTTAGGGTTAGGGTAAGGGTTAGGGTAGGGTTTAGGGTTAGTGTTAGGGTTAGGTTAAGGGTGAGGGTTAGGGTTAGGGTTAGGATAAGGGTTAGGGTTAGGGTTAGGGTAAGGGAAAGTGTTAGGGTTAGGGATAGGTTTAGCGTTAGGGTAAGGGTAAGGGTTAGGTTTAGTGTTAGGGTTATGTTTATGGTTGGGTTTAAGGTTAGGGTTAGGGTTAGGGTAAGGGTAAAGTTTAAGGTTAGGGTTAGGGTAAAAGTAAGGGTTAGGGTTAGGGTAAGCGTTAGGGTTATGGTAAGGGTTAGGGTAAGGGTTAGGGTTAGGGTTAGGGTTAGGGTTAAGGTTGACGTTAGGCTTAGGGTTAGGGTAAGGGTTAGTGTTAGGGTTAAGGTTGAGGTTATGGTTACGTTTAGGGTTAGGGTTAGGTTACAGTTTAGGGTTAGGGTAAAGGTTAGGGTTAAGGGTAGTGTTAGGGTTAGGGTTACGGTAAGGGTAAGGGGTAGGGTTAGGGTTACGGTTAAGCTTGAGGTTAGGGTTAGGGTTAGAGTAAGGTTTAGTGTAAGGGTAAGGGTTAGGGTAGGGTTGGGGTTAGGGTTAGAGATAGGGTTAGGGTTACGGTGAGGGTAAGGGTTAGCGTTATGGTTAGGGTTAGGTTAGGGTAAGGGTTATGGTTAGGGGTTAGTGTTAGTGTTAGAGTTAGGATAAGGGTTAGGGTTAGGGTTAGGGTTAGGGTGAGGATAAGGGTTAGGTTTAGGGTTAGGTTAAGGGAAAGTGTTAGTGTTAGGGTTAGGTTTCGCTTTAGGGTAAGGGTAAGGGTTAGGGTTAGGGTTAGGGTTAGGTTTAGGATTGGGTTTAAGGTTAGGTTTAGGGTTAGGGTTACGGGAAGTGTTAGGGTTAGGGTTAGGTTAGGGTAAGAGTTAGTGTTAGGGTTAGGGTTAGGGTAAGGTTAAGGGTTAGGTTTAGGGTTAGGGTTAACTGTTAGGATTAGGGTTAGTGTTAGAGTTTTGTTAGAGTTAGGGTGAGTGTAAGGGTAATGCTTATGGTTAGGGTTAGCTTAGGTTTTGCGTTAGGGTTATGGAAAGTGTAGGGGTTAGGGTTAGGGTTAGGTTTAACGTTAGGTTTTGGGTTAGGGTTTGCGTTAGGGTTAGGGTTAGGTTTAGTGTTAGGGTTTGGGCAATGGTAAGGGTTAGGGTTAGGGTAAGGTTAGGTTTAGGGAAATGGTATGGGTTAGGGTTAGATTCAGTTTTAGGGTAAGGAATAGGGTTAGGGTTAGGGTTAGGGTAAGGTTAGGTTTAGTGTTATGGTTAGCATTAAGTTTAGGGTTAGGGTTATTGTAAGGGTAAGGTTAAGTGTTAGGGTTAGGGTTAGGGTTACGGTTAGGTTTAGGGGTTACGGTTAGTGTTAGGTTTAGGGTTAGGGTTAGGGTAAGGGTAAGGGTTAGGTTTAGGTTTAGGGTTAGGTTTAGGGTTAGGGTTAGGGTAAGGGTTAGGGTTAGGGTTAGGGTTAGGGTTAAGTTTGACGTTAGGGTTAGGGTTAGGGTAAGGGTTAGGGTTAGGGTTAAGGTTCAGGTAGGGTTACGGTTAGGGTTAGGGTACGGGTTAGGGTTAGGGTTGTGTAAGGGTTAGGGTTAGGGATAGGGTTAGGGTTAGGTTGAGGGTAACGGTAAGGGATAAGGTTAGGGTTAGGGTTAAGGTTGAGGTTGGGATTAGGGTTCGAGTAAGGTTTTGGGTTAGGGTTAGTGTAAGGGTTAGGTTTAGGATTCGGGTTAAGGTTAGGGTTAGGGTTAGGGTAACGGTAAGGTTAGGGTTAGGGTTGGGTAACAGTTAGGGTTAGGGTTAGGTTTAGGGTTAGGGTAAGGGTAAGGGTTAGGTTTACGGTTAGGGTTAAGTGATGGGGTTAGAGTTAGGGATCGGGTTAGGTTTAGAGTTATAGTGAGGATAAGGGTAAGGGTTAGGGTTAGGGTTAGGGTTAGGTTTAATGTTAGGGTTAGGGTTAGGGTCAGAGTTTGGGTTAGGGTTAGGGTAAGGGTAAAGGTTAGGTTTAGGGTTAGGGTTAGGGTTAGGGTAATGGTTAGTGTTAGGGGTTAGGGTTAGGGTTAGTGTTAGGGTTGGGTTAAGGGTTAGGGTTCGGGTTAGGATAAGGGTTAGGGTTAGGGTTAGGGTAAGGGAAAATGTTAGGGTTAGGGATAGGTTTAGCGTTAGGGTAAGGGTAAGGGTTAGGGTTAGGGTTAGGGTTAGGGTTAGGTTCAGGGTTGGGGTTAAGGTTAGGGTTTGGGCTAGGGTAAGGGTAAGTTTTAGGGTTAGGTTTAGGGTTAGGGTAAGAGTTAGGGTTAGGGTTAGGGTTAGGGTTAGTGTTAGGGTAAGCGTTAGGTTTAGGGGTAGGGTTAACAGTTAGAGTTAGGGTAAGGGTTAGGGCTAGGTTTAGGGTTAGGGTGAGGGTAAGGATTAGGCTTTGGGTTAGAGTTAGGGTTAGGGTTAGGGTTAGGATAAGGTTTAGGGTTAGGGTTAATGTTGAGGTAGGGTTATGGTTAGGGTTACGGTAAGGTTAAGGGATAGGGTTAGGGTTAGGGTTAAGTTTGAGGTTAGGGTTAGGGTTAGAGTAAGGTTTAGGGTTAGGTTTAGGTTAAGGGTTAGGGTTAGGGTTAGGGTTAGAGTTAGGGTTAGGGTTAGGGTAAGGGTAAGGGTTAGGCTTATGGTTAGGGTTAGGGTTAATGTAAGGGTTAGGGTTAGGGGTTAGAGTTAGTGTTAGGGTTAGGTTAAGGGTTATGGTTAGGGTTATGGTTAGGTTTAGGATAATGTTTAGGGTTAGGGTTAGGGTAAGGGAAAGTGTTAGGGTTAGGGTTAGGTTTAGCGTTAGGGTAAGGGTAAGGGTTAGGGTTAAGTTTAGGGTTAGGTTTAGGATTCTGGTTAAGGTTAGGGTTATTGTTAGGGTAACGGTAAGAGTTAGGGTTAGGTTAGGGTAAGAGTTAGGGTTAGGGTTAGGTTTAGGGTTAGGTTTAGGGTTAGGGAAGGGTTAGGGTTACGTTTAGGGTTAGGGTTAAGTGTTAGGATTAGGGTTAGGGTTCGGTTTAAGCTTAGAGTTTGGGTGAGGTTAAGGGTAAGAGATAGGATTAGGGTTAGGGTTAAGGTTGAGGTTAGGGTTAGACTTCGAGTAAGGTTTAGGGTTAGGGTTAGGGTAAGGGTTAGGTTTAGGGTTACGGTTAGGGTTAGAGTTAGGGTTAGGGTTAGGGTAAGGTAAGGTTAGCGTTATGGTTAGGGTTAGGGTTAGGGTAAGGGTTATGGTTAGGGGTTAGTGGTAGTGTTAGGGTTAGGTTAAGGGTTAGGTTTAGGCTTAGGGTTAGGGTAAGGATAAGGTTTAGGGTTAGGGTTAGGGTTAGGGTTAGGTTTAGGGTTAGAGTTAGGTTTATGCTTAGTGTTAGGGTTAGGGTTAGGGTTAGCGTTAGGTTTAGGATTCGGGTTAAGGTTAGGGTTAGGGTTAGGGTAACGGTAAGGTTTGGGTTAGGGTTTGGGTAAGAGTTAGGGTTAGGGTTAGGGTTAGGGTTAAGGTTGACGTTAGGGTTAGGTTTCGGGTAAGGGTTAGGGTTAGGGTTAAGGTTGAGGATGGGTTACGGTTAGGGTTAGGGTACGGGTTAGGGTTAGGGTAAGGGTTAGTGTTAGGTTTAGGGTTAGAGTAAGGGTAAGTGATAGGGTTAGGGTTAGGGTTAAGGTTGAGGTTAGGGTTAGGGTTCGAGTAAGGTTTAGGTTTAGGGTTAGTGTAAGGGTTAGGTTTAGGGTTAGGTTTAGGGTTAGAGTTAGGGTTAGGGTTAGGGTAAGGGTAAGGTTAGCGTTATGGTTATGGTTAGGGTTAGGGTAAGGGTTAAGGTTAGGATTAGGGTTAGGGTTAAGGTTAGGGGTTAGAGTTAGTGTTAGGTTTAGGTTAAGGTTTAGGGTTAGGGTTAGGGTTAGAGTTAGGATAAGGTTTAGGGTTAGGGTTAGGGTTAAGTTTAGGGTTAGCGTTAGGATAAGGTTTAGGGTTAGGGTTAGGGTTAAGGTTAGGGTTAGAGTTAAGTTTAGACTTAGGGTTAGGGTTAGGGTTAGGGTTAGGGTTAGGTTTAGGATTCGGGTAAAGTGTTAGGGTTAGGGTTAGGGTTCGGGTTAGGTTTAGAGTTAGGGTGAGGTTAAGGGTAAGGGTTAGGGTTAGGGTTAGGGTGAGGTTTAGTGTTAGGTTTAGGGAAAGGGTAAGGGTTAGGTTTAGGGTTAGGGTTAAGGTTAGGGTTAGGGTTAGGGTTAAGGTTGAGGTTACGGTTAGGGTTAGAGTAAGGTTTACGTTTAGGGTTAGGGTAAGGGTTAGGGTTAGGGTTAGGGTTAGGGTTAGAGTTTGGGTTAGGGTTAGGGTAAGGGTAAAGGTTAGGTTAGTGTTAGGGTTAGGGTTAGTGTTAGGGGTGTAGGGTTAGGGTTAGTGTTAGGGTTAGGTTAAGGGTTAGGGTTAGGGTTAGGATAAGGGTTAGGGTTAGGGTTAGGGTAAGGGAAAGTGTTAGGGTTAGGGATAGGTTTAGCATTAGGGTAAGGGTAAGGGTTAGGGTTAGTGTTAGGGTTAGGTTTAGGGTTGGGGTTAAGGTTAGGGTTAGGTTTAGGGTAAGTGTAAGTTTTAGGGTTAGGGTTAGGGTTAGGGTAAGAGTTAGGGTTAGGGTTAGGGTTACGGTTAGGGTTAGTGTAAGCATCAGGTTCAGGTTTAGGGTTAAGTGTTAGGGTTAGGGTAAGGTTTAGGGTTAGGTTTAGTGTTAGGTTGAGGGTAAGGGTTAGGGCTACAGTTAGGGTTAGGGTTAGGGTTAGGGTAAGGGTTAGGTTAAGGGTTAGAGTTAGGGTTATGGGTAGGGTTAGGGTTAGGGTGAGCGTTAGGGTTAGGGTTAGGGTTTGGGTAAGGATGAGGATTAGGGTGAGGGTTAGGGAAGGTTTATTGAAAGGGTAAGGGTTAGGGTTAGGGTTAGGTTAAGGTTAAGGGTTAGGTTTAGAGTGAGGGTTAGGGTTAGGGTAAGGGTTAGGGTTAGGGTTATGGTTAGTGTTAGGGTTAGTGTAAGGGTAAGGGTTAGGGTTAATGTTAGAGATAGTGTTAGGTTTAGCTTTAGGGTGAGGGTTAGGGTTAGGGTTAGGATAAGGGTTAGGGTTAGGATTATTGTTAGGGTTAGGGTAAGGATAAGGGTTAGGTTAGGGTTAGGGTTAGGTTTAGTGTTGGGGTTAAGGTTAGGGTTAGGGTAAGGGTTGGGTTTAGGATTACGGTATGGGTAAGGGTTAGGGTAAGGGTTAGATTTAGGGTAAGCGTTAGGGTTAGGTTTAGGAAGGGTAAGGTTTAGGGTTAGGTTTATGGTTACGGTTAGGGTAACGGTAAGGGTTAGCGTTAGGGTTAGTTTTAGGGTTAAGTTTAGGTTTAGGGTAAGGGCAATGGTTAGGGTTAGGGTTAGGGTTAGGGTAAGGGTTAGGGTTAGCGTTAGGGTTGGGGTTCGGGAAAGGGTAACTGTTAGGGTAGGGTTAGGGTTAGGATAAGGGTAAGGGTTAGGGCAGGGTTAGGGTTAGGGGTTAGGGTTAGGGTTAGGGTCAGGGTAAGGGTTAGGGTTAGGGTTAGGCTTAGGGTTAGGGTAAGGGTAAGGGTTAGGGTTAGGTTTAGGGTTAGGGGTTACGGTTAGAGTTAGGGTAAGGGTAAGGGTAAGGGACAGGTTTAGGGATAGGCTTAGGGTTAGGGTTAGGTTTATGGTTAGGTTTAGGGTAAGGGTAAGGGTTACGGTTAGGGTTCGGTTTAGGGTTAGGGTTAGGGTTAGGGTTAAGGAAAGGATAAGGGTTAGGGTAAAGTTTAGGTTTAGGGTTAGGATTAGGGTTAAGGTTAGGGTTAGGGTTAGGGTAAGGGTAAGGTTAAGGGTTAGGGTTACGGTTAGGGTTAGGTTTAAGTTTAGGTTTATGGTTACCGTTAGGGTTAGGGTGAGGGTTAGGGTAAGGGTATGCGTTATGGTTATTTTTAGGGTTAGGGTTAGCGATAGGGTAAGTGTTAGGGTTAGGGTTAGGGTTAAGGTAAGGGTAAGGGTTAGGGTTAGGGTTAGGATTAGGTTTAGGGTAAGGGTTAGGGTTAGGGTTAGGTTTAGGGTTAAGGTAAGTGTAAGGGTTAGGGTTAGGGTTAGGATTAGGTTTAGGGTAAGGGTTAGGGTTAGGGTTAGGGTTAGGGTTAAGGTAAGGCTAAGGGTTAGGGTTAGGGTTAGGGTTAGGGTTAGTATACGGATAAGGGTTAGGTTAGGGTTAGGGTTAGGGTTAGGGTTAGGGTAAGGGTTAGGGTTAGGGTTAGGCTTAGGTTTAAGTTTAGGTTTATGGTTACAGTTAGGGTTAGGGTGAGGGTTAGGATAAGGGTATGCGTTATGGTTAGGGTTAGGGTTAGCGATAGGGTAAGTGTTAGGGTTAGGGTTAGGGTTAAGGTAAGGGTAAGGGTTAGGGTTAGGGGTAGGATTAGGTTTAGGGTAAGGGTTAGGGTTAGGGTTAGGGTTATGGTTAAGGTAAGTGTAATGGTTAGGGTTAGGGTTAGGATTAGGTTTAGGGTAAGGGTTAGGGTTAGGGTTAGGGTTAAGGTAAGGCTAAGGGTTAGGGTTAGGGTTAGGGTTAGGGTTAGGTTAAAGGTAAGGGTAAGGGTTACTTTTAGGGTTAGGTTTAGGGTTAGGGTATGGGTAAGGGTTAGGGTTAGGGGTAGGGGTAGGGGTTTCGGTTAGGGTTAGGTTTAAGGTTCGGGTTAGGGTAAGGGTAAGGTATAGGTTTAGGGATAGTGTTAGGGTTAGGGTTAGGTTTAGGGTTAGGGTTAGGGTAAGAGTAAGGGTTAGGTTTAGGGTTAGGTTTAGGGTTAAGGTTAGGGTTAGGGTTAGGGTTAGGGTAAGGGTTAGGGTTAGGGTTAGCGTTAGGTTTAGGTTTAGGATTAGGGTTAGGGTTAGGGTAAGGGTAAGGTTTAGGGTTAAGGTTAGGGTTAGTGTCAGGTTTAGGGTTAGGGTAAGGGTAAGGGTTAGGGTTAGGTTTAGGGTTAGGGTTAAGGTAAGGGTAAGGGTTAGGTTTAGGGTTAGGGTTAGGATTAGGGTTAGGGTTAGGGTTAGGGTTAGTGTAAGGGTAAGGGTTAGGGTAAGCTTTAGGGTTAGGGTTAGGGTTAGGGTAAGGGTAAGTGTTAGGGTTAGGGTTACTGTTAGGTTTAGGGTTAGGGTTAGGGTTAGGGTAAGGGTAAGTTTTAGGGTTAACGTTAGGGTTAGGGTTAGGTTTAGAGTTAGGGTAGCGTTATGATAAGGGCAAGAGTTAAGTTAGGATTAGGGTTAGGGTTATGGTAAGGGTTTGGGTTAGGATTAGGGTTAGGTTTAGGGTTAGGGTAAGGTTTAGGGTTAGTGTTAGGGTTAGGGTTAGGGTAAGGGTTAGGGTTAGGGTTAGGGTTAGGGTTAGGGTAAGGGTTATGCTTAGGGTTAGGGTTAGGGTTAGTGTTAGGGTAAGGGTAAGTGTTAGTGTTAGGGTTAGGGTTAGCATTAGGGTAAGGTTTAGGCTTAGGGTTAGGTTTAGGTTTAGGGTTGGATTTAAGGTTAGGGTTAGGGTTAGGGGAAGGGGAAGGGTTAGTTTTAGTGTTAGGGTTAGGGTTAGGGTAAGGGTAAGGGTTAGGGTTAGGTTTAGGGACAAGTGTTACGGTTAGAGGTAGGTTTAGGGTTAGGGTTAGGGTAAGGGTAAGGGATAGGTTTAGGGATATAGTTAGGGTTAGGGTTAGGGTTAGGGTTAGGGTAAGGGTAAGGATTAGGGTTAGAATTAGGGTTAGGTTTAAGTTTAGGGTTAGTGTTTGCATAAGGGTAAGGTTTAGGTTAGGGTTAGGGTTAGGGTTAGGGTAAGGGTTAGGGTTAGGGTTAGGATAAGGTAAGGGTTAGGGTTAGGGTTAGGGTTAGGGTAAGGGTAAGGGTGAGGGTTAGGGTTAGGGTTAGGTTTAGGGTTAGGGTTAGCGTTAGGTTTAGGGTTAGGGTAGGGTTAGGGTAAGGGTAAGGGTTAGGGTTAGGATTAGGGTTAGGGTTAGGGTAAGGGTTAGGTTTAGGGTTAGGGTTAGGTTTCGGGTTATGGTTAGGGTAAGGGTAAGGGTTAGGTTTAGTGTTAGGGTTAGGGTTAGGGTTAGCGTTAGGGTTAGGGTTAGGGTTAGTGTTAGGTGTTAGGGCAAGGGTTAGGGTTAGAGGATAGGGTCAGGGTTAGGTTTAGGGTTAGGTTTATTGTAAGGGTTAGGGTAAGAGGTTAGAGTTAGTGTTAGGGTTAGGTTAAGGGTTAGGGTTAGGGTTAGGTTAGGGTTAGGGTTAGGGTAAGGATTAGTGTTAGGTTTCGTGTTAGGGTTAGGTTAAGTGTTAGCGTTAAGTTTAGGTTTAGGGTTAGGATTAGGGTTAGGGTTTGGGTTAGAGTTAGGGTAAAGCTAAGGGTTATGGTTAGGGTTAAGTTTAGGGGTTACGGTTAGGGTTAGTTTAAGGGTTAGGGGTAGGGTAAGGGTAAGGGATAGGGTCAGGGATAGGGTTAGGGTTAGGGTTAGGGTTAGGGTTAGGGTTAGTGTTAGGATAAGGGTTAGGGTTAGGGTTAGGGTTAGGGTAAGGTTAAGGGTTAGGGTTAGGGTTAGGGCTAGGGTAAGAGTAAGGGTTAGGGTTAGGGTTAGGGTTAGGGTAAGGGTTAGGGTTAGGGTTAGGGTTAGCGTTATGGTTAGGGTTAGAGTAAGGGTAAGGGTTAGGGTTAGAGTTACTGTTAGGGTTAGGGTAAGGGTAAGGGATAGGGTTAGGGTTATGGTTATGGTTAGGGTTAGAGTAAGGGTAAGGGTTAGGGTTAGAGTTAGGATTACGGTTAAGGTTAGGGTTAGTGTTTGCGTAAGAGTAAGGTTTAGGTTAGGGTTAGGTTTAGGGTTAGGGTAAGGGTTAGGGTTAGGGTTAGGGTTAGGTTTAGGGTTAGGGGATAGGGTTAGAGTTAGGTTAAGCTTTACGGTTAGGGTTAGGTTTAGGTTAAGGGTAAATGTTAGGGTTAGGTTTAGGGTTAGGTTTAGGGTTAATTTTAGGGGTAGGGTTATGGTTAGTTAATTGTAAGGGTTAGGTTTAGGATTAGGGTTAGGGTAAAGGTAAGGGTTAGAGATAGGGTTAGGGTTAGGCTTAGGTTTAGGTTTAGGTTTAGGTTTAAGGTAAGGGTAAGGGTTAGGGTAAGGGTTAGATTTAGGGTAAGGGTTAGGGTTAGGTTTAGAGTAAGGGTAAGGTTTAGGATTAGGGTTAGGGTTAGGTTAAGGGTAAGTGTAAGGGTTAGGGTTAGGGTTAGGGTTATGTTTAGGGTTAGGGTCAGGGTAAGGGTTAGGGTTAGGGTTAGGGTTAGGGTAAGGGTTAGGGTTAGGTTTAGGGTTAGGGTAGG
The DNA here is from genome assembly GCA_024803745.1 of Megascapheus bottae. NCBI lineage: Eukaryota > Metazoa > Chordata > Mammalia > Rodentia > Geomyidae > Megascapheus > Megascapheus bottae. The sequence goes on along the minus strand of JANJXV010000067.1, from coordinate 2,497,110 downwards.
GGTTGGGGGAAGGGTAAGTGCTGGGGTAAGGTTTAGAGTTAGGATAAGGGTAGGGGTTAGTGTTAGGGTTAGGATTAGCGGTTAGGGTTAGGGTTAGGGGTTATGGTTAGGGTTAGGAAAAGGGTAAGGGTAGGGTTAGGGTTAGGGTAAGGGTAAGGGTAAGGGATAGGGTTAGGGTTAGTGTTATGTTTAGGGTTGGGGTTAGGGTTACGGTTAGGGTTAGGGTTAGGGTAAGTGTTAGGGTTAGGGTTAGGGTTAGGGTTAGGGTTAGGGTAAGGTTTAGGGTAAGGTTTAGTGGTAGGGTGAGGGTTAGGTTTAGGGTAAGTTTTAGGGTAAGGTTTAGTGGTAGGGTTAGGGTAAGTGTTAGGGTTAGGGTTAGGGTTAGGTTTAGGGTTAGGGTTAGGGTTAGGGAAAGGGTAAGATTTAGGGTTAGGGTTAGGGTTAGGTTTAGGGTTAGAGTTAGGGTTAGGGTTAGGATAAGGGTTAGGGTTAGGGTTAGGGTTAGGTTTAGGGTTACGGTTAGGGTAAAGGTAAGTGTTAGTGTTAGGGTTAGGGTTAGGGTAAATGTTAGGGTAAGGGTTAGGGTTCCGGTTAGGGTTAGGGTTAGGGTTATGGTTAGTTTTAGGCTTAGGGTTAGGGTTAGGTTTAGGGAAAGTAAGGGTTAGGGTTAAGGTTAGGTTTAGGGTTAGGTTTAGGGTTAGGGTTAAGTTTAGGGAAAGTAAGGGTTAGTTTTAAGGTTAGGTTTATGGTTAGGGTTAGGGTTAGGGTTAGGGTTACGGTAAGGTTAAGGGTTAGGGTTAGGTAAGGTTAGGGTTTGGGTAAGTGTAAGGGTTAGGGTTAGGGTTAGGTTTAGGGTTAGGGTTAGGGTTAGGGTAAGGGTAAGGTTTAGGTTTAACGTTATGGTTAGGGTTAGGTTTAGTGTTAGGGTTAGGGTTAGGGTTAGGGTTAGGGTTAACGTTAGGGTTAGTTAAGGGTAAGGTTAGGGTTAGGGTTAGGGTTAGGTTTACGGTTAGGATAAGAGTTAGGGGTTAGGGTTAGGGTTAGGGTAAGGTTTAGGGTTAGGGTTATGGTTAGGTTAAGGGTAAATGTTAGGTTATGGTTAGGTTTAGGTTTAGGGTTAATTTTAGTGTTAGGGTTAGGGTTAGTTAATTGTAAGGGTTAGGGTTAGGATTAGGATTAGGGTTAAGGTAAGGGTTAGAGATAGGGTTAGGGTTAGGGTTAGGTTTAAGGTTAGGGTTAGGGTAACGGTAAGGGTTAGGGGTAGGGTTAGGTTTAGTGTTGGGGTTAAGGTTAGGGTTAGGGTAACGTTTAGGGTTAGGGTTAGGTTTAGGGTTAGGTTTAGTATTAAGGTTAGGGTTAGGGTTAGGATTAGGGTAAGGGTAAGGGTAAGGTTTAGGGTTAGGGTTAGGTTTAAGGTAAGGGTAAGGGTTAGAGTTAGGGTTAGATTTAGGGTAAGGGTTACGGTTAGGTTTAGAGTAAGGGTAAGATTTAGGGTTACGGTTAGGGTTTGGGTAAGGGTTAGGGTTCAGGTTAGGGTTAGGGTTAGGGTAAGTGTTAGGATAAGGGTTAGGGTTCAGGTTAGGGTTAGGGTTAGTTTTAGGCTTATGGTTAGGGTTAGGGTTAGGGTAAGGGTAAGGGTTAGGTTTCAGGTTAGGGTTAGGTTTAGGGTTAGGGTTAGGGTAAGGGTTAGGGTTAGGGTTAGGGTTAGGGTTAGGGAAAGTAAGGGTTAGGGTTAAGGTTAGGTTTAGGGCTAGGGTTAGGGTTAATTTTAGGGTTAGTGTTACGGTAAGGGTAAGGGTTAGGGTTAGCTGTAAGGTTAGGGTTAGGGTAAGGGTTAGGGTTAGGGTAAGGGTTAGGGTTAGGGTTAGGGTTAGGGTTAGGTTTAGGGTTAGGGTTAGGTTTAGGGTAAGGGTAAGGGTTAGGGTTAGGTGTAAGGTTATGGTTAGGGTTAGGTTTAGGATTAGGTTTAGGGTAAGGGTAAGTGTTATGTTTAGGTTTAGGGTTAGGTTTAGGTTTAGGGTTAGGGTTAGGGTTAGGGAAAGTAAGGGGTAGGGTTAAGGTTAAGTTTAAGGTTAGGGTTAGCGTTAAGGTTAGGGTTAGGGTTACGGTAAGGGTAAGGGTTAGGGTTAGGTGTAGGGTTAGGGTTAGGGTAAGGGTAAGGGTTAGGTTTAGGGTTAGGGTTAGGTTTAGTGTTAGGGTTAGGGTTAGGGTAAGGGTAAGGTTTAGGGTTAAGGTTATGGTTAGGGAAAGGTTTAGTGTTAGGGTTAGGGTTAGTGTTAGGTTTAGAGTTAACGTTAGGGTTAATTAAGGGTAATGTTTGGGGTTAGGGTTAGGGTTAGGGTTAGGGTAAGGATTAGGTGTTAGGGTTAGGGTTAGGGTAAGGTTTAGGGTTAGGGTTAGGGTTAGGTTAAGGATAAATGTTAGGGTTAGTGTTAGGGTTAGGTTTAGGGTTAATTTTAGGGTTAGGGTTAGGGTTAATTAACTGTAAGGGTTAGGGTTAGGATTAGGGTTAGGGTAAAGGTAAGGGTTAGAGATAGGGTTAGGGTTATTGTTAGGTTTAGGGTTAGGGTTAGGGTAAGGTTAAGGGTTAGGGTTAGGGTTAGGGTTAGGTTTAGTGTTGGGGTTAAGGTTAGGGTTAGGGTAACGGTTAGGGTTAGGGTTGGGTTTAGGGTTATGTTTAGCGTTAAGGTTAGGGTTAGGGTTAGGTTTAGGGTAAGGGTAAGGTTTAGGTTTAGGGTTAGGTTTAAGGTAAGGGTTAGGGTTAGGGTTAGGGTTAGATTTAGGGTAAGGGTTAGGGTTAGGGTTAGAGTAAGGGTAAGGTTTAGGGTTAGGGTTAGGGTTCGGGTAAGGGTCAGGGTTCAGGTTAGGGTTAGAGTTAGGGTAAGTGTTAGTGTAAGGGTTAGGGTTCAGGTTAGGGTTAGGGTTAGGGTTAGGGTTAGTTTTAGGCTTATATTTAGGGTTAGGGTTAGGGTACGGGTAAGGGTTAGGGTTCAGGTTAGGGTTAGGTTTAGGGTTAGGGTTAGGGTAAGGGTAAGGGTTAGGGTAAGGGAAAGGTTTTGGGTTAAATTTATGGTTAGGTTTAGGGTTAGGTTTAGGATTAGGTTTAGGGTTAGGGTAAGTGTTAGTGTAAGGGTTAGGGTTCAGGTTAGGGTTAGGGTTAGGGTTAGGGTTAGTTTTAGGCTTATATTTAGGGTTAGGGTTAGGGTAAGGGTAAGGGTTAGGGTTCAGGTTAGGGTTAGGTTTAGGGTTAGGGTTAGGGTAAGGGTTAGGGTTAGGGTTAGGGTTAGGGAAAGTAAGAGTTAGGGTTAAGGTTAGGTTTAATGTTAGGGTTAGGGTTATTGTTAGGGTTAAGGTAGGGTTAGGGTTACGGTAAGGGTAAGGGTTAGGGTAAGGGAAAGATTTTGGGTTAAATTTATGGTTAGGTTTAGGGTTAGGTTTAGGATTAGGTTTAGGGTAAGGGTAAGTGTTATGTTTAGGTTTAGGGTTACGTTTAGGGTTAGGGTTAGGGTTAGGGTTAGGGAAAGTAAGGGTTAGGGTTACGGTTAGGTTTAGGGTTAGGTTTAGGTTTAGGGTTAGGGTTAGGGAAAGTAAGGGTTAGGGTTAAGGTTAGGTTTAGGGTTAGGGTTAGGGTTAAGGTTAGGGTTAGGGTTACGGTAAGGGTAAGGGTTAGGGTTAGGTGTAAGGTTAGGGTTAGGGTAAGGGTAAGGGTTAGGGTTAGGTTTAGTGTTACGGTTAGGGTTAGGGTAAGGGTAAGTTTTAGGGTTAAGGTTATGGTTAGGGTTAGGTTTAGTGTTAGGGTTAGGGTTAGGGTTAGGTTTTGGGTTAGGGTTAGGTTTAGGGCTAGGGTAAGGGTTAGGGTTAGGGTAAGGGTAAGGGTTAGGGTTAGGGTTAGGCTGAGGTTTAGTGTTGGGGTTAATGTTAGGGTAAGGGTAAGGTTTAGGGTTAAGGTTATGGTTAGGGTTAGGTTTAGTGTTAGGGTTAGTGTTAGGGTTAGGCTAATTGTTAGGGTTAGGTTTAGGGTTAAGGTAAGGGTAAGGGTTAAGGTTAGGGTTAGGGTTAGGTTTAGTGTAGGATTTAAGGTTAGGTTTAGGATAAGGGTTAGGTTTAGGGTTAGCGTTAGGGTTAGGGTTAGGTTAAGGTTAAGGGTTAGGTTTAGGGAGAGGGTTAGGTTTAGGGTTAGGGTAAGGGTAAGGGTTAGGGTTATGGTTAGGGTTAGGGTTAGGATTAGGGTAAGGGTAAGGTTTAGGTTTAGGGTTAGGTTTAAGGTAAGGGTAAGGGTTAGGGTTAGGGATAGATTTAGGGTAAGGGTTACGGTTAGGTTTAGAGTAAGAGTAAGGTTGAGGGTTACGGTTACGGTTCGGGTAAGGGTTAGGGTTCAGGTTAGGGTTAGGGTTAAGGTAAGTGTTAGAGTAAGGGTTAGGGTTCAGGTTAGGTTTAGGGTTAGGGTTAGGGTTAGGGTTAGTTTTAGGCTTATGGTTAGGTTTAGGGTTAGATTTAGGGTAAGGGTAAATGTTATGTTTAGGTTTAGGGTTAGGTTTCGGTTTAGGGTTAGGGTTAGGGTTAGGGAAAGTAAGGGTTAGGGTTAAGGTTAGGTTTAGGGTTCGGGTTAGGGTTAAGGTTAGTGTTAGGGTTACGGTAAAGGTAAGGGTTAGGGTTAGGTAAGGTTAGGGTTAGGGTAAGTGTAAGGCTTAGGGTTAGGGTTAGGTTTAGGGTTAGGGTTAGGGTTAGGGTAAGGGTAAGGTTTAGAGTTAAGGTTATGGTTAGGGTTAGGTTTAGTGTTAGTGTTAGGGTTAGGGTTAGGGTTATGGTTAGAGTTAACTTTAGGGTTAGTTAAGGGTAAGGGTTAGGGTTAGGGTTAGGGTTAGTGTTAGGGTTAGGATAAGAGTTAGTGGTTAGGGTTAGGGTAAGGTTTAGGGTTAGGGTTAGGTTAAGGGTAAATGTTAGGTTATGGTTAAGTTTAGCGTTAGGGTTAGGGTTAGGGTTAGGGTTAGGTTAGGGTTAGGGTTAGGGTTAGGGTTAGGGTTAGGTTTAGTGTTGGGGTTAATGTTAGGGTTAGGGTAACGGTTAGGGTTAGGGTTAGGTTTAGGTTTAGTGTTAGGGTTAGGGTTAGGGTTAGTTAATTGTAAGGGTTAGGGTTAGGATTAGGGTTAGGGATAAGGTAAGTGTTAGAGATAGGGTTAGGGTTAGGGTTAGGTGTAGTGTTAGGGTTAGGGCAAGGGTAAGGGTTAGGGTTAGGGTTAGGTTTAGTGTTGGAATTAAGGTTAGGGTTAGAGTAACGGTTAGGGTTAGGGTTAGGTTTAGGGTTATGTTTAGTGTTAAGGTTAGGGTTAGTGTTAGGATTAGGGTAAAGGTAAGGGTAAGGTTTAGGTTTAGGGTTAGGTTTAAAGTAAGGGTAAGGGTTAGGGTTAGGGTTAGATTTAGGGTAAGGGTTACGGTTAGGTTTAGAGTAAGGGTAAGGTTTAAGGTTACGGTTAGGTTTTGGGTAAGGGTTAGGGTTCAGGTTAGGGTTATTGTTAGGGTAAGTGTTAGGGTAATGGTTAGGGTTCAGGTTAGGGTTAGGGTTAGGGTTAGGGTTAGTTTTAGGCTTATGGTTAGGGTTAGGGTTAGGGTAAGGGTAAGGGTTAGGTTTCAGGTTAGGGTTAGGTTTAGGGTTAGGGTTAGGGTAAGGGTTAGGGTTAGGGTTAGGGTTAGGGAAAGTAAGGGTTAGGGTTAAGGTTAGGTTTAGGTTTAGGGTTAGGGTTAGGGTTAGGGTTAATGTTAGGGTTAGGGTTACGGTAAGGGTAAGGGTTAGGGTTAGGTGTAAGGTTAGGGTTAGGGTAAGGGTTAGGGTTAGGGTTAGGGTTAGGTTTAGGGTTAGGGTTAGGGTTAGGGTTAGGGTAAGGGTAAGGGTTAGGGTTAGGTGTAAGGTTAGGGTTAGGGTTAGGTTTAGGATTAGGTTTAGGTTAAGGGTAAGTGTTATGTTTAGGTTTAGGTTAGGTTTAGCTTTAGGGTTAGGGTTAGGGTTAGGGAAAGTAAGGGTTAGGGTTATGGTTAGGCTTAGGGTTAGGGTTAGGGTTAGAGTAAGGGTAAGGGTTAGGGATAGAGTTAGGGTTAGGGTTAGGGTAAGGGTAAGGGATAGGGTTAGGGATATTGTTAAGTTTAGGGTTAGGGTTATGGTTAGGGTTAGAGTAAGTGTATGGGTTAGGGTTAGGGTTAGGGTTAGGGTAAGGGTTATGCTTAGGGTTAGGGTTAGGTTTAGTGTTAGGGTAAGGGTAAGTGTTAGTGTTAGGGTTAGGGTTAGCGTTAGGGTAAGGTTTAGGCTTAGGGTTAGGTTTAGGTTTAGGGTTGGGTTTAAGGTTAGGGTTAGGGTTAGGAAAGGGGAAGGGTTAGTTTTAGTGTTAGGGTTAGGGTTAGGGTAAGGGTAAAGTTTGGTGGTAGGTTTAGGGATAAGTGTTACGGTTAGAGGTAGGTTTAGGGTTAGGGTTAGGGTAAGGGTAAGGGATAGGGTTAGGCATAGGGTTAGGGTTAGGTTTAGGGTTAGGGTTAGGGTAAGGGTAAGGGTTAGGGTTAGAGTTAGGGTTAGGTTTAGGTTTAGGGTTAGTGTTTGCGTAAGGGTAAGGTTTAGGTTAGGGTTAGGGTTAGGGTAAGGGTTAGGGTTAGGGTTAGGATAAGGTAAGGGTTAGGGTTAGGTTTAGGTTTAGGGTTAGTGTAAGGGTAAGGGATAGGGTTTGGGTTAGAGTTAGGGTTAGGTTTAGGTTTAGGGTTAGTGTTTGCGTAAGGGTAAGGTTTAGGTTAGGGTTAGGGTTAGGGTTAGGGTTAGGGTTAGGGTAAGGGTTAGGGTAAGGGTAAGGGTTAGGGTTAGGGTTAGGGTTATGTTTAGTGTTAGGGTCAGGGTAAGGGTTAGGGTTAGGATTAGTGTTAGGGAAAGGGTTAGGGTTAGGTTTAGGGTTAGGGTAGGGGTTAGGGTAAGTGTAAGTGTTGGGGTAAGGTTTAGAGTTAGGATAAGGGTTAGGGTTACGTTTATGTTTAGGGTTAGGTTAGGGTTAGGGTTAGGGTTAGGTTTAGGGTTAGGTTTAGTGTTGGGGTTAAGGTTAGGGTTAGGGTAACGGTTAGGGTTAGGGTTAGGTTTAGGGTAAGGGTTAGGGTTAGGGTTAGGGTTAGTTAATTGTAAGGGTTAGGTTTAGGATTAGGGTTAGGGTTAAGGTAAGGTTTAGAGATAGGCTTAGGGTTAGGGTTAGGTTTAGTGTTAGGGTTAGGGTAAGGGTAAGGGTTAGGGTTAGGGTTAGGTTTAGTGTTGGGGTTAAGGTTAGGGTTAGGGTAACGGTTAGGGTTAGGGTTAGGTTTATGGTTATGTTTAGTGTTAAGGTTAGGGTTAGTGTTAGGATTAGGGTAAAGGTAAGGGTAAGGTTTAGGTTTAGGGTTAGGTTTAAGGTAAGGGTAAGGGTTAGGATTAGGGTTAGATTTAGGGTAAGGGTTACGGTTAGGTTTAGAGTAAGGGTAAGGTTTAAGGTTACGGTTAGGGTTTGGGTAAGGGTTAGGGTTCAGGTTAGGGTTATTGTTAGGGTAAGTGTTAGGGTAAGGGTTAGGGTTCAGGTTAGGGTTAGGGTTAGGGTTAGGGCTAGTTTTAGGCTTATGGTTAGGGTTAGGGTTAGGGTAAGGGTAAGGGTTAGGTTTCAGGTTAGGGTTAGGTTTAGTGTTAGGGTTAGGGTAAGGGTTAGGGTTAGGGTTAGGGTTAGGGTTAGGGAAAGTAAGGGTTAGGGTTAAGGTTAGGGTTAGGGTTAGGGTTAATGTTAGGGTTAGGGTTACGGTAAGGGTAAGGGTTATGGTTAGGTGTAAGGTTAGGGTTAGGGTAAGGGTTAGGGTTAGGGTTAGTGTTAGGGTTAGGTTTAGCGTTAGGGTTAGGGTTAGGGTTAGGGTAAGGGTAAGGGTTAGGGTTAGGTGTAAGGTTAGGGTTAGGGTTAGGTTTAGGATTAGGTTTAGGTTAAGGGTAAGTGTTATGTTTAGGTTTAGGGTTAGGTTTAGCTTTAGGTTAGGGTTAGGGTTAGGGAAAGTAAGGGTTAGGGTTAAGGTTAGGTTTAGGGTTAGGGTTAGGGTTAGAGTAAGGGTAAGGGTTAGGGTTAGAGTTAGGGTTAAGGTTAGGGTAATGGTAAGGGATAGGGTTAGGGATATTGTTAAGGTTAGGGTTAGGGTTATGGTTAGGGTTAGAATAAGGGTAAGGGTTAGGGTTAGGGTTAAGGTTAGTGTTAGTGTAAGGGTAAGTGTTAGTGTTAGGGTTAGGGTTAGCGTTAGGGTAAGGTTTAGGCTTAGGGTTAGGTTTAGGTTTAGGGTTGGGTTTAAGGTTAGGGTTAGGGTTAGGAAAGGGGAAGGGTTAGTTTTAGTGTTAGGGTAGGGTTAGGGTAAGGGTAAGGGTTAGTGGTAGGTTTAGGGATAAGTGTTACGGTTAGAGGTAGGTTTAGGGTTAGGGTTAGGGTAAGGGTAAGGGATAGGGTTAGGGATAGGGTTAGGGTTAGGGTTAGGGTTAGGGTTAGGGTAAGGGTAAGGGTTAGGGTTAGAGTTAGGGTTAGGTTTAGGTTTAGGGTTAGTGTTTGTGTAAGGGTAAGGTTTAGGTTAGGGTTAGGGTTAGGGTTAGGGTAAGGGTTAGGGTTAGGGTTAGGATAAGGTAAGGGTTAGGGTTAGGTTTAGGGTTAGGGTTAGGGTAAGGGTAAGGGTGAGGGTTAGGGTTAGGGTTAGGTTTAGGGTTAGGGTTAGCATTAGGTTTAGGATTAGGGTAGGGTTAGGGTAAGGGTAAGGGTTAGGTTTAGGGTTAGGGTTAGGGTAAGGGTAAGCGTTAGGGTTAGGGTTAGGGTTAGTGTTAGGTGTTAGGGTAAGGGTTAGGGTTAGAGGATAGGGTTAGGGTTAGGGTTAGTGTTAGGTTTATTGTAAGGGTTAGGGTAAGAGGTTAGAGTTAGTGTTAGGGTTAGGTTAAGGGTTAGGGTTTGGGTTAGGTTAGGGTTAGGGTAAGGGTTAGGGTTAGGTTTCGTGTTAGGGTTAGGTTAAGGGTTAGAATTAGGGTTAGGGTTAGGTTTAGAATTAGGGTTAGGGTTTGGGTTAGAGTTAGGGTAAAGGTAAGGGTTATGGTTAGGGTTAAGTTCAGGGGTTACGGTTAGGGTTAGTTTAAGGGTTAGGGTTAGGGTAAGGGAAAGGGATAGTGTTAGGGATAGGGTTAGGGTTAGGGTTAGGTATAGGGTTAGGGTTAGGGTTAGGATAAGGTTTAGGGTTAGGGTTAGGGTTAGGGTAAGGTTAAGGGTTAGGGTTAGTGTTAGGGTAAGAGTAAGGGTTAGGGTTAGGGTTAGGGTTAGGGTTAGTGTTAGGGTAATGGTTAGGGTAAGGGTAAGGGTTAGCGGTAGGGTTAGGGTTATGTTTAGGGTTAGGGTCAGGGTAAGGGTTAGGGTTAGGATTAGGATTAGGGAAAGGGTTAGGGTTAGGTTTAGGGTTAGGTTAGGGGTTAGGTAAGTGTAAGTGTTGGGGTAAGGTTTAGAGTTAGGATAAGGGTAAGGGTTAGGGTTAGGGTTAGGATTAGGGGTTAGGGTTAGGATTAGGGTTAGGAGTTAGGGTTAGGGTTAGGGTTACGAAAAGGGTAAGGGTTAGGGTTAGCGTTAGGGTAAGGGTAAGGGTAAGGGTAAGGGTTAGGGTTAGTGTTAGGGTTATGTTAAGGGTTGGGGTTAGGGTTAGGGTTAGCATAACGGTTAGCTTTAGGGTTATGGTTAGGTTTAGGGTAAGAGTTAGGGTTAGGGTTAGGGTTAGGGTTAGGGTTAGGATTAGGGTTAGGGTTCGGGTTAGAGTTAGGGTAAAGGTAAGGGTTATGGTTAGGGTTAAGTTTACGGGTTACGGTTAGGGTTAGTTTAAGGGTTAGGGTTAGGGTAAGGGAAAGGGATAGTGTTAGGGATAGGGTTAGGGTTAGGGTTAGGTTTAGGGTTAGGGTTAGGGTTAGGATAAGGGTTAGGGTTAGGGTTAGGAATAGGGTAAGGTTAAGGGTTAGGTTTAGGGTTAGGGTTAGGGTAAGAGTAAGGGTTAGGGTTAGGGTTAGGGTTAGGGTAAGGGTTAGGGTAAGGGTAAGGGTTAGGGTTAGGGTTAGGGTTAGGGTTATGGTTAGGGTTAGAGTAAGGGTAAGGGTTAGGGTTAGAGTTAGGGTTAGAGTTAGGGAAAGTGTAAGGGATAGGGTTAGGGATAGGGTTAGGGTTAGGGTTATGATTAGGGTTAGAGTAAGGGTAAGGGTTAGGGTTAGAGTTAGATTTAGGGTTAAGTTTAGTGATAGTGTTTGCGTAAGGGTAAGGTTTAGGTTAGGGTTAGGTTTAGGGTTAGGGTAAGGGTTAGGGTTAGGGTTAGGGTAAGGGTAAGTGTTAGGTTTAGGTGTAGGGTTAGGGTAAGGGTTAGGGTTAGGGTTAGCGTTAGGGTTAGGTTTAGGATTAGGGTTAGGTTTAGGTTTAGGATTAGAGTAGGGTTAGGGAAAGGGTAAGGGCTGGGGTTAGGATTAGGGTAAGGGTTAGCGTTAGGGTTATGGTTAGGGTTAGAGTTAACGTTAGGGTTAATTAAGGGTAAGGGTTAGGGTTAGGGTTAGGGTAAGGGTTAGGGGTTAGGGTTAGGGTTAGGGTAAGGTTTAGGGTTAGGGTTAGGGTTAGGTTAAGGGTAAATGTTAGGGTTAGGGTTAGGGTTAGGTTTAGGGTTAATTTTAGGGGTAGGGTTTGGGTTAGTTAATTGTAAGGGTTAGGGTTAGGATTAGGGTTAGGGTTAAGGTATGGGTTAGAGATAGGGTTAGCGTTAGGGTTTGGTTTAAGTTTAGGGTTAGGGTAAGGGTTAGGGTTAGGGTTAGGGTTATTTATAGTGTTGTGGTTAAGGTTAGGGTTAGGGTAACGGATAGAGTTAGGGTTAGGTTTAGGGTTATGTTTAGTGTTAAGGTTAGGGTTAGGGTTAGGATTAGGGTAAGGGTATGGTTTAGGTTTAGGTTTAGGTTTAAGGTAAGGGTAAGGGTTAGGGTTAGGGTTAGATTTAGGGTAAGGGTTACGGTTAGGTTTAGAGTAAGGGTAAGGTTTAGGGTTACGGTTGGGGTTAGGTTAAGGGTAAGTGTAAGGGTTAGGGTTAGGGTTAGGGTTATGTTTAGGGTTAGGGTCAGGATAAGGGTTAGGGTTAGGGTTAGGGTTAGGGAAAGGGTTAGGGTTAGGTTTAGGGTTGGGGTAGGGGTTAGGGTAAGGGTAAGTGTTGGGGTAAGGTTTAGAGTTAGGATAAGGGTAAGGGTTAGGGTTAGGGTTAGGATTAGGGGTTAGGGTTAGGGTTAGGGTTAGGGGTTAGGATTAGGGTTAGGGTTAGGAAAAGGGTAAGGGTTAGGGTTAGCGTTAGGGTAAGGGTAAGGGTAAGGGAAAGGGTTAGGGTTAGGGTTAGGGTTATGTTAAGGGTTGGGGTTAAGGTTAGGGTTAGGATAACGGTTAGCTTTAGGGTTATGGTGAGGTTTAGGGTAAGAGTTAGGGTTAGGGTTAGGGTAAGTGTTAGGGTTAGGGTTAGGGTAAGGTTTAGGGTAAGGTTTAGTGGTAGGGTTAGGGTAAGTGTTAGGGTTAGGGTTAGTGTTAGGTTTAGAGTTAGGGTTAGGGTTAGGGAAAGGGTAAGATTTAGGGTTAGGGTTAGGGTTTGGTTTAGGGTTAGAGTTAGGTTTAGGGTTAGGATAAGTGTTAGGGTTAGGGTTAGGGTTAGGGTTACGGTTAGGGTAAAGGTAAGTGTTAGTGTTAGGGTTAGGGTTAGGGTAAATGTTAGGGTAAGGTTTAGGGTTCCGGTTAGGGTTAGGGTTAGGGTTAGGGTTAGTTTTAGGCTTAGGGTTAGGGTTAGGGTTAGGGTAAGGGTTAGGTTTCAGGTTAGGGTTAGGTTTAGGGTTAGGTTTAGGGTAAGGGTTAGGGTTAGGGTTAGGGTTAGGTTTAGGGAAAGTAAGGGTTAGGGTTAAGGTTAGGTTTAGGGTTATGGTTAGGGTTAAGGTTAGGGTTAGGGTTACGGTAAGGGTAAGGGTTAGGGTTAGGGTTAGTTTTAGGCTTAGGGTTAGGGTTAGGGTTACGGTAAGGGTTAGGGTTCAGGTTAGGGTTAGGTTTAGGGTTAGGTTTAGGGTAAGGGTTAAGGTTAGGGTTAGGGTTAGGTTTAGGGAAAGTAAGGTTTAGGGTTAAGGTTAGGTTTAGGGTTAGGGTTAGGGTTAGGGTTAAGGTTAGGGTTAGGGTTACGGTAAGGGTTAGGGTTAGTGTAAGGTTAGGGTTAGGGTAAGGATAAGGGTTAGGGTTAGGTTTAGGTTTAGGGTTAGGGTTAGGGTTAGAGTAAGGGTAAGGTTTAGGGTTAAGGTTATGGTTAGGGTTAGGGTTAGGTTTAGGGTTAGGTTTAGGGTAAGGGTTAATGTTATGTTTAGGTTTAGGGTTAGGTTTAGGTTTAGGGTTAGGGGTAGGGTTAGGGAAAGTAAGGGTTAGGGTTAAGGTTAGGTTTAGGGTTAGGGTTAGGGTTAAGGTTAGGGTTAGGGTTACGGTAAGGGTAAGGGTTACGGTTAGGTAAGGTTAGGGTTAGGGTTAGGGTTCAGTTAAGTGTTAGGTTTAGGGTTAGGGTTAGGGTTAGGTTAAGGGTAAATGTTAGGTTATGGTTAGGGTTAGGTTTAGGGTTAATTTTAGGGTTAGGGTTAGGGTTAGTTAATTGTAAGGGTTAGGGTTAGGATTAGGGTTAGGGTTACGGTAAGGGTAAGGGTTAGGGTTAGGTTTAAGGTTAGGGTTAGGGTAAGGATAAGGGTTAGGGTTAGGTTTAGGGTTAGGGTTAGGTTTAGGTTTAGGGTTAGGGTTAGAGTTAGAGTAAGGGTAAGGTTTAGGGTTAAGGTTTTGGTTAGGGTTAGGGTAAGGGTTAGGGTTAGGATTAGGGTTAGGTTTAGGGAAAGTAAGGGTTAGGGTTAAGGTTAGGTTTAGGGTTAGGGTTAGGGTTAGGGTTAAGGTTAGGGTTATGGTTACGGTAAGGGTAAGGGTTAGGTTTAGGTGTAAGGTTAGGGTTAGGGTAAGGGTAAGGGTTAGGGTTAGTTTTAGGGTTAGGGTTAGGTTTAGGGTTTGGGTTAGGGTTAGGGTTAGAGAAAGGGTAAGGTTTAGGGTTCAGGTTATGGTTAGGGTTAGGGTTAGGTTTAGGGTTAGGTTTAGGGTAAGGGTAAATGTTATGTTTAGGTTTAGGGTTAGGTTTAGGTTTAGGGTTAGGGTTAGGGTTAGGGAAAGTAAGGGTTAGGGTTAAGGTTAGGTTTAGGGTTAGGGTTAGGGTTAAGGTTAGTGTTAGGGTTACGGTAAGGGTAAGGGTTAGGGTTACGTAAGGTTAGGGTTAGGGTAAGTGTAAGGGTTAGGGTTAGGGTTAGGGTTAGGTTTAGGGTTAGGGTTAGGGTAAGGGTAAGGTTTAGGGTTAAGGTTATGGTTAGGGTTAGGTTTAGTGTTAGGGTTAGGGTTAGGGTTAGTGTTAGAGTTAACGTTAGGGTTAGTTAAGGGTAAGGGTTAGGGTTAGGGTTAGGGTTAGGATAAGAGTTAGGGGTTAGGGTTAGGGTTTGGGTAAGTTTTAGGGTTAGGGTTAGGGTTAGGTTAAGGGTAAATGTTAGGTTATGGTTAGGGTTAGGTTTAGGGTTAATTTTAGGGTTTGGGTTAGGGTTAGTTAATTGTAAGGGTTAGGGTTAGGATTAGGGTTAGGGTTAAGGTAAGGGTTAGAGATAGGGTTAGGGTTAGGGTTAGATTTAGGGTTAGGGTTAGGGTAAGGGTAAGGATTAGGGGTAGGGTTAGGGTTAGGTTTAGTGTTGGGGTTAAGGTTAGGGTTAGGGTAACGGTTAGGGTTAGGGTTAGGTTTAGGGTTATGTTTAGTGTTAAGGTTAGGGTTAGGGTTAGGATTAGGGTAAGGGTAAGGGTAAGGTTTAGGTTTAGGTTAAGGTTTAAGGTAAGGGTAAGGGTTAGGGTTAGGGTTAGATTTAGGGTAAGGGTTACGGTTAGGTTTAGAGTAAGGGTAAGGTTTAAGGTTACGGTTAGGATTTGAGTAAGGGTTAGGGTTCAGGTTAGGGTTATTGTTAGGTTAAGTGTTAGAGTAAGGGTTAGGGTTCAGGTTAGGGTTAGGGTTAGGGTTAGGGTTAGTTTTAGGCTTATGGTTAAGGTTAGGGTTAGGGTAAGGCTAAGGGTTAGGTTTCAGGTTAGGGTTAGGTTTAGGGTTAGGGTTAGGGTAAGGGTTAGGGTTAGGTTTAGGGTTAGGGTTAGGGAAAGTAAGGGTTAGGGTTAAGGTTAGGTTTAGGGTTAGGGTTAGGGTTAGGGTTAGGGTTAATGTTAGGGTTAGGGTTCCGGTAAGGGTAAGGGTTAGGGTTAGGTGTAATGTTAGGGTTAGGGTAAGTGTAAGGGTTAGGGTTAGGGTTAGTGTTAGGGTTAGGTTTAGGGTTAGGGTTAGGGTTAGGGTTAGGGTTAGGGTAAGGGTAAGATTTAGGGTTAGGTGTAAGGTTAGGGTTAGGGTTAGGGTTAGGATTAGGTTTAGAGTAAGGGTAAGTGTTATGTTTAGGTTTAGGTTTAGGGTTAGGGTTAGGGTTAGCGTAAGGGTAAGGTTTAGGTTAGGGTTAGGGTTAGGGTTAGGGTAAGGGTTAGGGTTAGGGTTAGGATAAGGTAAGGGTTAGGGTTAGGTTTAAGGTTAGGGTTAGGGTAAGGGTTAGGGTGAGGGTTAGGGTTAGGGTTAGGTTTAGGGTTAGGGTTAGCGTTAGGTTTAGGGTTAGTGTAGGGTTAGGGTAAGGGTAAGGGTTAGGGTTAGGTTAAGGGTCAGGTTTAGGGTTAGGGTTAGGTTTCGGGTTATGGTTAGGGTAAGGGTTAGGTTTAGAGTTAGGGGTAGGGTTAGGGTAAGGGTAAGCGTTAGGGTTAGGGTTAGGGTTAGTGTTAGATGTTAGGGTAAGGGTTAGGGTTAGAGGATAGGGTTAGGGTTAGTTTTAGGGTTAGGTTTATTGTAAGGGTTAGGGTAACAGGTTAGAGTTAGTGTTAGGGTTAGGTTAAGGGTTAGGGTTAGGGTTAGGTTAGGGTTAGGGTTAGGGTAAGAGTTAGGGTTATGTTTCGTGTTAGGGTTAGGTTAAGGGTTAGCGTTAGGGTTAGGGTTAGGGTTAGGATAGGGTTAGGGTTTGGGTTAGAGTTAGGGTAAAGGTAAGGGTTATGGTTAGGGTTAAGTTTAGGGGTTACGGTTAGGGTTAGTTTAAGGGTTAGGGTTAGGGTAAGGGAAAGGAAAGGGTTAGGGATACGGTTAGGGTTAGGGTTAGGTTTAGGGTTAGGGTTAGTGTTAGGATAAGGGTTAGGGTTAGGGTTAGGGTTAGGGTAAGGTTAAGGGTTAGGGTTAGGGTTAGGGTAAGAGTAAGGGTTAGGGTTAGCGTTAGGTTTAGGGTTAGTGTAGGGTTAGGGTAAGGGTAAGGGTTAGGGTTAGGATTAGGGTTAGGGTTAGGGTAAGGGTGAGGGTTAGGGTTAGGGTTAGGTTTAGGGTTAGGGTTAGCGTTAGGTTTCGGGTTAGGGTAGGGTTAGGGTAAGGGTAAGGGTTAGGGTTAGGATTAGGGTTAGGGTTAGAGTAAGGGTTAGGTTTAGGGTTAGGGTTAGGTTTCGGGTTATGGTTAGGGGAAGGGTAAGGGTTAGGTTTAGAGTTAGGGTTAGGGTTAGGGTAAGGGTAAGCGTTAGGGTTAGGGTTAGGGTTAGTGTTAGGTGTTAGGGTAAGGGTTATGGTTAGAGGATAGGGTTAGGGTTAGGTTTAGGGTTAGGTTTATTGTAAGGGTTAGGGTAAGAGGTTAGAGTTAGTGTTAGGGTTAGGTTAAGGGTTAGGTTTAGGGTTAGGTTAGGGTTAGGGTAAGGATTAGGGTTAGGTTTCGTGTTAGGGTTAGGTTAAGGGTTAGCGTTAGGGTTAGGGTTAGGATTAGGGTTAGGGTTTGGGTTAGAGTTAGGGTAAAGGTAAGGGTTATGGTTAGGGTTAAGTTCAGGGGTTACGGTTAGGGTTAGTTTAAGGGTTAGGTTTAGGGTAAGGGAAAGGGATAGGGTTAGGGATAGGGTTAGGGTTAGGGTTAGGTTTAGGGTTAGGGTTAGGGTTAGGATAAGGGTTAGGGTTAGGGTTAGGGTAAGGTTAAGGGTTGGGGTTAGGGTTAGGGTTAGGGTAAGTGTAAGGGTTAGGGTTAGGGTTAGGGTTAGGGTAAGGGTTAGGGTAAGGGTAAGGTTTAGGGTTAGGGTTAGGGTTATGTTTAAGGTTAGGGTCAGGGTAAGGGTTAGGGTTAGGGTTAGGGTTAGGGAAAGGGTTAGGGTTAGGTTTAGGGTTAGGGTAGGGGTTAGGGTAAGTGTAAGTGTTGGGGTAAGGTTTAGAGTTAGGATAAGGGTAAGGGTTAGGGTTAGGGTTAGGATTAGGGGTTAGGGTTATTGTTAGGGTTAGGGGTTAGGGTTAGGGTTAGGGTTAGGAAAAGGGTAAGGGTTAGGGTTATCGTTAGGGTAAGGGTAAGGGTAAGGGTTAGGGTTAGGGTTAGGGTTATGTTAAGGGTTGGGGTTAGGGTTAGGGTAATGGTTTAGGGTAAGGTTTAGTGGTAGGGTTAGGGTAAGTGTTAGGGTTAGGGTTAGTGTTAGGTTTAGTGTTAGGGTTAGGGTTAGGGAAAGGGTAAGATTTAGGGTTAGGGTTAGGGTTAGGTGTAGGGTTAGAGTTAGGGTTAGTGTTAGGATAAGGGTTAGGGTTAGGGTTAGGGTTAGGGTTATGGTTAGGGTAAAGGTAATTGTTAGTGTTAGGGTTAGGGTTAGGGTAAATGTTAGGGTAAGGGTTAGGGTTCCGGTTAGGGTTAGGGTTAGGGTTAGTTTTAGGTTTAGGGTTAGGGTTAGGGTTAGGGTTAGGGTAAGGGTTAGGGTTCAAGTTAGGGTTAGGTTTAGGGTTAGGTTTAGGGTAAGGGTTAGGGTTAGGGTTAGGGTTAGGTTTAGGTTTAGGGAAAGTAAGGGTTAGGGTTAAGGTTAGGTTTAGGGTTAGGGTTAGGGTTAGGGTTAAGGTTAGGGTTAGGGTTACGGTAAGGGTAATGGTTTTGGTTAGGTGTAAGGTTAGGGTTAGGGTAAGGGTAAGGGTTAGGGTTAGGTTTAGGGTTAGGGTTAGGTTTAGGGTTTGGGTTAGGGTTAGGGTTAGAGTAAGGGTAAGGTTTAGGGTTAAGGTTATGGTTAGGGTTAGTGTTAGGTTTAGGGTTAGGTTTAGGGTAAGGGTAAATGTTATGTTTAGGTTTAGGGTTAGGTTTAGGTTTAGGGTTAGGGTTAGGGTTAGGGAAAGTAAGGGTTAGGGTTAAGGTTAGGTTTAGGGTTAGTGTTAGGGTTAAGGTTAGGGTTAGGGTTACGGTAAGGGTAAGGGTTAGGGTTAGGTAAGGTTAGGGTTAGGGTAAGTGTAAGGGTTAGGGTTAGGGTTAGGGTTAGGTTTAGGGTTAGGGTTAGGGTAAGGGTAAGGTTTAGGGTTAAGGTTATGGTTAGGGTTAGGTTTAGTGTTAGGGTTAGGGTTAGGGTTAGTGTTAGAGTTAACGTTAGGGTTAGTTAAGGGTAAGGGTTAGGGTTAGGGTTAGGGTTAGGATAAGAGTTAGGGGTTAGGGTTAGGGTTAGGGTAAGGTTTAGGGTTAGGGTTAGGGTTAGGTTAAGGGTAAATGTTAGGTTATGGTTAGGGTTAGGTTTAGGGTTAATTTTAGGGTTTGGGTTAGGGTTAGTTAATTGTAAGGGTTAGGGTTAGGATTAGGGTTAGGATTAAGGTAAGGGTTAGAGATAGGGTTAGGGTTAGGGTTAGATTTAGGGTTAGGGTTAGGGTAAGGGTAAGGGTTAGGGTTAGGGTTAGGGTTAGGTTTAGTGTTGGGGTTAAGGTTAGGGTTAGGGTAACGGTTAGGGTTAGGGTTAGGTTTAGGGTTATGTTTAGTGTTAAGGTTAGGGTTAGGGTTAGGATTAGGGTAAGGGTAAGGGTAAGGTTTAGGTTTAGGGTTAGGTTTAAGGTAAGGGTAAGGGTTAGGGTTAGGGTTAGATTTAGCGTAAGGGTTACGGTTAGGTTCAGAGTAAGGGTAAGGATTAAGGTTACGGTTTGGGTTTGGGTAAGGGTTAGGGTTCAGGTTAGGGTTATTGTTAGGTTAAGTGTTAGGGTAAGGGTTAGGGTTCAGGTTAGGTTTAGGGTTAGGGTTAGGGCTAGTTTTAGGCTTATGGTTAGGGTTAGGGTTAGGGTAAGGCTAAGGGTTAGGTTTCAGGTTAGGGTTAGGTTTAGGGTTAGGTTTAGGGTTAGGGTTACGGTAAGGGTAAGGATTAGGGTTAGGTGTAAGGTTAGGGTTAGGGTAAGGGTAAGGGTTAGGGTTAGGTTTAGGGTTAGGTTTAGGTTTATGGTTAGGGTTAGGTTTAGGGTTAGAGTAAGGGTAAGGTTTAGGGTTAAGGTTATGGTTAAGGTTAGGGTTAGGGTTATGGTTTGGTTTAGGGGAAGGGTAAATGTTATGTTTAGGTTTAGGGTTAGAGTTAGGGTTAGGGAAAGTAAGGGTTAGGGTTAAGGTTAGGTTTAGGGTTAGGGTTAGGGTTAAGGTTAGGGTTAGGGTTACGGTAAGGGTAAGGGTTAGGGTTAGGTAAGGTTAGGGTTAGGTTTACGGTAAGTGTAAGGGTTAGGGTTAGGTAAGGTTAGGGTTAGGGTAAGTATAAGGGTTAGGGTTAGGGTTAGGGTTAGGTTTAGGGTTAGGTTTATGGTTAGGGTAAGGGTAAGGTTTAGGGTTAAGGTTATGGTTAGGGTTAGGTTTAGTGTTAGGGTTAGGGTTAGGGTTAGGGTTAGGGTTAGAGTTAACGTTAGGGTTAGTTAAGGGTAAGGGTTAGGGTTAGGGTTAGGGTTAGGGTTAGGATAAGAGTTAGGGGTTAGGGTTAGGGTTAGGGTAAGGTTTAGGGTTAGGGTTAGGGTTAGGTTAAGGGTAAATTTTAGGTTATGTTTATGGTTAGGTTTAGGGTTAATTTTAGGGTTAGGTTTAGGGTTAGTTAATTGTAAGGGTTAGGGTTAGGATTAGGGTTAGGGTTAAGGTAAGGGTTAGAGATAGGGTTAGGGTTAGGGTTAGGGTTAGGGTTAGGGTAAGGGTAAGGGTTAGGATTAGGGTTAGGGTTAGGTTTAGTGTTGGGGTTAAGGTTAGGGTTAGGGTAACGGTTAGGGTTAGGGTTAGGTTTAGGGTTATGTTAAGTGTTAAGATTAGGGTTAGGGTTAGGATTAGGGTAAGGGTAAAGGTAAGGTTTAGGTTTAGGGTTAGGTTTAAGGTAAGGGTAAGGGTTAGGGTTAGGGTTAGAGTTAGGGTAAGGGTTACGGTTAGGTTTAGAGTAAGGGTAAGGTTTAAGGTTACGGTTAGGGTTTGGGTAAGGGTTAGGGTTCAGGTTAGGGTTATTGTTAGGGTAAGTGTTAGGGTAAGGGTTAGGGTTCAGGTTAGGGTTAGGGTTAGGGTTAGGGTTAGTTTTAGGCTTATGGTTAGGGTTAGGGTTAGGGTAAGGGTAAGGGTTGGGTTTCAGGTTAGGGTTAGGTTTAGGGTTAGGGTTAGGGTTAGGGTTAGGGAAAGTAAGGGTTAGGGTTAAGGTTAGGTTTAGGGTTAGGGTTAGGGTTAGGGTTAATGTTAGGGTTAGGGTTACGGTAAGGGTAAGGGTTAGGGTTAGGTGTAAGTTTAGGGTCAGGGTAAGGGTAAGGGTTAGGGTTAGGGTTAGGGTTAGGTTTAGGTTTAGGGTTAGGGTTAGGGTTAGGGTAAGGGTAAGGGTTAGGGTTAGGTGTAAGTTTAGGGTTAGAGTTAGGTTTAGGATTAGGTTTAGGGTAAGGGTAAGTGTAATGTTTAGGTTTAGGGTTAGGTTTAGGTTTAGGGTTAGGGTAGGGTTAGGGAAAGTAAGGGTTAGGGTTAAGGTTAGGTTTAGGGTTAGGGTTAGGGTTAAGGTTAGGTTTAGGGTTACGGTAAGGGTAAGGGTTAGGGTTAGGTGTAAGGTTAGGGTTAGGGTAAGGGTAAGGGTTAGGGTTAGGATTAGGGTTAGGTTTAGTGTTAGGGTTAGGGTTAGGGTAAGGGTGAGGTTTAGGGTTAAGGTTATGGTTAGGGTTAGGTTTAGTGTTAGGGTTAGGGTTAGGGTTAGAGTTAACGTTAGGGTTAGTTAAGGGTAATGTTTAGGGTTAGGGTTAGGGTTAGGGTAAGGGTTAGGGGTTAGGTTTAGGGTTAGGGTAAGGTTTAGGGTTAGGGTTAGGGTTAGGTGAAGGGTAAATGTTAGGGTTGGTGTTAGGGTTAGGTTTAGGGTTAATTTTAGGGTTTGGGTTAGTGTAAGTTAATTGTAAGGGTTAGGGTTAGGATTAGGGTTAGGGTTAAGGTAAGGGTTAGAGATAGGGTTAGGGCTAGGGTTAGGTTTAGGGTTAGGGTTAGGGTAAGGGTAAGGGTTAGGGTTAGGGTTAGAGTTAGGTTTAGTGTTGGGCTTTAAGGTTAGGGTTAGGGTAACGGTTACGGTTAGGGTTGGGTTTAGGGTTATGTTTAGTGTTAAGGTTAGGGTTAGGGTTAGGATTAGGGTAAGGGTAAGGGTAAGATTTAGGTTTATGGTTAGGTTTAAGGTAAGGGTAAGGGTTAGGGTTAGGGTTAGATTTAGGGTAAGGGTTAGGGTTAGAGTTAGAGTAAGGGTAAGGTTTAGGGTTACGGTTAGGGTTCGGGTAAGGGTTAGGTTTCAGGTTAGGGTTAGGTTTACGGTAAGTGTTAGGGTCAGGGTTAGGGTTCAGGTTAGGGTTAGGGTTAGGGTTAGGGTTAGTTTTAGGCTTATGGTTAGGGTTAGGGTTAGGGTAAGGGTAAGGGTTAGGGTTCAGGTTAGGGTTAGGTTTAGGGTTATGGTTAGGGTAAGGGTTAGGGTTAGGGTAAGTGTTAGGGTTAGGGAAAGTAAGGGTTAGGGTTAAGGTTACGTTTAGGTTTAGGGTTAGGGTTAAGGTTAGGGTAAGGGTAAGTGTTAGCGTAAGGGAAAGTTTAGGGTTAAAGTTATGGTTAGGGTTAGGGTTAGGTTTAGGATTAGGTTTAGGGTAAGGGTAAGTGTTATGTTTAGGTTTAGGGTTATGTTTAGGTTCAGGGTTAGGGTTAGGGTTAGGGAAAGTAAGGGTTAGGGTTAAGGTTAGGTTTAGGGTTAGGTTTAGGGTTAGGGTTAGGGTTAGGGTTAGGGAAAGTAAGGGTTAGTGTTAAGGTTAGGTTTAGGGTTAGGGTTAGGTTAAGGTTAGGGTTAGGGTTAGGGTTAGGGAAAGTAAGGGTTAGGGTTAAGATTAGGTTTAGGGTTAGGTTTAGGTTTAGGGTTAGGTTTAGGGTTAGGGAAAGTAAGGGTTAGGGTTAAGGTTAGGTTTAGGGTTAGGGTTAGGGTTAAGGTTAGGGTTAGGGTTACGGTAAGGGTAAGGGTTAGGGTTAGGTGTAAGGTTAGGGTTAGGGTAAGGGTAAGGGTTAGGGTTAGGGTTAGGGCTAGGTTTAGTGTTAGGGTTAGGGTTAGGGTAAGGTTAAGGTTTAGGGTTAAGGTTATGGTTAGGGTTAGGTTTAGTGTTAGGGTTAATGTTAGGGTTAGGGTTAGGGTTAGGTTTAGGGCTAGGGTAAGGGTTAGGGTTAGGGTAAGGATTAGGGTTAGGGTTAGGGTTAGGGTGAGGTTTAGTGTTGGGGTTAATGTTAGGGTAAGGGTAAGGTTTAGGGTTAAGGTTATGGTTAGGGTTAGGTTTAGTGTTAGGGTTAGGTTTAGGGTTAGGCTAATTGTTAGGGTTACGTTTAGGGTTAAGGTAAGGGTAAGGGTTAGGGTTAGGGTTAGGTTTAGTGTAGGATTTAAGGTTAGGTTTAGGATAAGGGTTAGGTTTAGGGTTAGGGTTAGGTTTAGGTTAAGGGAAGGGTTAGGTTTAGGGAGAGGGTTAGGTTTAGGGTTAGGGTAAGGGTAAGGGTTAGGGTTATGGTTATGGTTAGGGTTAGGATTAGGGTAAGGGTAAGGTTTAGGTTTAGGGTTAGGTTTAAGGTAAGGGTAAGGGTTAGGGTTAGGGTTAGATTTAGGGTAAGGGTTAGGTTTAGGTTTAGAGTAAGGGTAAGGTTTAGGGTTACAGTTAGGGTTCGGTTAAGGGTTAGGGTTCAGGTTAGGGTTATGGTTAGGGTAATTGTTAGAGTAAGGGTTAGGGTTCAGGTTAGGGTTAGGTTTAGGGTTAGGGTTAGGGTAAGGGTTAGGGTTAGGGTTAGGGTTAGGGAAAGTAAGGGTTAGGGTTAAGGTTAGGTTTAGGGTTAGGGTTAGGGTTAGGGTTAGGGTTAAGGTTAGGGTTAGGGTTACGGTAAGTGTAAGGGATAGGGTAAGGGAAAGGTTTAGGGTTAAGGTTATGGTTAGGCTTAGGGTTAGGTTTAGGATTAGGTTTAGGGTAAGGTAAGTGTTACGTTTAGGTTTAGGGTTAGGTTTAGGTTTAGGGTTAGGGTTAGGGTTAGGGAAAGTAAGGGTTGGGGTTAAGGTTAGGTTTAGGGTTAGGTTTAGGTTTAGGGTTAGGTTTAGGGTTAGGGAAAGTAAGGGTTGGGGTTAAGGTTAGGTTTAGGGTTAGGTTTAGGTTTAGGGTTAGAGTTAGGGTTAGGGTTACGGTAAGGGTAAGGGTTAGGGTTAGGTGTAAGGTTAGGGTTAGGGTAAGGGTAAGTGGTAGGTTTAGTGTTAGGGTTAGGTTTAGGGTTAGGGTAGGGTTAGGGTAAGGGTAAGTGTTGGGGTAAGATTTATAGTTAGGATAGGGGTAAGGGTTAGGGTTAGGGTTAGGGTTAGGAAAAGGGTAAGTGTTAGGGTTAGGGTTAGGGTTAGTGTAAGGGTAAGGGTTAGGGTTATGGTTAGGGTTATGTTAGGTGTTGGGGTTAGGGTTAGGGTTAGGATAAGGGTTAGCTTTAGGGTTAGGATTAGGTTTAGGGTAAGTGTTAGGGTTAGGGTTAGGGTTAGGGTAAGTGTTAGGGTTAGGGTTAGGGTTAGGGTTAGGGTAAGGTTTAGGGTAAGGTTTAGTGGTAGGGTTAGGGTAAGTGTTAGGGTTACGTTTAGGGTTAGGGTTAGGGTAAGGGTAAGATTTAGGGTTAGGGTTAGAGTTATGTTTAGGGTTACAGTTAGGGTTATGGTTAGGATAAGGGATAGGGTTAGTGTTAGGGTTACGGTTAGGGTAAGGGTAAGTGTTAGTGTTAGGGTTAGGGTTAGGGTAACTGTTAGGGTAAGGTTTAGGGTTCAGGTTAGTGTTAGGGTTAGGGTTAGGGTTAGTTTTAGGCTTAGGGTTAGGGTTAGGGTAAGGGTTAGGGTTCAGGTTAGGGTTAGGTTTAGGGTTAGGTTTAGGGTAAGGGTTAGGGTTAGGGTTAGGGTTAGGGTTAGGGTTAGAGTAAGGGTTAGGTTTAGGGTTAGGGTAAGGGTTAGGGTTAGGGTAAGGGTTAGGGTTAGGGGTTAGGGTTAGTGTTAGGGTAAGGTTAAGGGTTAGGTTTAGGGTTAGGATTAGGGTTAGGGTTAGGTTAAGGGTTAGCGTTAGGGTTAGGGTAAGGGTAGGTGATAGGGTTAGGTTTAGGTTTAGGGTTAGGGTAAGGGTTAGGGTTAGAGTTAGGATTAGGTATAGGGTTGGGGTCAAGGTTAGGGTTAGGATTAGGTTAAGGGTAAGGGTTAGGGTTAGGGTTAGGGTAAGTGTTAGGGTTAGGGTTAGGGTTACGGTAAGGGTAAGGGTAAGGGTTAGGGTTAGGGTTAGGTTTAGGTGTTAGTGTTAGGGTTAGGGTTAGGTTTAGGTTTAGGGTTGGGGTTAGAGTAAGGGTAAAGGTTAGGATTAGGGCAGGTTTAGGGTTAGTTTTACGGTTAGGCTTAGGGTAAGGGTAAGGGTAAGGGGTAGGGTTACTGTTAGTTTTAGGGTTAAGGTTAGGGTTAGGGTTAGGGTTAGGGTTAGGATTAGGGTTAAGGTTAGGGTAAGGGTAAGGGTTATTGTTAGGGTTAGGTTTAGGTTTAGGGAAAGGATAAGGGTTAGGATTAGGGTGAGGGTTATGGTTAGTTTTAGGGTTAGGGTTAGGGTAAGGGTAAGTGTAAGGTTTAGAGTTAAGTTTAGGTTAGGGGTAAGGTTAGGGTTAGGGTTAGGTTTAGGGTTAGAGTTAGGGTAAGGGTAAAGGTTAAGGTTCGGGTTAGGTTTAGGGTTAGGAAAAGAGTAAGGGTTAGGGTTAGATTTAGGGTTATGTTTTGGGTTAGGTTAGGGTTAGCGTTGGGGTAAGGGTTAGGGTTAAGGGTAGGGTTAGGATTTGGTTAAGGTTAGGGTTAGGGTTAGCTTAATGGTAAGGTTTAGGGTTAGGGTTAGTGTTAGGGATAGGATAAGTGTTAGGGTTAGGGTTAGTGTTAGGGTAAGGGTGAAGGTTAGGGTTAAGGTTAGTGTTAGGGTAGTGTTAGGGTTAGGGTTAGAGTGAGGGTAAAGTTTAAGGTTAGGTTTAGGTTTAGGATTAGGTTTAAGGTTAAGGTTAGGGTGAGTGTAAGGGTAAGGTTTAGGTTTATGTTTAGGTTTAGATTAGGTTAAGGGTAAGTGTTAGGGTTAGGGTTATGTTTAGCTTTAGGTTTAGGGTTAGGGTTAGGGTTAGGGTTAGGGTTAGGGTAAGGGTAAGGGTTAGTGCTAAGGTTAGGGTTAGGTTTAGGTTTATGGTTAGGGTTAGGGTTAGGGTAAGGTTTAGGTTTAGGTTTAGGATTAGGGTTAGGGTTAGTGTAAAGGTTTGGGTTAGGGTTAGGGTTCGGGTTAGGTTTAGGGTTAGGGATAGGGTAAGGGTAAATGTTAGGGTTAGGGTTAGGGTTAGGTTTAGTGTTGGGGTTAATGTTAGGGTTAGGGTAAGTTTTAGGGTTAGGGTTAGGGTTAGGTTTATTGTTAGGTTTAGGGTTATGGTTATGGTTAGGGTTATGGTTAGGGTAAGGGTTAGGGTTAGGGTTAGGGTTAGCAATAGGGTAAGGGTAAGGGTAAGGGTAAGGGTTAGGGTTAGGTTTAGTGTTACGGTAAGGGTAAGGGTTAGGGTTAGGGTTACGGTTAGGTAAGGGTTAGGGTTAGGTTTAGGGTTACGGTAAGGGTTAGGGTTAGGGTTAGGGTTAGCAAGAGGGTAAGGGTAAGGGTAAGGGTAACGGTTAGGTTTAGGTTTAGTGTTAAGGTAAGGGTAAGGGTTAGGGTTAGGGTTAGGTAAGGGTTAGGGTTAGGGTTAGGGTAAGGATTAGGGTTAGGGTAAATGTTAGGTTTAGGGATAGGGTTTGGGTTTGGATAGGGTTAAGGTAGGGTTAGGGTTAAAGATAGGTTAAGGGTAAGTTTTAGGGCAGGGTTAGGGTTAGGGTTAGAGTACGAGTTAGGGTTAGGGTAAAGGTTAGGGTTCGGTTTAGGGTTGGGGTTAAGGTTAGGGTTAGGGATAGGTAAGGGTTAGGGTTAGGTTTAGCGTTAGGGTAAGGGTAAGGGTTAGGGTTAAGGTTAAGGTTATGTTTAGGGTTAGGGTTAGGGTAAAGGTAAGGGTAAGGTTTAGGGTTATGATTAGGTTTAGGTTTAGTGTTGAGGTTAAGGTTAGGGTTAGGGTAAGGGTTAGGGTTAGGGTTAGGTTTAGTGTTGGGGTTAGGGTTAGGGTTAGGGTTACGGTTAGGGTTAGGGTTAGGGTAAGGGTAACGGTTAGGGTTAGGGTTAGGGATACGGTTAGGGGTAGGGTAGGGGTTAGGGTTAGTGTTAGGTTTAGGTTTAGGGTTAGGGTAAGGATAAGATTTAGGGTTGTGGATAGGGTTACAGTTCGGGTTAGGTTTAGGGATTGGGTTAGTTTAAGGGTTTTCGTTAGGGTTATGGTTATGGTTAAGGTTAGGCTTAGGGTTAAGGTTAGGGTTATGGTTAGGGTAAGTGTTAGGGTTAGGGTTAGGGTTAGGGTAAGTGTTAGGGTTAGGGTTAGGGTAAGTGTAAGCGTTAGGGTTAGTGTTAGGGTTAGGATTATGGTAAGTGTAAGTTTTAGGTTTAGATTTACCGTTAGGGTAAGTGTAAAGGTTAGTTTTATGTTTAGGGTTAGGTTTAGGTTTAGGGTTAGGGTAAGGATAAGGTTTAGAATTAAGGTTAGGGTTAGGGTTAAGGTTAGGGTTAGGGTAAGGGTAAGGATTAGGGTTAGGGTTAGGGTTAGAGTTAGGGTTAGGGTTCGGGTTAGGGTTAGGTTTGGGGTTGGGGTTAAAGTTAGGGTTAGGGTTAGAGTAAGGTTAAGGATTAGGGTTAGGGTTAGGGTTAGGGTAAGGGTTAGGGTTAGGGGTAGGTTAAGGGTTAGGTTTAGAGTTAGGATTAGGGTTAGTGTAAGGGTTAGGGTTAGTGTTAGGGTTAGGTTTGGGGTTGGGGTTAAAGTTAGGGTAAGGATTAGGGAAGGGTAAGGGTTAGGGTTAGGGTTAGGTTTAGGTTTAGGGTTGGGTTTAGAGTAAGAGTAAAGGTTAGGATTAGGGTATGGTTAGGGTTAGTTTTAGGGTGAGGCTTAGGGTAAGGGTAAGGGTAAGGGTTAGGGTTAGGGTTAGGTTTAGGGTTAAGGTTAGGTTTAGGGTTAGGGTTAGGGTTAGGATTAGGGTTAAAGTTAGGGTAAGGGTAAGGGTTATTGTTAGCGTTTGGTTTAGGTTAGGGAAAGGATAAGGGTTAGGATTACGGTGAGGGTTATGGTTAGTTTTAGGGTTAGGATTAGGGTAAGGGTAAGTGTAAGGGTTAGGGTTAAGGTTAGGTTAGTGTTAGGTTTAGGGTTAAGGTTGAGGTAAGTGTTAGGGTTAGGGTTATGATTATGGTTAGGGTAAGGGTTAGGGTTAGGGTAAGGTTGAGGTTAGGGTTAGGGTTAGGGTGAGAGTAAGGGTTCGAGTTAGGGTTAGGGTTAGGGTTAAGGTTGAGGTTAGGGTTAGTTTTAGGGTTAAGGTTGAGGTTAGGGTTAGGGTTAGGGTTAGGGTAAGGGTAAGGGTTAGGGTTAGGTTTAGGGTTAGGGTTAGTGTTAGCATTAAGGTTAGGGTTATGGTAAGTGTTAGGGTTAGGGGTAGAGTTAGGGTAAGGGTAAGGCTTAGGGTTAGGGTTAGGGTTGGGGTAATTGTTAGGGTTAGGGTTAGGTTTAGGGCAAGGTAAGGGTTAGGGTTAAGTTTAGGGTTAGGGTTAGGGTTGGGGTTATGGTAAGGGTAAGGGTTAGGATTAGGTTTAGGGTTATGGTAAGGGTAAAGGTTAGGTTTAGGGTTAGGGTTAGGGTTAGGGTTAGGGTAAGGATAAGGTTTAGATTTCAGGTTAGGGTTAGGCTTAGGTTTAGGGTTAGGGTTAGGGTTAAGGTTAGGGATAGGGTAAGGGTAAGTCTTAGAGTTAGTGTTAGGGTTAGGGATAGACTTAGTGTTAGGGTTAGAGTAAGGGTAAGGGTTAGGGTTAGGGTAAGTGTTAGGGTTAGGGTTAGGGTTACGGTAAGGGTAAGGGTAAGGGTTAGGGTTAGGGTTAGGTTTAGGTGTTAGTGTTAGGGTTAGGGTTAGGTTTAGGTTTAGGGTTGGGGTTAGAGTAAGGGTAAAGGTTAGGATTAGGGCAGGTTTAGGGTTAGTTTTACGGTTAGGCTTAGGGTAAGGGTAAGGGTAAGGGGTAGGGTTACTGTTAGTTTTAGGGTTAAGGTTAGGGTTAGGGTTAGGGTTAGGGTTAGGATTAGGGTTAAGGTTAGGGTAAGGGTAAGGGTTATTGTTAGGGTTAGGTTTAGGTTTAGGGAAAGGATAAGGGTTAGGATTAGGGTGAGGGTTATGGTTAGTTTTAGGGTTAGGGTTAGGGTAAGGGTAAGTGTAAGGTTTAGGGTTAAGTTTAGGTTAGGGGTAAGGTTAGGGTTAGGGTTAGGTTTAGGGTTAGAGTTAGGGTAAGGGTAAAGGTTAAGGTTCGGGTTAGGTTTAGGGTTAGGAAAAGAGTAAGGGTTAGGGTTAGATTTAGGGTTATGTTTTGGGTTAGGTTAGGGTTAGCGTTGGGGTAAGGGTTAGGGTTAAGGGTAGGGTTAGGATTTGGTTAAGGTTAGGGTTAGGGTTAGCTTAATGGTAAGGTTTAGGGTTAGGGTTAGTGTTAGGGATAGGATAAGTGTTAGGGTTAGGGTTAGTGTTAGGGTAAGGGTGAAGGTTAGGGTTAAGGTTAGTGTTAGGGTAGTGTTAGGGTTAGGGTTAGAGTGAGGGTAAAGTTTAAGGTTAGGTTTAGGTTTAGGATTAGGTTTAAGGTTAAGGTTAGGGTGAGTGTAAGGGTAAGGGTTAGGTTTATGTTTAGGTTTAGATTAGGTTAAGGGTAAGTGTTAGGGTTAGGGTTATGTTTAGCTTTAGGTTTAGGGTTAGGGTTAGGGTTAGGGTTAGGGTTAGGGTAAGGGTAAGGGTTAGTGCTAAGGTTAGGGTTAGGTTTAGGTTTATGGTTAGGGTTAGGGTTAGGGTAAGGTTTAGGTTTAGGTTTAGGATTAGGGTTAGGGTTAGTGTAAAGGTTTGGGTTAGGGTTAGGGTTCGGGTTAGGTTTAGGGTTAGGGATAGGGTAAGGGTAAATGTTAGGGTTAGGGTTAGGTTTAGTGTTGGGGTTAATGTTAGGGTTAGGGTAAGTTTTAGGGTTAGGGTTAGGGTTAGGTTTATTGTTAGGTTTAGGGTTATGGTTATGGTTAGGGTTATGGTTAGGGTAAGGGTTAGGGTTAGGGTTAGGGTTAGCAATAGGGTAAGGGTAAGGGTAAGGGTAAGGGTTAGGGTTAGGTTTAGTGTTACGGTAAGGGTAAGGGTTAGGGTTAGGGTTACGGTTAGGTAAGGGTTAGGGTTAGGTTTAGGGTTACGGTAAGGGTTAGGGTTAGGGTTAGGGTTAGCAAGAGGGTAAGGGTAAGGGTAAGGGTAACGGTTAGGTTTAGGTTTAGTGTTAAGGTAAGGGTAAGGGTTAGGGTTAGGGTTAGGTAAGGGTTAGGGTTAGGGTTAGGGTAAGGATTAGGGTTAGGGTAAATGTTAGGTTTAGGGATAGGGTTTGGGTTTGGATAGGGTTAAGGTAGGGTTAGGGTTAAAGATAGGTTAAGGGTAAGTTTTAGGGCAGGGTTAGGGTTAGGGTTAGAGTACGAGTTAGGGTTAGGGTAAAGGTTAGGGTTCGGTTTAGGGTTGGGGTTAAGGTTAGGGTTAGGGATAGGTAAGGGTTAGGGTTAGGTTTAGCGTTAGGGTAAGGGTAAGGGTTAGGGTTAAGGTTAAGGTTATGTTTAGGGTTAGGGTTAGGGTAAAGGTAAGGGTAAGGTTTAGGGTTATGATTAGGTTTAGGTTTAGTGTTGAGGTTAAGGTTAGGGTTAGGGTAAGGGTTAGGGTTAGGGTTAGGTTTAGTGTTGGGGTTAGGGTTAGGGTTAGGGTTACGGTTAGGGTTAGGGTTAGGGTAAGGGTAACGGTTAGGGTTAGGGTTAGGGATACGGTTAGGGGTAGGGTAGGGGTTAGGGTTAGTGTTAGGTTTAGGTTTAGGGTTAGGGTAAGGATAAGATTTAGGGTTGTGGATAGGGTTACAGTTCGGGTTAGGTTTAGGGATTGGGTTAGTTTAAGGGTTTTCGTTAGGGTTATGGTTATGGTTAAGGTTAGGCTTAGGGTTAAGGTTAGGGTTATGGTTAGGGTAAGTGTTAGGGTTAGGGTTAGGGTTAGGGTAAGTGTTAGGGTTAGGGTTAGGGTAAGTGTAAGCGTTAGGGTTAGTGTTAGGGTTAGGATTATGGTAAGTGTAAGTTTTAGGTTTAGATTTACCGTTAGGGTAAGTGTAAAGGTTAGTTTTATGTTTAGGGTTAGGTTTAGGTTTAGGGTTAGGGTAAGGATAAGGTTTAGAATTAAGGTTAGGGTTAGGGTTAAGGTTAGGGTTAGGGTAAGGGTAAGGATTAGGGTTAGGGTTAGGGTTAGAGTTAGGGTTAGGGTTCGGGTTAGGGTTAGGTTTGGGGTTGGGGTTAAAGTTAGGGTTAGGGTTAGAGTAAGGTTAAGGATTAGGGTTAGGGTTAGGGTTAGGGTAAGGGTTAGGGTTAGGGGTAGGTTAAGGGTTAGGTTTAGAGTTAGGATTAGGGTTAGTGTAAGGGTTAGGGTTAGTGTTAGGGTTAGGTTTGGGGTTGGGGTTAAAGTTAGGGTAAGGATTAGGGAAGGGTAAGGGTTAGGGTTAGGGTTAGGTTTAGGTTTAGGGTTGGGTTTAGAGTAAGAGTAAAGGTTAGGATTAGGGTATGGTTAGGGTTAGTTTTAGGGTGAGGCTTAGGGTAAGGGTAAGGGTAAGGGTTAGGGTTAGGGTTAGGTTTAGGGTTAAGGTTAGGTTTAGGGTTAGGGTTAGGGTTAGGATTAGGGTTAAAGTTAGGGTAAGGGTAAGGGTTATTGTTAGCGTTTGGTTTAGGTTAGGGAAAGGATAAGGGTTAGGATTACGGTGAGGGTTATGGTTAGTTTTAGGGTTAGGATTAGGGTAAGGGTAAGTGTAAGGGTTAGGGTTAAGGTTAGGTTAGTGTTAGGTTTAGGGTTAAGGTTGAGGTAAGTGTTAGGGTTAGGGTTATGATTATGGTTAGGGTAAGGGTTAGGGTTAGGGTAAGGTTGAGGTTAGGGTTAGGGTTAGGGTGAGAGTAAGGGTTCGAGTTAGGGTTAGGGTTAGGGTTAAGGTTGAGGTTAGGGTTAGTTTTAGGGTTAAGGTTGAGGTTAGGGTTAGGGTTAGGGTTAGGGTAAGGGTAAGGGTTAGGGTTAGGTTTAGGGTTAGGGTTAGTGTTAGCATTAAGGTTAGGGTTATGGTAAGTGTTAGGGTTAGGGGTAGAGTTAGGGTAAGGGTAAGGCTTAGGGTTAGGGTTAGGGTTGGGGTAATTGTTAGGGTTAGGGTTAGGTTTAGGGCAAGGTAAGGGTTAGGGTTAAGTTTAGGGTTAGGGTTAGGGTTGGGGTTATGGTAAGGGTAAGGGTTAGGATTAGGTTTAGGGTTATGGTAAGGGTAAAGGTTAGGTTTAGGGTTAGGGTTAGGGTTAGGGTTAGGGTAAGGATAAGGTTTAGATTTCAGGTTAGGGTTAGGCTTAGGTTTAGGGTTAGGGTTAGGGTTAAGGTTAGGGATAGGGTAAGGGTAAGTCTTAGAGTTAGTGTTAGGGTTAGGGATAGACTTAGTGTTAGGGTTAGAGTAAGGGTAAGGGTTAGGGTTAGGGTTAGGGTTAGGGAAAGGGTTAGGGTTACAGGTTAGGGTTAGTGTTAGGGTTAGGTTAAGGGTTAGGGTTAGGGTTAGTGTTAGGGTTAGGATAAGGGTTAGGGTTAGGGTAAGTGTAAGTGTTGGGGTTAGGGTTAGGGTTAGGGTTAG
Source organism: Megascapheus bottae (assembly GCA_024803745.1). Taxonomy (NCBI): domain Eukaryota; kingdom Metazoa; phylum Chordata; class Mammalia; order Rodentia; family Geomyidae; genus Megascapheus; species Megascapheus bottae. The sequence goes on along the minus strand of JANJXV010000067.1, from coordinate 2,465,919 downwards.
TGTTAGGGTAAGGGTTAGGGTTAGGGTTAGGATTAGGTTTAGGTTTGGGGTTAAGGTTAGGATTAAGGTTAGGGTTAGTGTTAGGGTTAGGGGAAGGTTAAGGGTTAGGTTAGGTTTAGGGTTAAGATTGAGGTTAGGGTTAGGGTTAGAGTAAGGGTTAGGTTTAGGGTTAGGGTAAGGGTTAGGGTTAGGGTTAGGGTAAGGGTTAGGGTTAGGGGTTAGGGTTAGTGTTAGGGTAAGGTTAAGGGTTAGGGTTAGGGTTAGGATTAGAGTTAGGTTTAGGTTAAGGGTTAGGGTTAGGGTTAGGGTAAGGGTAGGTGATAGGTTTAGGTTTAGGTTTAGGGTTAGGGTAAGGGTTAGGGTTAGAGTTAGCATTAGGTTTAGGGTTGGGGTCAAGGTTAGGGTTAGGATTAGATTAAGGGTAAGGGTTAGGGTTAGGGTTAGGGTAAGTGTTATGGTTAGGGTTAGGGTTACGGTAAGGGTAAGGGTAAGGGTTAGGGTTAGGGTTAGGTTTAGGTGTTAGGGTTAGGGTTAGGGTTAGGTTTAGGTTTAGGGTTGGGGTTAGAGTAAGGGTAAAGGTTAGGATTAGGTTATGGTTAGGGTTAGTTTTAGGGTTAGGGTTAGGGTAAGGGTAAGGGTAAGGGTTAGGGTTAGGGTTAGGTTTAGAGATAAGGTTAGGGTTAGGTTTAGCGTTAGGGTTAGGGTTAGGGTTATGGTTGAGGTTAGGTTTATGGTTAGAGGAAGGGTTAGGGTTAGGCCTAGGTTAAGGGTTAGGGTTAGGTGTAGGATTAGGATTAGAGTTAGGGTTAGGGTTAGAGTAAGGGTAAGGGTTAGGGTTAGGGTTGGAGTTAGGGTTAGGGTAAGGGTTAGGGTTAGGGGTTAGGGTTTGTGTTAGGGTTAGGTTAAAGGTTAGGTTTAAGATTAGAGTTAAGTTGAGGATAAGGGTAAGGGTTAGGGTAAAGGTAAGTGTTAGGGTAAGGGTTAGGGTTAGGGTAGGTTTAGGGTTGGGGTTAAGGTTAGGGTTATGGTTAGGGTAAGGTTAAGGTTTAGGATTAGGGTTAGGGTTAGGGTTAAGGTTGAGGTTAGGGTTAGGTTTAGGGATAGGTTTAGGGTTAAGGTTGAGGTAAGTGTTAGGGTTAGGGTTAGAATTATGGTTAGGGTAAGGGTTAGGGTTAGGGTAAGGTTGAGGTTAGGGTTAGGGTTAGGGTTAGAGTAAGGGTAGAGTTAGGGTTAGGGTTAGGGTTAGGGTTAGGGTTAAGGTTGAAGTTAGGGTTAGGTTTAGGGTTAGGTTTAGGGTTAAGGTTGAGGTTAGGGTTAGGGTTAGGGTTAGGGTAAGGGTAAGGGTTAGGGTTATGGTAAGTGTTAAGGTTAGGGGTAGAGTTAGGGTAAGGGTAAGGGTTAGGGTTATGTTTAGGGTTAGGGTAATTATTAGGGTTATGGTTAGGTTTAGGGCAAGGTAAGGGTTCGGGTTAAGTTTAGGGTTAGGGTTAGGGTTGGGGTTATGGTAAGGGTAAGGGTTAGGATTAGGTTTAGGTTTATGGTAAGGGTAAAGGTTAGGTTTAGGGTTAGGGTTAGGGTTAGGGTTAGGGTAAGGATAAGGTTTAGATTTCAGGTTAGGATTAGGCTTAGGTTTAGGGTTAGGGTTAGGGTTAAGGTTAGGGATAGGGTAAGGGTAAGTCTTAGGGTTAGTGTTAGGGTTAGGGATAGACTTAGTGTTAGGGTTAGAGTAAGGGTAAGGGTTAGGTTTAGGGTTAGGGTTAGGGAAAGGTTTAGGGTTACAGGTTAGGGTTAATGTTAGGGTTAGGTTAAGGGTTAGGGCTAGGGTTAGTGTTAGGGTTAGGATAATGGTTAGGGTTAGGGTTAGGGTAAGGGGAGGTCATAGGGTTAGGTTTAGGTTTAGGGTTAGGGTAAGGGTTAGGGTTAGAGTTAGGATTAGGTTTAGGGTTGGGGTCAAGGTTAGGGTTAGGATTAGGTTAAGGGTAAGGGTTAGGGTTAGGCTTAGGGTAATTGTTAGGGTTAGGGTTAGGGTTACGGTAAGGGTAAGAGTAAGGGTTAGGGTTAGGGTTAGGTTTAGGTGTTAGGGTTAGGGTTAGGGTTAGGTTTTGGTTTAGGGTTGGGGTTAGAGTAAGGGTAAAGGTTAGGATTAGGGTAGGGTTAGGGTTAGTTTTAGGGTTAGGGTTAGGGCAAGGGTAAGGGTAAGGGTTAGGGTTAGGGTTAGGTTTAGGGTTAGTTTTAGGGTTAGGGTAAGGGTTATTTTTAGTGTTAGGTTTAGGTTTAGGGAAAGGATAAGGGTTAGGATTAGGGTGAGGGTTATGTTTAGTTTTAGGGTTAGGGTTAGGGTAAGGGTAAGTGTAAGGTTTACGGTTAGGGTTAGGGTTAGGGTTAGGGTTAGGGTTAGGGTTAGGTGTTAGGGTTAGGGTTAGGGTTAGGTTTAGGTTTAGGGTTGGGATTAGAGTAAGGGTAAAGGTTAGGATTAGGGTAGGTTTAGGGTTAGTTTTAGGGTTAGGCTTAGGGTAAGCGTAAGGGTAAGGGGTAGGGTTACTGTTAGGTTTAGGGTTAAGGTTAGGGTTAGGGTTAGGGTTAGGGTTAGGACTAGGGTTAAGGTTAGGGTAAGGGTAAGGGTTATTGTTAGGGTTAGGTTTAGGTTTAGGGAAAGGATAAGGGTTAGGATTAGGGTGAGGGTTATGGTTAGTTTTAGGGTTAGGGTTAGGGTAAGGGTAAGTGTAAGGGTTAGGGTTAAGGTTAGGTTAGGGGTAAGGTTAGGGTTAGGGTTAGGTTTAGGGTTAGGGTTAGGGTAAGGGTAAAGGTTAAGGTTCGGGTTAGGTTTAGGGTTAGGAAAAGAGTAAGGGTTAGGGTTAGATTTAGGGTTATGTTTGGGATAGGTTTAGGGTTAGGGTTGGGGTAAGGGTTAGGGTTAGGGGTAGGGTTAGGATTTGGTTAAGTTTAGGGTTAGGGTTAGCTTAATGGTAAGGTTTAGGGTTAGGGTTAGTATTAGGGATAGGATAAGTGTTAGGGTTAGGGTTAGGGTTAGTGTTAGGTTAAGGTTAAAAGTTAGGGTTAAGGTTAGTGTTAGGGTAGTGTTAGGGTTAGGGTTAGAGTGAGGGTAAAGTTTAGGGTTAGGTTTAGGGTTAGGATTAGGTTTAAGGTTAAGGTTAGGGTGAGTGTAAGGGTAAGGGTTAGGTTTATGTTTAGGGTTAGATTAGGTTAAGGGTAAGTGTTAGGGTTAGGGTTATGTTTAGGTTTAGGTTTAGGTTTAGGGTTAGGGTTAGGGTTAGGGTTAGGGTAAGGGTAAGGGTTAGTGTTAAGGTTAGGGTTAGGTTTAGGGTTAGGGTTAGGGTTAGGGTTAGGGTAAGGTTTAGGTTTAGGTTTAGGATTAGGGTTAGGGTTAGGGTAAAGGTTTGGGTTAGGGTTAGGGTTCGGGTTAGGTTTAGGGTTAGGGATAGGGTAAGGGTAAGTGTTAGGGTTAGGGTTAGGGTTAGGTTTAGTGTTGGGGTTAATGTTAGGGTTAGGGTAAGTTTTAGGGTTAGGGTTAGGGTTAGGGTTATGGTTAGGGTTAGGGTTAGGGTTAGCAATAGGGTAAGGGTAAGGGTTAGGGTTAGGTTTAGTGTTACGGTAAGGGTAAGGGTTAGGGTTAGGGTTAGGGTTAGGTTAGGGTTCGGGTTAGGGTTAGGGTTAGGGTAAGGGTTAGGGTTAGGGTTAGGGTTAGCAATAGGGTAAGGGTAAGGGTAAGGGTAACGGTTAGGTTTAGGTTTAGTGTTAAGGTAAGGGTAAGGGTTAGGGTTAGGGTTAGGTAAGGGTTAGGGTTAGGGTTAGGGTTAGGGTAAGGGTTAGGGTTAGGGTTAGAGTAAGTGTTAGGGTTAGGGATAGGGTTTGGGTTTGGATAGGGTTAAGGTAGTGTTAGGGTTAAAGATAGGTTAAGGGTAAGTTTTAGGGCAGGGTTAGGGTTAGGGTTAGAGTACGAGTTAGGGTTAGGGTAAGGGTTAGGGTAAGGATAAGATTTAGGGTTGTGGATAGGGTTACAGTTCGGGTTAGGTTTAGGGATTGGGTTAGTTTAAGGGTTTTCGTTAGGGTTATGGTTATGGTTAAGGTTAGGCTTAGGGTTAAGGTTAGGGTTATGGTTAGGGTAAGTGTTAGGGTTAGGGTTAGGGTTAGGGTAAGTGTAAGCGTTAGGGTTAGTTTTAGGGTTAGGTTTATGGTAAGGGTAAGTGTTAGGTTTAGATTTACCGTTAGGGTAAGTGTAAAGGTTAGTTTTAGGGTTAGGGTTAGGTTTAGGTTTAGGGTTAGGGTAAGGATAAGGTTTAGAATTAAGGTTAGGGTTAGCGTTAGGGTTAGGGTTAAGGTTAGGGTTAGGGTAAGGGTAAGGATTAGGGTTCGGGTTAGGGTTAGAGTTAGGGTTAGGGTTCGGGTTAGGGTTAGGTTTGGGGTTGGGCTTAAAGTTAGGGTTAGGGTTAGAGTAAGGGTAAGGATTAGGGTTAGGGTTAGGGTTAGGGTAAGGGTTAGGGTTAGGGGTTAGGTTAAGGGTTAGAGTTAGTGTTCGGGTTAGGGTTAGGTTTAGGATAAGGGTTAAAGTTAGGGTAAGGGTAAGTGTTAGTGTTTGAGTTAGGATTAGGGTTAGTGTAAGGGTTAGGGTTAGTGTTAGGGTTAGGTTTGGGGTTGGGGTTAAAGTTAGGGTTAGGATTAGGGAAGGGTAAGGGTTAGGGTTAGGGTTAGGTTTCGGTTTAGGGTTGGGGTTAGAGTAAGAGTAAGGTTAGGATTAGGGTAGGGTTAGGGTTAGTTTTAGGGTTAGGCTTAGGGTAAGGGTAAGGGTAAGGGGTAGGGTTAGGGTTAGGTTTAGGGTTAAGGTTAGGGTTAGGGTTAGGGTTAGGGTTAGGATTAGGGTTAAGGTTAGGGTAAGGGTAAGGGTTATTGTTAGGGTTAGGTTTAGGTTTAGGGAAAGGATGAGGGTTAGGATTTTGGTGAGGGTTATGGTTAGTTTTAGGGTTAGGGTTAGGGTAAGGGTAAGTGTAAGGGTTAGGGTTAAGGTTAGTTTAGGGGTAAGGTTACGGTTAGGGTTAGGTTTAGGGTTAGGGTTAGGGTAAGGGTAAAGTTTAAGGTTCGGGTTAGGTTTAGGGTTAGGAAAAGAGTAAGGGTTAGGGTTAGATTTAGGGTTATGTTTTGGGTTAGGCTAGGGTTAGGGTTGGGGTAAGGGTTAGGGTTAGGGGTAGGGTTAGGATTTGGTTATGGTTAGGGTTAGGGTTAGCTTAATGGTAAGGTTTAGGGTTAGGGTTAGTGTTAGGGATAGGATAAGTGTTAGGGTTAGGGTTAGGGTTAGTGTTAGGGTAACGGTAAAGGTTAGGGTTAAGGTTAGTGTTAGGGTATTGTTAGGGTTAGGGTTAGAGTGAGGATAAAGTTTAGGGTTAGGTTTAGGGTTAGGATTAGGTTTAAGGTTAAGGTTAGGGTGAGTGTAAGGTTAAGGGTTAGGTTTATGTTTAGGGTTAGATTAGGTTAAGGGTAAGTGTTAGGGTTAGGGTTATGTTTAGGTTTAGGTTTAGGTTTAGGGTTAGGGTTAGGGTTAGGGTTAGGGTAAGGGTAAGGGTTAGTGCTAAGGTTAGGGTTAGGTTTAGGTTTAGGGTTAGGGTTAGGGTTAGGGTAAGGTTTAGGTTTAGGTTTAGGATTAGGGTTAGGGTTAGTGTAAAGGTTTGGGTTAGGGTTAGGGTTTGGGTTAGGTTTAGGGTTAGGGATAGGGTAAGGGTAAGTGTTAGGGTTAGGGTTAGGGTTAGGTTTAGTGTTGGGGTTAATGTTAGGGTTAGGGTAAGTTTTAGGGTTAGGGTTAGGGTTAGGTTTATTGTTAGGTTTAGGGTTACGGTTAGGGTTAGGGTTATGGTTAGGGTAAGGGTTAGGGTTAGGGTTAGGGTTAGCAATAGGGTAAGGGTAAGGGTAAGGGTAACGGTTAGGTTTAGGTTTAGTGTTAAGGTAAGGGTAAGGGTTAGGGTTAGGGTTAGGTAAGGGTTAGGGTTAGGGTTAGGGTTAGGGTAAGGATTAGGGTTAGGGTAAATGTTAGGTTTAGGGATAGGGTTTGGGTGTGGATAGGGTTAAGGTAGGGTTAGGGTTAAAGATAGGTTAAGGGTAAGTTTTAGGGCAGGGTTAGGGTTAGGGTTAGAGTACGAGTTAGGGTTAGGGTAAGGGTTAGGGTTCGGTTTAGGGTTCGGGTTAAGTTTAGGGTTAGGGATAAGGTAAGGGTTAGGGTTAGGTTTAGCGTTAGGGTAAGGGTAAGGGTTAGGGTTAAGGTTAAGGTTAGGTTTAGGGTTAGGGTTAGGGTAAAGGTAAGGGTAAGGTTTAGGGTTATGATTAGGTTTAGGTTTAGTGTTGAGGTTAAGGTTAGGGTTAGGGTAAGGGTTAGGGTTAGGATTAGGTTTAGTGTTGGGGTTAGGGTTAGGGTTAGGGTTACGGTTAGGGTTAGGGTTAGGGTAAGGGTAACGGTTAGGGTTAGGGTTAGGGATACGGTTAGGGGTAGGGTTAGGGGTTAGGGTTAGTGTTAGGTTTAGGTTTAGGGTTAGGGTAAGGATAAGATTTAGGGTTGTGGATAGGGTTACAGTTCAGGTTAGGTTTAGGGATTGGGTTAGTTTAAGGGTTTTCGTTAGGGTTATGGTTATGGTTAAGGTTAGGCTTAGGGTTAAGGTTAGGGTTATGGTTAGGGTAAGTGTTAGGGTTAGGGTTAGGGTTAGGGTAAGTGTAAGCGTTAGGGTTAGTGTTAGGGTTAGGATTATGGTAAGGGTAAGTGTTAGGTTTAGATTTACCGTTAGGGTAAGTGTAAAGGTTAGTTTTAGGTTTAGGGTTAGGTTTAGGTTTAGGGTTAGGGTAAGGATAAGGTTTAGAATTAAGGTTAGGGTTAGCGTTAGGGTTAGGGTTAAGGTTAGGGTTAGGGTAAGGGTAAGGATTAGGGTTAGGGTTAGGGTTAGAGTTAGGGTTAGTGTTCGGGTTAGGGTTAGGTTTGGGGTTGGGTTAAAGTTAGGGTTAGGGTTAGAGTAAGGGTAAGGATTAGGGTTAGGGTTAGGGTTAGGGTAAGGGTTAGGGTTAGGGGTTAGGTTAAGTGTTAGAGTTAGTGTTCGGGTTAGGGTTAGGGTTAGGATAAGGGTTAAAGTTAGGGTAAGGGTAAGTGTTAGTGTTTGAGTTAGGATTAGGGTTAGTGTAAGGGTTAGGGTTAGTGTTAGGGTTAGGTTTGGGGTTGGGGTTAAAGTTAGGGTTAGGATTAGGGAAGGGTAAGGGTTAGGGTAAGGGTTAGGGTTAGGTTTAGGGTTGGGTTTAGAGTAAGAGTAAAGGTTAGGATTAGGGTAGGGTTAGGGTTAGTTTTACGGTTAGGCTTAGGGTAAGGGTAAGGGTAAGGGTTAGGGTTAGGGTTAGGTTTAGGGTTAAGGTTAGGGTTAGGGTTAGGGTTAGGGTTAGGATTAGGGTTAAAGTTAGGGTAAGGGTAAGGGTTATTGTTAGCGTTTGGTTTAGGTTAGGGAAAGGATAAGGGTTAGGATTACGGTGAGGGTTATGGTTAGTTTTAGGGTTAGGGTTAGGGTAAGGGTAAGTGTAAGGGTTAGGGTTAAGGTTAGGTTAGGGGTAAGGTTAGGGTTATGGTTAGGTTTAGTGTTAGGGTTAGGGTAAGGGTAAAGGTTAAAGTTCGGGTTTGGTTTAGGGTTAGGAAAAGGGTAAGGGTTAGGGTTAGGTTTAGGGTGATGTTTTGGGTTAGGTTTAGGGTTAGGGTTAGGGTTAGGGATAGGATAAGTGTTAGGGTTAGGGTTAGGGTTAGTGTTAGGGTAAGGGTAAAGGTTAGGGTTAAGGTTAGGGTTAGGGTAGTGTTAGGGTTAGGGTTAGAGTGAGGGTAAAGTTTAGGGTTAGGTTTAGGGTTAGGATTAGGTTTAAGGTTAAGGTTAGGGTGAGTGTAAGGGTAAGGGTTAGGTTTATGTTTAGGGTTAGATTAGGTTAAGGTTAAGTGTTAGGGTTAGGGTTATGTTTAGGTTTAGGTTTAGGGTTAGGGTTAGGGTTAGGGTTAGGGTAAGGGTAAGGGTCAGTGTTAAGGTTAGGGTTAGGTTTAGGTTTAGGGTTAGGGTTAGGTTTAGGGTAAGGTTTAGGTTTAGGTTTAGGATTAGGGTTAGGGTTAGTGTAAAGGTTTGGGTTAGGGTTAGGGTTCGGGTTAGTTTTAGGGTTAGGGATAGGGTAAGGGTAAGTGTTAGGGTTAGGGTTAGGGTTAGGTTTAGTGTTGGGGTTAATGTTAGGATTAGGGTAAGTTTTAGGGTTAGGGTTAGGTTTATTGTTAGGTTTAGGGTTACGGTTAGGGTTAGGGTTATGGTTAGGGTAAGGGTTAGGGTTAGGGTTAGGGTTAGCAATAGGGTAAGGGTAAGTGTAAGGGTAAGGGTTAGGGTTAGGTTTAGTGTTACGGTAAGGGTAATGGTTAGGGTTAGGGTTAGGGTTAGGTAAGGGTTAGGGTTAGGGTTAGGGTAAGGGTTAGGGTTAGGCTTAGGGTTAGCAATAGGGTAAGGGTAAGGGTAAGGGTTTGGGTTAGGATTAGGTTTAGTGTTAAGGTAAGGGTAAGGGTTAGGGTTAGGTTTAGGTAAGGGTTAGGGTTAGGGTTAGTGTTTGGGTTTGGATAGGGTTAGGGTAGGGTTAGGGTTAAAGATAGGTTAAGGGTAAGTTTTAGGGTAGGGTAAGGGTTAGGGTTAGGGTTAGGGTTAGCAATAGGGTAAGGGTAAGGGTAAGGGTAAGGGTTAGGATTAGGTTTAGTGTTAAGGTAAGGGTAAGGGTTAGGGTTAGGTTTAGGTAAGGGTTAGGGTTAGGGTTAGGGTTTGGGTTTGGATAGGGTTAGGGTAGGGTTAGGGTTAAAGATAGGTTAAGGGTAAGTTTTAGGGTAGGGTTAGGGTTAGAGTAAGAGTTAGGGTTAGGGTTAGGGTTAGGGTTCGGTTTAGGGTTGGGGTTAAGTTTAGGGTTAGGGATAGGGTAAGGGTTAGGGTTAGGTTTAGCATTAGAATAAGGGTAAGGGTTAGGGTTAAGGTTAAGTTTAGGTTTAGGGTTAGGGTTAGGGTAAAGGTAAGGGTAAGGTTTAGGGTTATGGTTAGGTTTAGGTTTAGTGTTGAGGTTAAGGTTAGGGTTAGGGTAAGGGTTAGGGTTAGGGTTAGGTTTAGTGTTGGGGTTAGGGTTAGGGTTAGGGTTACGGTTAGGGTTAGGGTTAGGGTAAGGGTAACGGTTAGGGTTAGGGTTAGGGATACGGTTAGGGGTAGGGTTAGGGGTTAGGGTTAGTGTTAGGTTTAGGTTTAGGGTTAGGGTAAGGATAAGATTTAGGGTTGTGGATAGGGTTACAGTTCGGGTTAGGTTACGGATTGGGTTAGTTTAAGGGTTTTCGTTTGGGTTATGGTTATCGTTAAGGTTAGGCTTAGGGTTAAGGTTAGGGTTATGGTTAGGGTACGAGTTAGGGTTAGGGTTAGGGTTAGGGTAAGTGTAAGTGTTAGGGTTAGTGTTAGGGTTAGGTTTATGGTAAGGGTAAGTGTTAGGTTTAGATTTACCGTTAGGGTAAGTGTAAGGGTTAGTTTTAGGGTTAGGGTTAGGTTTAGGTTTAGGGTTAGGGTAAGGATAAGGTTTAGAATTAACGTTAGGGTTAGGGTTAGGGTTAGGGTTAAGGTTAGGGTTAGGGTAAGGGTAAGGGTTAGGGTTAGGGTTAGGGTTAGAGTTAGGGTTAGGGTTCAGGTTAGGGTTAGGTTTGGGGTTGGGGTTAAAGTTAGGGTTAGCGTTAGATTAAGGGTAAGGATTAGGGTTAGGGTTAGGGTTAGGGTAAGTGTTAGGGTTAGGGGTTAGGTTAAGGGTTAGAGTTAGTGTTCGGGTTAGGGTTAGGCTTAGGATAAGGGTTAAAGTTAGGGTAAGGGTAAGTGTTAGGGTTAGAGTTAGGATTAGGGTTAGTGTAAGGGTTAGGGTTAGTGTTAGGGTTAGGTTTGGGGTTGGGGTTAAAGTTAGGGTTAGGATTAGGATTAGGGAAGGGTAAGGGTTAGGGTTAGGGTTAGAGTAAGTGTTAGGGTTAGGGTTAGGGTTAGCGTATGTGAAGGGGAAGGGTTAGGGTTAGGGTTAGGGTAAGGGTTAGGGTTAGGGATAGAGTTAGGGTAAGGGTTAGGGTTAGGGATAGTGTTAGGTTTAGGGTTGGGGTTAAGGTTAGGGTTAGGATTAGGTTAAGGGTAAGGGTTAGGCTTTGGGTTAGGGTAAGTGTTAGGGATAGGGTTATGGTTACGGTAAGGGTAAGGGTTAGGGTTAGGGTTAGGGTTAGGTGTTTGGGTTAGGGTTAGGGTTAGGTTTAGGGTTAGGGTTAGGGCTAGGGTAAGGGTCAAGGTTAGGGTTAGGTTTAGGGTTAGGGTTAGTTTTAGGGTTAGGTTTAGTGTAAGGTAAGGCTAAGGATTAGGTTTAGAGTTAGGGTTAGGGTTAGGGTTAAGTGTAGGGTTAGGGTTAGTTTTAGGGTTAGGGTAAGGGTTAGGGTTAGGGTTAGGGTTAGGGAAAGGGTAAGGGTTAGTTTTAGGTTTAGGGTTAGTGTTAGGTTTAGGGTTAGGGTAAGGTTTAGGGTTAGGGTTAGTGTTAGCATTAAGGTTAGGGTTATGGTAAGTGTTAGGGTTATGGGTACGGTTAGGGTAAGGGTAAGGCTTAGGATTAGGGTTAGGGTTAGTTGTTAGGGTTAGGGTTAGGGTTAGGTTTAGGTTTTGGGTTAGGGTTAGGGTGAGGGTAAGTTTAAGGTTTAGGATTAGGGTTAGGGTTAGGGGTAAAGTTAGGGTTAGGGTAAGGGTTAGGGTTAGGGGTTAGGCTTAGTGTTAGGGTTAGGTTAAAGGTTAGGGTTAAGGTTAGGGTTAAGTTTAGGATAAGGCTTAGGGTTAGGGTAAAGGTAAGTGTTAGGGTTAGGGTTAGGGTTATGGTTAGGTTAAGTTTTAGGGTTAGGGTAGGTTTAGGGTTGGGGTTAAGGTTAGGGTTAGGGTTAGGATAAGGTTAAGGTTTAGGATTAGGGTTAGGGTTAAGGTTGAGTTTAGGGTTAGGGTTAGGGTTAGGGTTAAGGTTGAGGTTAGGGTTAGGTTTAGGTTTAGGGTTAGGGTTAGGGTTTGATAAGGGTAAGGGTAAGGGTATTGGTTACTGTTAGATTTAGGGTTAGGGTAAGGTTGAGGTTAGGGTTAGGGTTAGGGTTAGAGTAAGGGTTAGAGTTAGGGTTAGGGTTAGGGTTAGGGTTAGGGTTAAGGTTGAGGTTAGGGTTAGGGTTAGGGTAAGGGTAAGGGTTAGGGTTAGGTTTAAGGGTAGGGTTAGTGTTAGCATTAAGGTTAGGGTTATGGTAAGTGCTGGGTTAGGGGTAGCGTTAGGGTAAGGGTAAGGCTTAGGGTTAGGGTTAGTGTTAGGGTAAGTGTTAGGGTTAGGGTTAGGTTTAGGGCAAGGTAAGGGTTAGGGCTAAGTTTAGGGTTAGGGTTAGGGTTAGGGTTGGGGTTATGGTAAGGGTAAAGTTTAGGTTTAGGGTTAGGGTTAGGGTAAGGATAAGGTTTAGATTTAAGGTTAGGGTTAGGGTTAGGGTTAGGGTTAAGGTTAGTGTTAGGGTAAGGGTAAGGCTTAGGGCTAGTGTTAGGGTTAGGGATAGACTTAGTGTTAGGGTTAGAGTAAGGGTAAGGATTAGGGTTAAGGTTAGGGTTAAGGAAAGGGTTAGGGTTACGGGTTAGGATTAGTGTTAGGGTTAGGTTAAGGGTTAGGGTTAGGGTTAGTGTTAGGGTTAGGATAAGGGTTAGGGTTAGGGTAAGTGTAAGTGTTAGGGTTAGGGTTAGGGTTAGGGTTAGTGTTAGGGTAAGGGTTAGGTTTAGGGTTAGGATTAGGTTTAGGTTTGGGGTTAAGGTTAGGATTAAGGTTAGGGTTCGTGTTAGGGTTAGGGGAAGGTAAGGTTTAGGGTTAGGTTTAGGGTTAAGATTGAGGTTAGGGTTAGGGTTAGAGTAAGGGTTAGGTTAAGGGTTAGGGTAAGGGTTAGGGTTAGGGTTAGGGTTAGGGTAAGGGTTAGGGTTAGGGGTTAGGGTTAGTGTTAGGGTAAGGTTAAGGGTTAGGGTTAGGGTTAGGATTAGGTTTAGGTTTAGTATAAGGGTTAGGGTTAGGTTTAGGGTTAGGGTTAGGGTAAGGGTTAGGGTTAGAGTTAGGATTAGGTTTATGGTTGGGGTCAAGGTTAGGGTTAGGATTAGGTTAAGGGTAAGGCTTAGGGTTAGGCTCAGGTTATGTGTTAGGGTTAGGGTTAGGGTTAGGGTTAGTTTTAGGATAAGGGTTAGGGTTAGGGTAAGGGTAGGTGTTAGAGTTAGGGTTAGGTTTAGCATTAGGTTAACGGTTAGGGTTAGGGGTTAGGGTTAGGGTTAGGGTTAGGGATAGGTTTAGGTTTAGAGTTAGATTTAGGGTTGGTTAAGGGTAAGGGTTAGGGTTAGGGTTAGGGTTAGGTTAAGGGTCAGGGTTAGGGTTAGGGTTAGATTTAGTGTTAGGGTTGGTTAAGGGTAAGGGTTAGGCTTAGGGTTAGGGTTAGAGTTAGGTTAAGGGTTTGGTTTAGGGGTTAGGGTTAGGGTTAAGGTTAGGATTAGGGTAAGGGTTAGGGATAGGGTTAACGTAAGGGTTATGGTTAGGGTTAGGGTTCGGGTAAGTGTTAGGGTTAGGGTTAGGGTTAGGGTAAGGATAAGCGTTAGGGTTAGGGTTAGTGTTAGGTTTAGGGTAAGTGTTAGGGGTAAGGTTAGGGTTAGGGTTAGGTTTAGGGTTAGGGTGAGGGTGAGAGTTAGGGTAAGCGTAAGGGTTTGGTTTAGGGTTAGGGTTAGGGTAAGGGTTAGGGTTAGGGTTAGGGTTAGGGTAGGGTTTAGGGTAAGGGTATGTGTTAGTGTTAGGTTTAGGTTTGGGATAAGGGTAAGGATTAGGGTTAGGTTTAGGGTTAGGGTTAGAGGTTAGGGTTAGGGTTAGGGTTAGGGTGAGTGTTAGGTTTAGGGTTAGGGTTAGGATAAGGGTAAGGGTTAGGTTTAGGGTTAGGGTTAAGGTTAGGGTTAGGATTAGGGTTAGGTTTAGGGTTAAGGTTAGGGTTAGGGTTAGGGTTAGGGTTAGGGTAAGGTTAGAGTTAGAGTTAGGGTAAGGGTTAGGGTTAGGCTTAGGGTTAGAGTTATGTTTAGTTTTAGGGTTAGGGGTTAGGCTTAGGGTTAGGGTTAGGGTATGGTTAGGTTTAGGGTTAGGTTTAGTTTAAGGGCTAGGTTTAGGGTTAGGGTAAGGGTAAGGGTTAGGATTAGGGTAAGAGTTTGGGTAGGTTTAGGGTAAGGGTTAGGGTTAGGATTATGGTTAGGGTTAGGGTAATGGTTAGGGTTAGGGTAAGGGTAAGGGTTAGGGTTAAGATTAGGGTTAAGGTTAGGGTAAGGTTTAGGGTTAGGGTTAGGTTTAGGGTAAGGGTTAGGGTTAGGGTTAGGTTTATGGTTGGGGTTAAGGATATTGTTAGGTTTAGGGTAAGGGTTAGGTTAGGGTTAGGGTTCGGGTTAAGGTTAGGGTTAGGGTTAGGGTTAGGTTTAGGATTAGGGTATGGTAGAATAAGGGTTAGGGTTAGGGTTAGGCTTATTGTTAGGGTAAGGGTAAGGGAAAGGGGTAGGGTTAGGGTTAGGGTTAGGGTTAAGGTTGAGGTTAGGCTTAGGGTTATGTTTAGGTTTGAGGTTCGGGTTAGGGTTAGGATTAGGGTAAGGGTTAGGGTTAGGGTTAGGGTTAGGGTAAGTGTTAGGGTTAGGGTTAGAGTTAGGGTTAAGTTTAGGGTAAGGGCAAGGGTTAGGGTTAGTGTTAAGGTTAGGGTTAGTGTTAGGGTTAGGGTAACGGTAAGGGTTAGGGTTACAGTTAGGGTAGGGTTTAGGGTAAGGGTAAGTGTTGGTGTTAGGGTTAAGTTTAGGATATGGGTAATGAGTAGGGTTTGGTTTAGGGGTAGACTTAGAGGTTAGAGTTAGTGTTAGGGTTAGGGTGAGGGTTAGGGTTAGCGTTAGGGTTAGGGTTCGTGTTAGGTTTACGGTTAGGGTTAGGATAATGCAAGGGTTAGGGTTAGGGTCAGGGTTAAGGTTTGGGTTAGGGTTAGGGTTAGGTTTAAGGATAGGGTTAGGGTTAGGGTTAGGGTTAGGGTAAGGCTTAGGGTTAGGGTTAGGTTTAGGGTTAGAGTTAGGTTTAGGTTTAGGGTTAGGGTTTAGGCTTAGGGTTAGGGTAAGGGTTAGGGTTAGGGTTAGGGTTAGTTTAAGGTTTAGGGTTATGGTTAGGGTAAGGGTAAGGGTTAGGGTTAGGGTAAGAGTTTGGTTTAGGTTTAGGGTTAGGGTTAGGGTTAGGGTAAGGTTAAGGGTTAGGGTTATGATTAGGTTTAGGGTTAGTGTAATGGTTAGTGTTAGGGTTAGGGTTAGGTTTAGGGATAGGGTAAGGGTATGGGTTAGGGTTAGGGTTAGCGTTAGGTTTAGGGTTGGCGTTAAGGTTAGGTTTAGGGTTAGGGTACGTTTAAGGATTAGGGTTAGGGTTAGGGTTAGGGTTAGGTTTATGCTTAGGCTTAGGGTTAGGGTTAGGATCATGTTTAGGTTTGGGGTTAGGGTTACGGTTAGGGTTAGGGTTAGGCTCAGGTTATGTGTTAGGGTTAGGGTTACGGTTAGGGTTAGGGTTAGGGTAAGTGTTAGGATTAGGGTTACGGTTACGGTTAGTATTAGGGTAAGGGTACCTGTTAGGGTTAAATTTAGGGTCAGGGTTAGTGTTAGGGTTAGTGTTAGGGTAAGGGTAAGAGTTAGGGTTAGGGTTAGGGTTAAGATTAGGGTTAGGGTTAGCTTTAGGTTTAGGATTAGGGTTATGGTTAGGGTAATGGTTAGGGATAGGTTTAGGGTTAGGGTTATGCTTAGTGTTAGGGTAAGGGTGAGGGTAAGGGGTAAGGTTAGGGTTAGGGTTAGGGTTAAGGTTGAGGTTAGGGTTACGGTTAGGGTTAGGTTTAAGGTTAGTATTAGGGTTAGGGTTAAGGTAAGGGTTAGGGTTAGGGTTAGGGTTAGGGTTAGGGTAAGGGTTAGTCTTAGAGTTAGAGTAAGTGTGAGGGTTAGGGTTAGGGTTAGGGTTAAGTTTGAGGTTAGGGTTAGGGTTAGGGTTAGGGTAAGGGTTAGGTATAGGGTTAAGGTTAGGGTTAAGGTAAGGGTTACGGTTAGGGTTAGGGTTAGGGTAAGTTTTAGGATTAGGGTTACGGTTATGGTTAGTATTAGGTAAGGGTACGGGTTAGGGTTAAATTTAGGGTCAGGGTTTGTGTTAGGTTTAGGGTTAGGGTAAGGGTAAGAGTTAGGGTTAGGGTTAGGGTTAAGGTTAGGGTTAGGGTTAGCTTTAGGGTTAGGATTAGGGTTATGGATAGGGTAAGGTTTAGGGTTAGGATTAGGGTTAGGGTTACGCTTAGTGTTAGGGTAAGTCTAAGGGTAAGGGGTAAGGTTAGGGTTAGGGTTAGGGTTAAGGTTGAGGTTAGGGTTACGGTTAGGTTTAGGTTAAAGGTTAGGATTAGGGTTAGGGTTAAGGTAAGGGTTAGGGTTAGGTTTAGGGTTAGGGTTAGGGTAAGGGTTAGTCTTAGTGTTAGAGTAAGGTTGAGGGTTAGGGTTAGGGTTAGGGTTAAGTTTGAGGTTAGGGTTAGGGTTAGGGTTAGGGTAAGGGTTAGGGTTAGGGCTAGGGTTAGGGTAAAGATTAGGGTTAGGGTTAAAGTTAGGGTTAGGGTTAGGGTAAGGGCAAGGCTTAGGGTTAGGGTTAGGGTAAGGGTTATGGTTAGGGTTATGGTTAGGGTTAGGGTTAGGGTAAGGATAAGCGTTAGGGTTAGGGTTAGTGTTAGGTTTAGGGTAAGTGTTAGGGGTAAGGTTAGGGTTTGGGTTAGGTTTAGTGTTAGGTTGAGGGTGAGAGTTAGGGTAAGGGTAAGGGTTTGGTTTAGGGTTAGGGTTAGGGTAAGTGTTAGGGTTAGGGTATGGTTTAGGGTAAGGGTAAGTGTTAGTGTTAGGATTAGGTTTAGGATAAGTGTAAGGATTAGGGTTAGGTTTAGGGTTAGGGTTAGAGGTTAGGGTTAGGGTTAGGGTTAGGGTGAGTGTCAGGTTTAGGGTTAGGGTTAGGATAAGGGTAAGGGTTAGGGTTAGGGTTAGCGTTAGTGTTAGGTTTAGGGTTAGGGTTAGGATAAGGACAAGGGTTAGGTTTAGGGTTAGGGTTAAGGTTACGGTTAGGATTAGGGTTAGGTTTAGGGTTAAGGTTAGGGTTAGGGTTAGAGTTAGGGTAAGGTTAGAGTTAGAGTTAGGGTAAGGGTTAGTTATAGAGTTAGGTTTAGGGTTAGGGTTAGAGTTACGTTTAATTTTAGGGTAAGGGGTTAGGCTTAGGGTTAGGGTTAGGGTTAGGGGTTATGCTTAGGGTTAGGGTAAGGGTTAGGGTTAGGGTTAGGGTTAGTTTAAGGTTTAGGGTTAGGGTTAGGGTAAGGGTAAGGGTTAGGGTTAGGGTAAGAGTTTGGTTTAGGTTTAGGGTTAGGGTTAGGGTAAGGTTAAGGGTTAGGGTTAGGATTAGGGTTAGGGTTAGTGTAATGGTTAGTGTTAGGGTTAGGTTTAGGGATAGGGTAAGGGTAAGGGCTAGGGTTAGGGTTAGGGTTTGATTTAGGGTTGGGGTTAAGGTTAGGTTTAGGGTTAGGGTACGTTTAAGGATTAGGGTTAGGGTTAGGGTTAGGTTTATGCTTAGGCTTAGGGTTAGGGTTAGGATTAGGTTTAGGTTTGGGGTTAGGTTTACGGTTATTGTTAGGGTTAGGCTCAGGTTATGTGTTAGGGTTACGGTTAGGGTTAGGGTTAGGGTTAGGGTAAGTGTTAGGGTTAGGGTTACCATTACGGTTAGTATTAGGGTAAGGGTACGGGTTAGGGTTAAAGTTAGGGTCAGGGTTAGTGTTAGGGTTAGGGTAAGGGTAAGAGTTAGGGTTAGGGTTAGGGTTAAGGTTAGGGTTAGGGTTAGCTTTAGGGTTAGGATTAGGGTTATGGTTATGGTAAGGGTTAGGGTTAGGTTTAGGGTTAGGGTACGGTTAAGGATTAGGGTTAGTTTTAGGGTTAGGTTTATGATTAGGGTTAGGGATAGGGTTAGGATTACGTTTAGGTTTGGGGTTAGGGTTACTGTTAGGGTAGGGTTAGGCTCAGGTTATGTGTTAGAGTAAGGGTAAGGGTTGGGGTTCGGGTTAGGGTTAGGGTTATGGTAAGGGTTAGGGTTAGGGGTTAAGATTAATGTTGTGGGTTAGGTTAGGGTTAGGGTTAGGGTTAAGTTTGAGTTTAGGGTTAGGTTTAGGGATAGGGTAAGGGTTAGGGTTAGGGTTAGGGTAAGGGTTAGGGTTAGGGTTAGGGTAGGGTTTAGGGTAAGGGTAAGTGTTAGTTTTAGGGTTAAGTTTAGGATAAGGGTAAGGATTAGGGTTTGGTTTAGGATTAGGGTTAGAGGTTAGAGTTAGGGTTAGGGTTAGGGTGAGGGTTAGGTTTAGGGTTAGGGTTAGGGAAAGGATAAGGGTTAGGGTTAGGGTTAGCGTTAGGGTTAGGGGTCGTGTTAGGTTTAGGGTTAGGTTTAGAGTAAGGGCAAGGGTTAGGGTTAGGGTTAGGGTTAAGGTTAGGGTTAGGGTTAGGGTTAGGGTTAGTGTTAAGGTTAGGTTTAGGGTTAGGTTTAGGGTTAGGGTACGGGTTAGGGTTAGGGTTAGGGTTAGAGTTAGGTTTAGGGTTAGGGTTAGGGGTTAGGCTTAGGGTTAGGGTTAGGGTAAGGGTTAGGGTTAAGGTTGGTTTAAGGTTTAGGGTTAGGGTTAGTTAAGGGTAAGGGTTAGGGTTAAGGTAAGTGTTAGGGTTAGGTTTAGGGTTAGGGTTAGGGTTATGCTTAGGGTTAGGGTTAGGGTTAGGATTAGGGTTAGGTTCAGGGTTAGGGTTAGGCTTAGGCTTAAGGTTAGGGTTAGGGTAAGGTTAAGATTTAGGGTCAAGATTAGGGTTAGGTTTAGGGTTAGGGTTAAGGTTAGGGTTAAGGTTAGGGTTAGGGTTAGGGTAAGGGTTAGGGTTAGGGGTAGGGTAGGGTTTAGGGTAAGGGTAAGTGTTAGTGTTAGGGTTAAGTTTAGGATAAGGGTAAGGATTAATGTTTGGTTTAGGATTAGTGTTAGAGGTTAGAGATAGGGTTAGGGTTAGGGTGAGGGTTAGGTTTAGGGTTAGGGTTTGGGAAAGGGTAAGGGTTAGGGTTAGGGTTAGCGTTAGGGTTAGGGTTCGTGTTAGGTTTAGGGTTAGGTTTAGGGTAAGGGCAAGGGTTAGGTTTAGGGTTAGGGTTAAGGTTAGGGTTAGGGTTAGGGTTAGGGTTAGTGTTAAGGTTAGGGTTAGGTTTAGGTTTAGGGTTAGGGTAAGGGTTAGGGTTAGGGTTAGGGTTAGGGTAAGAGTTAGGGTTAGGGGTTAAGATTAATGTTATGGGTTAGGTTACTTGTTTGGGTTAGTGTTATGGTTAGGGTTAGGATAAGGTTTAGGGTTAGGGTAAGTGTTAGGGTTAGGGATAGGGTTAGGGTTAGGGTAAGGGTAAGGGTTAGGGTTAGGGGTAGGGTTAGGGTTGACGTTAGGGTTAGAGTTAAAGGAAGGGTTATGGTTAGGGTTATGGTAAGGGTTAGGGTTAAGGTTAGTGTTAGGGTTAGGGTTAGAGTAAGGGTAAGGGTTGGGGTTAGGGTTAGGGTTAGGGTTAGGGTAAGGGTTAGGGTTAGGGGTTAAGATTAATGTTATGGGTTAGGTTAGGTTTAGGGTTAGGGTTAGGGTTAGGGTTAAGTTTGAGGTTAGGGTTAGGTTTAGGGATAGGGTAAGGGTTAGGGTTAGGGTAAGGGTTAGGGTTAGGGTTAGGTTAGGGTTTAGGTTAAGGGTTAGTGTTAGTATTAGGGTTAAGTTTAGGATAAGGGTAAGGATTAGGGTTTGGGTTAGGATTAGGGTTACAGGTTAGAGTTAGGGTTAGGGTTAGGGTGAGGGTTAGGTTTAGGGTTAGGGTTAGGGAAAGTGTAAGGGTTAGGGTTAGGGTTAGCGTTAGGGTTAGGGTTCGTGTTAGGTTTAGGGTTAGGTTTAGGGTAAGGGCAAGGGTTAGGGTTAGGTTTAGGGTTAAGGTTAGGGTTAGGGTTAGGGTTAGGGTTAGGGTTAGGGTTAGGGTAAGGGTTAGGGTAGGATTAGGGTTAGGTTTAATGTAATGGTTAGTGTTAGCGTTAGGGTTAGGTTTTGGGATAGGGTAAGGGTAAGGGTTAGTGTTAGGGTTACGGTTAGGTTTAGGGTTGGGGTTAAGGTTAGATTTAGGGTTAGCGTACGTTTAAGGATTAGGGTTAGGATTAGAGTTAGGGTTATGCTTAGGGTTAGGGTTAGGGTTAGGATTAGGGTTAGGTTCAGGGTTAGCATTAGGCTTAGGGTTAGGGTTAGGGTTAGCGTAAGGGTAAGAGTTAGGGTTAAAGTTAGGGTCAAGATTAGGGTTAGGGTTAGGGTTAGGGTTAGCGTTAAGATTGCGTTAGAGTTAGGGTTAGGGTTAGGGTAAAGGTTAGGGTTAGGGTTAGGGTAGGGTTTAGGGTAAGGGTAAGTGTTAGTGTTAGGGTTAAGTTTAGGATAAGGGTAGGGATTAGGGTTTGGGTTAGGATTAGGGTTAGAGGTTAGAGTTAGGGTTAGGGTTAGGGTGAGGGTTAGGTTTAGGGTTAGGGTTAGGGAAAGGGTAAGGGTTAGGATTAGGTTTAGCGTTAGGGTTAGGGTTCATGTTAAGTTTACGGTTAGGTTTAGGGTAAGGGCAAGGGTTAGGGTTAGGGTTAGGGTTAAGGTTAGGGTTAGGGTTAGGATTAGGGTTTGTGTTAAGGTTAGGGTTAGGGTTAGGTTTAGGTTTAGGTAAGGGTTAGGGTTAGGGTTAGGTTTAGAGTTAGGTTTAGGGTTAGGTTTAGGGGTTAGGCTTAGGGTTAGGGTTAGGGTAAGGTTTAGGGTTAGGGTTAGTTTAAGGTTTTGGGTTAGGTTTAGGGTTAGGTTTAGGGTAAGTGTTAGGGTTAGGGTTAGGGTTAGGGTAAGGGTTAGAGTTGGGGTTAGGGTTAAGATTAGGGTTAGGGTTAGGGTTAGGGTTATGGTAAGGGTTAGGGTTAGGGTTAGGGTAGGGTTTAGGGTAAGGGTAAGTGTTAGTGTTACGGTTAAGTTTAGGATAAGTGTAAGGATTAGAGTTTGTGTTAGGATTAGGTTTAGAGGTTAGACTTAGGTTTAGGGTTAGGGTGAGGGTTAGGTTTAGGGTTAGGGTTAGGGAAAGGGTAAGGGTTACTGTTAGGGTTAGCGTTAGGGTTAGGGTTCGTGTTAGGTTTAGGGTTAAGTTTAGGGTAAGGGCAAGGGTTAGGGTTAGGGTTAGGGTTAAGGTTAGGGTTAGGGTTAGGGTTAGGGTTATGGTTAGGGTAAGGGTTAGGGTAGGATTAGGGTTAGGGTTAGTGTAATGGTTAGTGTTAGCGTTAGGGTTAGGTTTAGGGATAGGGTAAGGGTAAGGGTTAGTGTTAGGGTTACGGTTAGGTTTAGGGTTGGAGATAAGGTTAGGGTTAGGGTTAGCGTACGTTTAAGGATTAGGGTTAGGGTTAGGGTTAGGGTTAGGGTTATGCTTAGGGTTAGGGTTAGGGTTAGGATTAGGGTTAGGTTCAGGGTTAGGATTAGGCTTAGGGTTAGGGTTAGGGTTAGGGTAAGGGTAAGAGTTAGGGTTAAAGTTAGGGTCAAGATTAGGGTTAGGGTTAGGGTTAGGGTTAGGGTTAGGGTTAAGATTAGGGTTAGGGTTAGGGTTAGGGTTAGGGTAAGGGTTAGGGTTAGGGTGAGGGTAGGGTTGAGGGTAAGGGTAAGTGTTAGTGTTAGGGTTAAGTTTAGGATAAGGGTAAGGATTAGGGTTTGGGTTAGGATTAGGGTTAGAGGTTAGAGTTAGGGTTAGGGTTAGGGTGAGGGTTAGGTTTAGGGTTAGGGTTAGGGAAAGGGTAGGGGTTAGGGTTAGGGTTAGGGTTAGGGTTCGTGTTAGGTTTAGGGTTAGGTTTAGGGTAAGGGCAAGGGTTAGGGTTAGGGTTAGGGTTAAGGTTAGGGTTAGGGTTAGGATTAGGGTTAGTGTTAAGGTTAGGGTTAGGGTTAGGTTTATGTTTAGTGTAAGGGTTAGGGTTAGGGTTAGGGTTACCGTTAGGTTTAGGGCTAGGGTTAGGGGTTAGGCTAAGGGTTAGGGTTAGGGTAAGTGTTAGGGTTAGGGTCAGTTTAAGGGTTTGGGTTAGGTTTAGGGTTAGGGTGAGGGTAAGGGTTTGAGTTAGGGTTAGGGTTAGGGTAAGGGTTAGGGTTAGGGTTATGGTTAAGATTAGGGTTAGGGTTAAGGTTAGGGTTAGGGTAAGGGTTAGGGTTAGGGTTAGGGTAGGGTTTAGGGTAAGGCTAAGTGTTAGTGTTAGGGTTAAGTTTAGGATAACGGTAAGGATTGGGGTTTGGGTTAGGATTAGGGTTAGAGGTTAGACTTAGGGTTAGAGTTAGGGTGAGGGTTAGGTTTAGGGTTAGGGTTAGGGAAAGGGTAAGGGTTAGGGTTAGGGTTAGGGTTAAGGTTAGGGTTAGGGTTAGTGTTAGGGTTAGTGTTAAGGTTAGGGTTAGGGTTAGGTTTAGGGTTAGGGTAAGGTTTAGGGTTAGGGTTAGGTTTAGGGTTAGAGTTAGGTTTAGGGTTAGGGTTAGGCATTAGGCTTAGGGTTAGGGTTAGGGTAAGGGTTAGGATTAGGGTTAGTTTAAGGGTTTGGGTTAGGTTTAGGGTAAGGGTAACGGTTAGGTTTAGTGTTAGTGTTACGGTTAGGTTTTGGGTTTGGGTTAGGTTTAGGGTTAGGGTAAGGGTTAGGGTTAGGATTAGGGTTAGGGTTAGTGTAATGGTTAGTGTTAGGGTTAGGGTTATGTTTAGGGATAGGGTAAGGGTAAGGATTAGTGTTAGGGTTAGGGTTAGGTTTAGGGTTGGGGTTAAGGTTTGTTTTAGGGTTAGCGTACGTTTAAGGATTAGGGTTAGGGTTAGGGTTATGCTTAGGGTTAGGCTTAGGGTTAGGATTAGAGTTAGGTTCAGGTTTAGGATTAGGCTTAGGGTTAGGGTTAGGGTTACGGTTAGGGTAAGAGTTAGGGTTAAAGTTAGGGTCAAGATTAGGGTTAGGGTTAGGGTTAGGGTAACAGTAAAGTTTAGGGTTAGGTTTAGGTTTAGGGTAAGGGTAAGGGTTAGGTTTAGGGTTAGGGTTAGTGTTAGGTTTAGGGTTAAGGTTAGGGTAAGGATAAATGTTAGAGTTAAGGTTAGGGTTAGGGTTAGGGTTAGGTTTAAGGTTAATGTGAGGGTAAGGGTAAGGGTTAGGGTTAAGATTAGGGTTAGGTTTAGGGCAAGGATTAGGGTAAGGGTTAGGGGTTGGGTTCGGGTTAGGGTAAGGGTTAGGGTTAGGGTTAGGGTTAGGTTTAGGGTTGGGGTTAAGGATAGGGTTAGGGTTAGGGTAAGGGTAAGGGTTAGGTTAGGGTTAGGGTTAGGGTTAAAGTTAGGGTTAGTGTTAGGTTTAGAGTTAGGATAAGGGTTATGGTTAGGGTAGGGTTAGGGTTAGGGTTAGGGTTAGGCTTAGTGTTAGGGTAAGGGTAAGGGTAAGGTGTAGGGTAGGATTAGGGGTAGGGTTAGGGTTATGCTTAGTGTTAGGGTAAGGGTAAGGGTAAGGGGTAGGGTTAGGGTTAGGGTTAGGATTAAGGTTGAGTTTAGGGTTAGGGTTAGGGTGAGGGTTAGGTTTAGGGTGAGGGTTAGGTTTAGGGTTAGGGTTAGGGAAAGGGTAAGGGTTAGGGTTAGGGTTAGGGTTAAGGTTAGGGTTAGGGTTAGGGTTAGGGTTAGTGTTAAGGTTAGGGTTAGGGTTAGGTTTAGGGTTAGGGTAAGGGTTAGGGTTAGGGTTAGGGTTAGAGTTAGGTTTAGGGTTAGGGTTAGGCGTTAGGCTTAGGGTTAGGGTTAGGGTAAGGGTTAGGATTAGGGTTAGTTTAAGGGTTTGGGTTAGGTTTAGAGTAAGGGTAACAGTTAGGGTTAGGGTAAGTGTTAGTGTTAGGTTTAGGGTTTGGGTTAGGTTTAGGGTAAGGGTAAGGGTTAGGGTTAGGATTAGGGTTAGATTTAGTGTAATGTTTAGTGTTAGGGTTAGGGTTAGGTTTAGGGATAGGGTAAGGGTAAGGGTTAGTGTTAGGGTTAGGGTTAGGTTTAGGGTTGGGGTTAAGGTAGCGTACGTTTAAGGATTAGGGTTAGGGTTAGGGTTATGCTTAGGTTTAGGGTTAGGGTTAGGATTAGGGTTAGGTTCAGGGTTAGGATTAGGCTTAGGGTTAGGGTTAGGGTTAGGGTAAGGTTAAGAGTTAGGGTTAAAGTTAGGGTCAAGATTAGGGTTAGGGTTAGGGTAACGGTAAGGTTTAGGGTTAGGTTTAGGGTTAGTGTAAGGTTAAGGGTTAGGTTTAGGGTTAGGGTTAGGTTTAGTGTTAGGGTTAGGGTAAGGATAAATGTTAGAGTTAAGGTTGGGGTTAGGGTTAGGTTTAAGGTTAATGTGAGGGTAAGGGTAAAGGTTAGGGTTAAGATTAGGTTTAGGTTTAGGGTAAGGATTAGGGTTAAGGTTAGGGGTAGGGTTAGGGTAAGGGTTAAGGTTAGGGTTAGGGTTAGGTTTAGGGTTGGGGTTAAGGATAGGGTTAGGGTTAGGGTAAGGGTAATGGTTAGGTTAGGGTTAGGGTTAGGATTAAAGTTAGGGTTAGTGTTAGGTTTAGAGTTAGGATTAGGGTTATGGTTAGGGTAGGGTTAGGGTTAGGGTTAGGGTTAGGCTTAGGGTTAGGGTAAGGGTAAGGGTAAGGGGTAGGGTTAGGGTTACGGTTAGGATTAAGGTTGAGGTTAGGGTTAGGTTTAGGGTTAGGATTAGGGTTAGTGTTAGAGTAAGGGTAAGGGTTAGGGTTAGGGTTAGGGTGAGGGTTAAGTTTGAGGTTAGGGTTAGGGTTAGGGTTAGGGTAAGTGTTAGGGTTAGGGTTAGGGTTAGGGTAAGGGTTAGGGTTAGGGTTAGAGTTAGGGTTAGGGTTAGGGTAAGGGCAAGGTTTAAGGTTAGTGTTAAGTTTAGGGTTAGGGTTAGGGTTAGTGTTAGGGTAAGTGTAAGGGTTAGGGTTAGGGTTAGGTAAGGGTTAGGGTTAGGGTTAGGGTTCGTGTTAGGTTTAGGGTTAGGGTTAGGGTAAGGGCAAGGGTTAGGGTTAGAGTTAGGGTTAAGGTTAGGATTAGGGTTACGGTTAGGGTAAGGGTTAGGGCTAGGGTTAGGGTAAGGGTTAGTGTTAGGTTTAGGTTTAGGCTTCGTGTTAGGTTTAGGGTTAGGTTTAGGGTAAGGGCAAGGGTTAGGGTTAGGGTTAGGGTTAGGGTTAGGCTCAGGTTATGTGTTAGGGTTAGGGTTAGGGTTAGTGTTAGGATAAGGGTTAGGGTTAGCGAAAGGGTAAGTGTTGGGTTAGGGTTAGGATTACCATTAGGTTAAGGGTTAGGGTTAGGGGTTAGGGTTAGGTTTAGGGTTAGGGATAGGTTTAGGTTTAGAATTAGATTTAGGTTTGTTTAAGGGTAAGGGTTAGGGTTAGGGTTAGGGTTAGGTTAAGCGTCAGGGTTAGGGTTAGGGTTAGAGTTAGTGTTAGGGTTGGTTAAGGGTAAGGGTTAGGCTTAGGGTTAGGGTTAGAGTTAGGTTAAGGGTTTGGGTTAGGGGTTAGGGTTAGGGTTAAAGTTAGGGTTAGGGTAAGGGTTAGGGTTAGGGATAGGGTTAACGTAAGGGTTATGGTTAGCGTTAGGGTGCAGATAAGTGTTAGGGTTAGGGTTAGGGTTAGGTTTAGGGTAAGGATAAGCGTTAGGGTTAGGGTTAGTGTTAAGTTTAGGGTAAGTGTTAGGGGTAAGGTTAGGGTTAGGGTTAGGTTTTGGGTTAGGGTTAGGGTAAGGATAAGGGTTAGGGTTAGGGTTAGGGTTATGCTTAAGGTTAGGGTTAGGGTTAGGGTAAGGATAAGGGTAAGGGTTAGGGTTAGGCTTAGGGTTAGTGTAAGTGTTAGATTTAGGGTTAGGCTTAGGGTAAGGGTAAGGGTCAGGGTTAAGGTTAGGGTTAGGGTTAGGGTAAGGGTAAGGTTTAGGGTTAGATTTAGGGTTAGGGTTAGTCTAAGGGTAAGGGTTAGGTTTAGGGTTAGGGTTAGGTTTAGGGTTAGGGTTAGGGTAAGGATAAGGGTTATTGTTCAGGTTAGGGTTAGGGATAGGGTTAGGGTTAAGGTTAGGGTTAGGGTTAGGTTTAGGGTTAGGATTAGTGTTAGGGTTAGGGTAAGGGTTAGGGTTAGGGTAAGGGTCAGGGTTAAGCTGAGTGTTAGGGTAAGGGTAAGGGTTAGGGTTAGGTTTAGGGTTAGGGTTAAGGTTGAGGTTAGGATTAGGGTTAGGGTTAGGGTTAGGGTTAGGGTTATGTTTAGGGATAGGTTTAGGGTAAGGGTAAGGGTTAGGGTTAGGGTTATTGTTAGGTTTAGGGTTAGGTTTATGGTTGGGTTCGGGTAAGGGCAAGGGTTAGGGTTAGGTTTAAGCTTAGATTTAGGGTTGGGGTTAGGTTTAGGGTAAGTGTAACGGTTAGGGTTAGGGTTAAGGTTAGGCTTAGGGTTAGGGTTAGGGTTAGGGTAAGGTTTAGGTTTAGGTTAAGGTAAGGGTTGGGGTTAGGGTTAGGGTTAAGTTTAGAGTTAGGTTTAGGGTTAGGTTAAGGGTAAGATTTGGGTTAGGCTTAGGGTTAGGTTAAGGCTTAGGGTTAGGGTTTGGGTTAGAGTTAGGTTTAGTGTTGGTTAAGGGTAAGGGTTAGGGTTAGGGTTTGGGTTAGGGTTAGGTTAAGGGTTAGGCTTAGGGGATAGGGTTAGGGTTAGTGTTAGGGTTAGGCTAAGGGTTAGGGTTAGTGTTAGGGTTAGGGTAAGGGTTAGGTTTAGGGTTAGGGCTAGGGTAGGGTAAGTTTTAGGGTTAGAGTTAGGGTTAGGGTTAGGGTAAGGTTAAGGGTTAGGGTTAGGGTTAGGGTAAGTTTTAGGGTTGGGATTAGGGTTAGGGTTAGGGTTAGTGTTAGGTTTAGGGTTAGGTGTAGGGTTAGTGTTAGGGTTATTGTAAGGGTAAGGGTAAGGGTTAGGGTAAGAGTTAGGGTTAGGATTAGGGTTAGGGTAAGGGTTAGTGTTAGGGTTAGGGTAAGGGTAAGGTTTAGATTTCGGTTTAGGGTTAGGGTTAGGGTTAGGTTTAGGGTAAGGTTAAGGGTTTGGGTTAAGGTTGGGGTAAGGGTTAGGTTTAGGGATAGGGTTAGGGTTAGGGTAACGGTAAGGGTTAGGGTTAGGTTTAGGGTTAGGGTTAGGGTAAATGTAAGGGTTAGGATTAGGTTTAGGTTTAGGTTTAGGGTTAGGGTTAGGGTTACGGTAAGGATAAGGGTTAGGCTTAGGGTTACGGTTAGGGTAAATGCAAGGGTTAGGATTAGGTTTAGGGTAAGGTTTAGGGTAAGGGTTAGAGTTAGGGTTAGGGTTAGGGTAAGGGTAAGGGTTAGGGTTAGGATTAGGTTTAGGGTTGGGGTTAAGGTTAGGGTTAGGGTTAGGGTAATGGTAAGGGTTAGGGTTAGGTTTAGGTAAGGGTTAGGGTTAGGGTAAGGTTTAGGGTTAAGTTTACGGTTAGGGTTAGGGTTAGGGTAAGGGTTAGGTTTAGGGTTAGGGTTAGGTTTAGGGTTAGGGTTAGGGTAAGGATAAGGGTTATTGTTCAGGTTAGGGTTAGGGTTAGGGTTAGGGTTAAGGTTAGGGTTAGGGTTAGGTTTAGGGTTAGGATTAGGGTTAGGGTTAGGGTTAGGGTAAGGGTTAGGGTTAGGGTTAGGGTCAGGGTTAGGCTTAGTGTTAGGGTAAGGGTAAGGGTAAGGGTTAGGTTTAGGTTTAGGGTTAGGGTTAAGATTAAGGTTAGGATTAGGGTTAGGGTTAGGGTTAAGGTTGAGGTTAGGATCAGGGATAGGGTTAGTGTAAGGGTTAGTGTTAGGGTTAGGGTAAGGGTAAGGGTAAGGGTTCGGGTTAGGGTTAGGGTTAGGTTTATGGTTGAGGTTAGGGTTAGAGTTAGAGGAAAGTTTAGGGTGAGGGTTAGGGTAAGGGTTAGGTTTAGGTTTAGGGTTAGAGGTAGGGTTAGGGTTAGAGTAAGGGTAAGGGTAAGGGGTAGGGGTAGGGTTAGGGTAAGGGTTAGCGATAGGGGTAGGGGTAATGTTAGGGTTAGGTTAAGGGTTAGGGTTAGGGTTAGGGTTAGGGTAAGGGTTAGGTTTAGAGTAAGGGTAAGTGTTAGGTTTAGGATTAGGGTTTGGGTTAGATTTAGGTGTTAGGGTTAGGGTTGGGCTTAGGTTTAGGTTTAGGGTTAGGTTAAGGGTAATGATTAGGGTTAGGGTTAGGGTTAGGTTTAGGGTTAAGGTTAGGGTTAGGGTTAGGGTTATGTTTAAGGATAGGGTTAGGGTAAGGGTAAGGGTTAGGGTTAGGGTTATGGTTAGGGTCAAGGTTAGATTTAGGGTTAGGGTTAGGGTAAGCGTTAGGGTTAGGGTTAGGTTGAGGGTTAGGGTTAGGTTTAGGGTTAGGGTTAGGGTAAGGGTAAGGGTTAGGGTTAGGGTTAGGATTAGGGTTAGGTTTAGGGTAAGGATTAGGGTTAGGGTTAGGGTTAGGATTAGGTTAGGGTTAGGGTTAGGGTTAGGGTTGAGGTTAGGGTTAGAGTTAGAGGAAGGGTTAGGGTTAGGGTCAGGGTAAGTGTTCGGGTTAGGGTTAGGGTTAGAGTTAGGGTAAAGTTTAGGTTAGGGTTAGGGTTAAGGTAAGGGTTGGGGTTAGGGTTAGGGTTAGGGTTAGGGTTAGGTTAGGGTTAGGGTTAGGGTTAGGGTTAGGGTTAGGGTTAGAGTTATGTTAGGGTTAGGGTTAGGGTTAGGGTTAGGTTAAGGTTAAGTGTTAGGGTTAGGGTTAGGGTTAGGGTTAGTTTTAGGTTTAGGGTTAGGGTAAGGGTACGGGTTAGGGTTTGGGTTAGGGTTAGGTTATGGTTTAGGGTTAGGCTTAGGGTTAGGGTAGGGCTTAGGGTAAGGGTAAGTGTTAGGGTTAGGGTTAGGGTTAGGGTTAGGGTAAGAGTTAGGGTTATGTTTATGGTTACCATTAAGGTTAGGGTTAGGAGAAGGGTAAGTGTTAGGGTTCGGGGTAGGGATACAGTTAGATTTAGGGGTTAGGGTTAGGGTTATGTTTAGGGTTATGGTAAGTATAAGAGTTAGGGTTAGGGATAGGGTTAGGGTTCAGGATAGGTTTAGCGTTAGGGTTAGGGTAAGGGTATGGGTTAGGGTTAGGGTTAGGGTTAGGGTAAGGGTTAGGGTTTGTGTTAGGAATAAGTTTAGGGTTGGGGTTAAGATTAGGTTTAGGGTTATGGTACATTTAAGGGTTAGGGTTAGAGTTATGGTTAGGGTTATGCTTAGGGTTAGGATAAGGATTAGGGATAGGTTTAGGGTTAGGGTTAGGGTTAGGGTTAGGGTTAGGCTAAGGTTATGTGTTAGGTTTAGGGATAGAGTTAGGTTTAGGGTTAGGGTAAGTGATAGGTTTAGGGTTAGGGTTAGGGTAAGGCCAAGGGTTAGGGTTAGGGTTAGGGTTAAGGTTAGGGTTAGGGTTAGGGTTACGGTTCGGTTTGGGGTAAGGGTAAGGTTTAGGGTTAAAGTTAGGATTAGGTTTAGGGTTAGGGTAAGGGTTAGGGTTATGGTTAGGGTTAGGCTTAGTGTTAGAGTAAGGGTAAGGGTTAGGGTTAGGGTTAGGGTTAGAGTTAAGGTTGAGGTTAGGGTGAGGGTTAGGTTTAGGGTTAGGGTTAGGGTAAGGGCAAGGGTTAGGGTTAGAGTTAGTGTTAAGGTTAGGGTTAGGGTTACGGTTAGGGTAAGGGTAAGGGTTAGGGTTATGGTTAGGGTTAGTGTAAGGGTTAGGGTTAGGGTTAGGTTTAGGGTTCGTGTTAGGTTTAGGGTTAGGGTTAGTGTAAGGGCAAGGGTTAGTGTTAGGGTTAGCGTTAGGGTTAGGGTTTAGGGTTAGATTTAGGGTTGGTTAAGTGTAAGGGTTAGGGTTAGGGTTAGGGTTAGGTTAAGGGTAAGGGTTAGGCTTAGGGTTAGGGTTAGAGTTAGGTTAAGGGTTTGGGTTAGGGGTTAGGGTTAGGGTTAAGGTTAGGGTTAGGGTAAGGGTTAGGGTTAGGGATAGGGTTAACTTAAGGGTTATGGTTAGAGTTAGGGTTCGGGTAAGTGTTAGGGTTAGGGTTAGGGTTAGGGTTAGGGTAAGGATAAGCGTTAGGGTTAGGGTTAGTGTTAGGTTTAGGGTAAGTGTTAGGGGTAAGGTTAGGGTTAGGGTTAGGTTTAGGGTTAGGGTGAGGGTGAGAGTTAGGGTAAGGGTAAGGGTTTGGTTTAGGTTTAGGGTTAGGGTAAGAGTTGGGGTTAGGGTTAGGGTTAGGGTAGGGTTTAGGGTAAGGGTAAGTGTTAGTTTTAGGTTTAGGTTTAGGATAGGGGTAAGGATTAGGGTTAGGTTTAGGGTTAGGGTTAGAGGTTAGGGTTAGGGTTAGGGTTAGGGTGAGTGTTAGGTTTAGGGTTAGGGTTAGGGTTAGGGTTAGGGTTATGCTTAGGGTTAGGGTTAGGGTTAGGGCTAGGGTTAGGGTTAGGGTAAGGGTTAGGGTTAGGGTTAGGGTTAGGGTTATGGTTAGGTTTAGGGTTAGGGTAAGGGTAAGGTTTAGGGTTAGGCTATGGTTTAGGGTTAGTGTTAGGGTTAGGGTTAGGGTTAAAGTAAGGTTAAGGGTAAGGGTTAGGGTTAGGGATAGGGTTAGGGTTAGGGTTAGGGTAAGGGTAAGGGTTAGGGTTGGGGTTAGGGTTAGGTTATGGTTTAGGGTTAGGCTTAGGGTTAGGGTAGGGCTTAGGGTAAGGGTAAGTGTTAGGGTTAGGGTTAGGGTTAGGGTTAGGGTAAGAGTTAGGGTTAGGTTTAGGGTTACCATTAAGGTTAGGGTTAGGGGAAGGGTAAGTGTTAGGGTTCGGGGTAGGGATACAATTAGATTTAGGGGTTAGGGTTAGGGTTAGGTTTAGGGTTAGGGTAAGGTTAAGGGTTAGGGTTAAGGTTAGGGTCCGGTTTAGGGTTAGGGTTAGTGTTGGATAAGGGTTAGGGTTAGGGTTAGGGTTAGGGAAAGGGTAAGGATTAGAGTTAGGGTTAGGGGTAGGATTAGGGTTAGGGTAAGGGTTAGGGTTAGGGTTAGGGTTAGGGTTAGGGGTAGGATTAGGGTTAGGGTAAGGGTTAGGGTTAGGGTTAGGGTTAGGGTTAGGGGTAGGGGTAGGATTAGGATTAGGGTAAGGGTTAGGGTTAGGGTTAGGGTTAGGGTTAGGATTAGGGTTGAGGTTAGGGTAAGGGTTAGTGGTTAGGTTTAGGGTTAGGGTGAGGGTGAGGTTAGATTTAGGGTTAGGGTTAGGGTAAGGGTAAGAGTTGGGGTTAGGGTTAGGTTTAGGGTAAGAGTATGATTTAGGGTTAGGTTTAGGGTTAGGGTTAGGGTTAGCGTTAGGGGAAGGGTATGGGTTAGGGTTAGAGTTAGGGTTAAGGTTAGGTTTAGGGTTATGGTTAGGGTAAGGTTTAGGATAAGAGTTAGTGTTAAGTTTAGGGTAAGGGGAAGGTTTAGGGTTAGCGTTAGGGTTAGGGTAAGGGTAAAGTTTAGGGTTAGGGTTAGGGTTAGGGTTAGATTTAGGGTTAGGGTTAGGTTTAGGGTTAGGGTTAGGGTAAGGGTAAGGGTTATTGTTAGTGTTAGTGTTAGGGTTAAGTAAGGGTAAAGGTTAGGGTTAGGGGTTGGTTTAGTGTAAGGGTTAGGGTTAGGTTTAGGGTAAGGGTCAGGTTTTGGGTTAGGGTTTGTGTAAGGGTAAGCTTAGGGTTAGGGTTACGGTTAGGGTTAAATTTAGGTTTATGTTTAGGGTTAGGGCTGGTTTAGTGTTAGGGTTAGGTTAAGGGTAAGGGTTAGGATTAGGGTTAGGGTTAGGGTTAGGGAAAGGGTAAGGATTAGGGTTAGAATTAGGGTAAGGATTAGGGTTAGGGTAATGGTAAGGGTTAGGGTTAGGGTTAGGGTTAGCATTAAGGTTAGGGTTAGGGTAAGGGTAAGTTTTAGGGTTAGGGTTAGGATAACGGTTAGATTTAGGGGTTAAGTTTAGGGTTAGGTTTAGGGTTAGGGTTAGGGTAAGGATAAGAGTTAGGGTTAGCATTAGGTTTATGGTTAGGGTTAGGCTAAGGGTAAGGGTTAGTGTTAGGGTTAGGGTTAGTGTTAGTGATAGTTTTAGGGTTAGGGTTAGGGTAAGGGTAAGTGTTATGGTTATGGTTAGGGTTAGGGTTAGGTTTATGGTTAGGGTTAGGGTAAGGGTAATGGTTAGGGTTAGGGTTAGGGTTAGTGATAGGTTTAGAGTTAGGTTTAGGGTAAGGTCAAGTGTTAGGTTAGGATTAGGGTTAAAGTTAGGGTTAGGGTTAGGGTTAGGGTTAGTTTTAGGTTTAGGGTTAGGGTAAGGGTAAGGGTTAGGGTTAGGGTTTGGGTTAGGGTTAAGGTTAGGGTTTGGATTAGGGTTAGGGTTAGGGTAAGGGTTAGGGTTAGGGTTAGGGATAGGTTTGGGTTTAGGGTTACGGTTAGGGTTAGGGTTAGGGTTAGGGTAAGGGTTAGGTTTAGGTTTAGGTTTAGGGTAGGGGTTAGGGTAAGGGTAAGTGTTAGGGTTTGGGTTAGGGTTAGGGTAAGGGTAAGGGTTATGGTTAGGTTTAGTTTTAGGGTTAGGATTAGGGTTGAGGTTAGGGTAAGTGTTAGTGGTTAGGGTTAGGGTTAGGGTAGGGGTTAGGGTAAGGGTAAGTGTTAAGTTTAGGGTTAGGGTAAGGGTAAGGGTTAGGGTTAGTTTGAGGGTTAGGTTTAGGTTAAGGTTTAGGGTTAGGGGTTAGGGTTGGGGTTAGGGTTAGAGTTAGGGTAAGGGTTAGGGTTAGTGTTACGGTTATTGTAAGGGTTAGGGTTAGGGTTAGGGGTAGCGTAAGTGTTAGGGTTAGGGTTAGGGTTAGGTTTAGGGGTAGGTTTAGGGTAAGGGTTAGGGTTAGGTTTAGGGTTACGGTTAGGGTAAGGGTAAGTGTTAGGGTTAGGGTTAGGGTTAGGTTAAGTGTTAGGGTAAGGGTTAGGGTCAGGGTTAGGTTTAGGGTTGGCTTAAGTTTAGGGTTAGGGTTAGGGTAAGGTTAAGGGTTAGGGTTAGGGTTAGGGTAAGCGTTAGGGTTAGGGTCAGGGTTAGTGTTAGGGTTAGGGTTAGGGTAAGGGTTAGGGTTAGGGTTGGGTTAGGGTTAGGTTTACGGTTGAGATTAGGGTTAGAGTTAGAGGAAGGGTTAGGGTTAGGGTCAGGGTAAGGGTTAGGGTTAGGGTTAGGTTTAGATTTAGGGTAAGGTTTAGAGTAAGGGTAAGGGTTAGGGTTAGGGTAAGGGTTAGGGTTAGGGTTAGGGTTAGGTTTAGGGTTGGGGTTAAGGTTAGGGTTAGGGTTAGGGTAAGGGTAAATGTTAAGGTTAGGGTTAGGGTTAGGGTAAGCGTTAGGGTTAGGGTCAGGGTTAGTTTTAGGGTTAAGGTTAGGGTAAGGGTAAGGGTTAGGGTTAGGATTAGGTTAGGGTTAGGGTTAGGGTTAGGGTTGAGGTTAGGGTTAGAGTTAGAGGAAGGGTTAGGGTTAGGGTCAGGGTAAGGGTTCGGGTTAGGGTTAGGGTTATAGTTAGGGTAAGGTTTAGAGTAAGGGTAAGGGTTAGGGTTAGGGTAAGGGTTAGGGTTAGGGTTAGGTTTAGTGTTGGGGTTAAGTTTAGGGTTAGTGTTAGGGTAAGGGTAAGTGTTATGGTTAGGTTTAGGGTTAGGGTTCGGGTTAGGTTTAGGGTTAGGGTTGGGGTAAGGGCAACGGTTAGGTTTAGGGTTAAGGTTAGGGTTAGGGTTAGGGTTAGGGTTAGGTTTAGAGTTAGGGTTAGGGTAAGGGTAAGGGTAAGGGTTAGTGTTATGGTTAGGGATAGGGTTAAGGATAGTGTTAGGGTTATGGTTAGGTTTAGGGTAAGCGTTAGGGTTAGCTTAGGGTAAGGGTTGGGGTTAGGGATAGGGTTAAGGTTAGAGTTAGGTTTAGGGTTAGGTTAAGGTTAAGGTTAAGGGTTAGGGTTAGTGTTAGGGTTAGGGTTAGGTTAAGGGTTATGGTTGGGTTAGGGTTAGGGTTAAGGTTAGGGTTAGGGTTAGGGTAAGGCTAAGGGTTAGGGTTAGGGTTAGGGTTAGGATTAGTGTTAGGGTTAAGGTTAGGGTTAGGGTAAGGGTTAGGGTTAGGATTAGGGTTAGGTTTAAGTTTAGGTTTAGGGTTATGGTAAGGGTTAGTGTTAGGGTAAGGGTATGTGTTAGGGTTAGGGTTAGGGATAGGGTAAGGGTTAGGAATAGCGTTAGGGTAAGCGTAAGGGTTAGGTTTAGGTTTATGGTAAGGGTAAGGGTTAGGGTTAGGGTTAGGGTTAGGTTTAGGTTTAGTGTAAGGGTAAGTTTTAGATTTAGGGTTTGGGTTAGGGTTAGGGTTAGGGTAAGGGTAAGGGGTAGGGTTAGGGTTAGGGATAGGGTTAGGTTTAGGGTTAGGGTAAGGGTAAGGGTAGGGTTAGGGTCACGGTTAGGTTATGGTTTAGGGTTAGGCTTAGGTTTAGGATAATATTTAGGTAAGGTTAAGTGTTAGGGTTAGGGTTAGGGTTAGGATATGGGTAAGGGTTAGGGTTAGGGTTAGTGTTAGGGTTAGGTTAAGTGTTAGGGTTAGGGTTAGGGTAAGGGTAAGGGTTAGGGTTAAGGTTAGGGTTAGGGTTAGGTTTAGGGTTAGGGTTAGGATTAGGGTAAGTCTAAGGGTTAGGGTTAGGATTAGGGTTAAGGTTAGGGTAAGTGTTAGGTTTAGGGTTAGGGTTAAGGATAGGGTTAGGTTTAGGGTTAGGGATAGGGTAAGGGTAAGGGTTAAGGTTGGGGTTAGGGTTACGTTTAGGGTAAGGGTTAGGGTTAGGTTTAGGTTAAGGGTAAAGTTTAGGGTTAGGGATATGGTTGGGGTTAGGGTTAGGCTTAAAGTAAGGGTATGTGTTAGGGTTAGGTTTAGGGTTAGGGTTACGGTTAGGGTTACCGTTAGGGGAAGGGGAATGGTTAGGGTTAGGGTTAGGGTTAAGGTAAGGGTCAGGGTTAGGGTTAGGGTTAGGTTTAGGGTAAGGGTTAGGATTAGATTTAGGGTTACGGGAAGTTTTAGGGTTAGGGTTAGCGTTAGGGTTAGGGTAAGGGTAAGGTTTAGGGTTAGGGTTACGGAAAGGTTTAGGATTAGGGTTAGGTTTAGGGTTATGATTAGGGTAAGGGTAAGGGTTATGGTTAGGGTTAGGGTTAGGGTTAGGGTAAGGGTAAGGGTTAGGGTTAAGGTTAGGTTTAGGGTTAAGGTTAGGGTTAGGGTTAGGGTAAGTGTAAGGGTTAGGGTTAGGGTTAGGGTTAGGCTAAGGTTAAGGGATAGGGTTATGGTTATGGTTACGGTAAGGTTAAGGTTTAGGGTTAGGTTTAGGGTTAGGGGAAGTTTTACTGTTAGGGTTAGGGTTAGAGTAAGGGTAAGGTTTAGGGTTATGGTTAGGGTTAGGGTTAGGGTTAGGTTTAGGGTTAGGGTTAGGGTAAGGGTTAGTTTTAGGGTTAGGGTTAGAGTTAGGGTTAGGGTTAGGGTTAGGGTTAGGGGTCAGGGTTAGGGTTAGGATAAGGCTTAGGGTTAGGGTAAGGGTAAGAATTAGGGTTAGGTTTAGGGTTAGGGTTAGGGTAAGGGTTAGGGTTAGGGTTAGGGTTATGTTTAGGGTTCGGGTTAAGGTTAGGGTTAGGTTTAGTGTTGAGGTTAGTGTTAGAGTTAGCGGAAGGGTTAGGGTTAGGCTTAGGGTAAGGGTTAGGGTTAGGGTTAGGGTTAGAGTTAGGGTTAGGGTTAGAGTAAGGGTAAGGGTTAGGGTTAGGTTTAGGCTTAGGGTTAGGGTTAGGTTTAGGGGTTAGGGTTAATGTTAGTGTTAGGTTAATGGGTAGGGTTAGGGTTAGGGTTAGGGTTAGGTTTAGGGTTAGAGTTAGGGTAATGGTAAGGGTTAGGGTTAGGTTTAGGGTTAGGGTTAGGTTTGCGGTTAGTGTTAGAGTTAGAGGAAGGGTTAGGGTTAGGGTTAGGGTAAGGGTTAGGGTTAGGGTTAGGGTTAGAGTTAGGGTTAGGGTTAGAGTAAGGGTAAGGGTCAGGGTTAGCTTTAGGCTTAGGGTTAGGGTTAGGGTTAGGGGTTAGGGTCAATGTTAGGGTTAGGTTAATGGTTAGGGTTAGGGTTTGGGTTAGGGTTAGGATAAGGCTTAGGGTTAGGGTAAGAGTTAGTGTTAGGGTTAGGGTTAGGGTTAGGGTTAGGGTTAGGGTAAGTGTAAGGGTTAAGGTTAGGGTTAGGGTAAGTGTTAGGGTTAGGATAAGGGTTAGGGTTATGGTATGGGTTAGAGTAAGGGTAAAGTTTAGGGTTAGGGTTAGGGTTAGGGTTAGTGATAGGTTTTGGGTTACGGTTAGGGTAAGGTCAAGTGTTAGGTTAGGGCTAGGGTTAAGTTTAGGGTTAGGGTTATGGTTAGGGTTAGGTTTAGGGTTAGCGTTAGGGTAAGGGAAGGGTTAGGGTTAAGGTTAGTGTTAAGATTAGGGTTAGGGTTAAGATTAGGGTTAGGGTAAGTGTTTTGGTTAGGGTTAGGAATAGGTTTTGGTTTAGGGTTACCGTTATGGTTCGGGTTAGTTTTAGGGTAAGGGTTCGGGTTAGGGTTAGAGTTAGGTTAGGGGTTAGGGTAAGGGTATGTGTTAGGATTGGGTTAGGGTAAGGGTAAGGTTCAGGTTTAATGTGAGGCTTAGGGTTAGGTTAAGGTTTAGGGTTAAGTGTTAGGGTTAGGGTTAGAGTTAGGGTAAGTGTTAGGGTTAGGGTTAGGCTTAGGGTAAGGGTTAGGATTAGGGTTAGGGCTAGGGAAAGTGTTAGGGTTAAGGTTAGGGTTGGATTTAGAGTTAGGGTAAGGTTAAGGGTTAGGGTTATTGTTAGGGTAAGGGTATGTGTTAGGATTAGGGTTAGGGTTAGGGTAGGGTAATTGTTAGGGTAAGGGTTAGGGTTAGGGTGAGGTTTAGGTTTAGAGTTAGGGTTAGGGTTAGAGTAAGGGTAAGGATTAGGGTTAGGGTTAGGTTTAGGGTTAGGGTTAGGATTAGGGTTAGGTTTATGGTTAGAGTTAGGGTAAGGGTAAAGGTTAGGGTTAGTGTTAGGGTTAGTGAAAGGGTATGGGTTAGGGTCAGAGTTAGAATTAGGGTAAGGATTAGGGTTAGGGTAAGGGTTAGGGTTAGGGTTACGGTTAGCATTAAAGTTAGGGTTAGGTTTAGGGTTAGATTTAGGGTTAGCATTAAGGTTAGGGTTAGGGTTAGGGTTAGGGTTAGGGTTAGGATAAGGGTAAGATTTAGGGTTAGGGTTATGGTTAGGGAAAGGGTAAGGGTTAGGGTTAGGGTTAGGGTTAGGTTAGCATTAAGGTTAGGTTTAGGGTTAGGTTTAGGTTTAGGGTTAGGGTAAGGGTAAGGGTTAGGGTTAGGGTTATGGTTACGGAAAGGGTAAGGGTTAGGGTTAGCGTTAGAGTTAGGGTAAGGTTTAGGTTTAGGGTTAGGGTAAGGGTTAGGGTTAGTGTTAGGGTTAGCATTAAGGTTAGGGTTAGGGTAAGGGTAAGTGTTAGGGTTAGGGTTAGGTTTAGGGTTAGATTTAGGGGTTAGGGTTAGGTTTAGGTTTAGGGTTAGGGTAAGTATAAGAGTTACGGTTAGTGATAGGGTTAGGGTTCAGGTTAGGTTTAGCGTCATTGTTAGGGTAAGGGTATGGGTTAGGGTTAAGTTTAGGGTTAGGGTTAAGTTTAGGGTTAGGGTTAGGGTAGGGTAAGGGTTAGGGTTACGGTTAGGGTTTGGGTAGGGGTTAAGGTTAGCGTTAGGGTTAATTTAGGGTTAGGGTTAGGGTAGCGTAAGGGTTAGGTTTAAGGTTAGGGTCAGGGTTAGGGTTAGGATTAGTGTTTGGTTAAGGGTTAGGTTTAGGTTCAGGGTTAGGTTTAGGGTAAGGGTAAGGGTTAGGTTTAGGTTTAGGGTTAGGTTTAGGGTTAGGGTAAGCATAAGGGTTATGGGTAAGTTTAGGGTTAGGTTTAGTGTTAGGGTTTAGATTAGGTTTAGGGTGAGGGTAAGGGTAAGGGCTAGGGTTAGGTTTAGGGTTAGGGTGTGGTAAGGGTAAGGGTTAGGTTTAGGGTTAGGGTTAGGGTTAGGGTTAAGGGTTATGGTTAGGGTAAGGGTTAGGGTTAGGTTTATTGTTAGGGTTAGGGTAAGGGTAAGGGTTAGTGTTAGGGTTAGGGTTAGGATTAGTGATAGGTTTAGGGTTAGGATTAGGGTAAGGGTAAGTGTTAGGGTTAGGGTTAGGTTTATGGTTAGGGTTAGGGTAAGGGTAAGGGTTAGGCTTAGGGTTAGGGTTAGGGTTAGTGATAGGTTTAGGGTTAGGGTAAAGGTAAGGGTTTGGGTTAAGTTTAGGATTATGGTTAGGTTAGGGTTAGGGTTAGGGTAAGAGTAAGGGTTAGGTTTAGGGTTAAGAGTTAGGGTTATGGTTAGGGTTAGGGATACGGTTAGGGTTAGTTTTAGGGTTAGGGTTATGGTAAGGGTAAGGGTTAGGGTTGTAGTTTGGGTTAGTGTTAAGTTTAGGGTTAGGGTTAGGGTTAGGATTAGGGTAAGGGTTAGGGTTAGGGTTAGGGATAGATTTGGGTTTAGGGTTACGGTTAGAGTTAGGGTTAGGTTTAGGGTAAGGGTTAGTGTTAGGGTTAGGGTTAGGGTTAGGGTAGGGGTTAGGGTAAGGGTAAGTGTTAGGTTTAGGGTTAGGTAAGGGTAAGGGTTAGGGTTAGTGTGAGGGTTAGGGGTAGGTTAAGGTTTAGGGTTAGGGGTTAGGGTTGGGGTTAGGGTTAGAGTTAGGGTAAGGGTTAGGGTTAGGGTTATGGTTAGGGTAAGGGTTATGGTTAGGTTTAGGGGTAGCATTAAGTGTTAGGATTAGGGTTAGGGTTAGGTTTGGGGGTATGGTTAGGGTAAGGGTTAGGGTTAGGTTTAGGGTTAGGGTTAGGGTAAGGGTAAGTGTTAGGGTTAGGGTTAGGTTTAGGGTTAGGGTAAGTGTTAGGGTAAGGGTTAGGATTAGGGTTAGGTTTAGGGTT
The DNA here is from genome assembly GCA_024803745.1 of Megascapheus bottae. NCBI lineage: Eukaryota > Metazoa > Chordata > Mammalia > Rodentia > Geomyidae > Megascapheus > Megascapheus bottae. The sequence continues at coordinate 2,427,720 of JANJXV010000067.1, read as the reverse complement.
ATGGTTAGGGTAAGGTTAAGGGTTAGGGTTAGGGTTAGCGTTTGGGTTAGGGTCAGGGTCAGGGTTAGGGTTAGGGTTAGGGTTATGGTTGAGGTTAGTGTTAGAGTTAGAGGAAGGGTTAGGGTTAGGGTTAGGGTAAGGGTGAGTTTTAGGGTTAGGGTTAGAGTTAGGGTTAGGGTTAGAGTAAGGGTAAGGGTTAGAGTTAGGGTTAGGCTTAGGGTTAGGGTTAGGTTTAGGGGTTAGGGTTAATGTTAGGGTTAGGTTAATGGTTAGGGTTAGGGTTAGGATAAGGCTTAGGGTTAGGGTAAGGGTAAGTGTTAGGGTTAGGGTTAGGGTTATAGTAAGGGTTAGGGTTAGGGTTATGTTTAGGGTTGGGGTTAAGGTTATGGTTAGGGTTAGGGTTAGGGTTAGGGTAATTGTGAGGGTTAGGGTTAGGGTTAGGGTTAGCGTTAGGGTTAGGGTAAGAGTAAGGTTATGGTTTGGGTTAGGGTTAGTGTAAGGATTGGGGTTAGGTTTAGGTAAGGGTTAGGGTTAGGTTTAGGTCACTATTAAGGTTAGGGTTAGGGTAAGGGTAAGTGTTAGGGTTAGGGTTAGTGTTACCATTAGATTTAGGGGTTAGGTTTAGGGTTAGGTTTAGGGTTAGGGGTAGGGTAAGGATAAGAGTTAGGGTTAGGGATAGGGTTAGGGTTCGGATTAGGTTTAGTGTTAGGGTTAGGGTAAGGGTAAGGGTTACGGTTTGGGTTAGGGTTAAGTTTAGGTTTAGGGTTAGATTAAGTGTAAGGGTTAGGGTTAGGGTTACGGTTAGGTTAAGTGTAAGGGTTAGGGTTCGGGTTAGGGTTAGGTTAAGGTTTAGGGTTAGGGTTAGGGTTAAGATTGAGGTTAGGGTTAGGGTTAGAGTGAGGGTTAGGTTTAGGGTTAGGGTAAGGGTTAGTGTTAGGGTTATGGTTATGATTAGAATTAGGGTTCAGGTTAGGGGAGGGGTAAGGGTTAGAGTTAGGTTTAGGGGTTAGTGTTAGTGTTAGGGTAAGGTTAAGGGATAGGGTTAGGGTTAGGGTTAGGATAAGGGTTAGGTTTTGGGTTAGGTTTAGGGTTATGGTTAGGGTAAGGGAAAGGGTTAGGGTTAATGTTCGGGTTAGATTTAGGGTTAGTTTTATTGTTAGGGTTTGGGTAAAGGTAACTGTTAGGGTTAGGGTTAGGTTAAGGGTTTTGGTTAGGGTTAGGGTTAGAGTTAGGTTTAGGTTTGGATAAAGGTAAGGGATAGGGTTAGGGTTAGTGTAGCGTTAGGGTAAGCGTAAGGGTTAGGGTTAGGGTTAGGGTTAAGGTAAGGGTAAGGGTTATGGTTATGGTTAGGGTTAGGTTTAGGGTAAGGATTAGGGTTAGGTTTAGGGTCAGGGTAAGGTTTAGGGTTAGGGTTAGGGTTAGGGTAAGGGTTAGTGTTAGAGTTAGGGTTAGGGTTAGTTTAGGGTTAAGGTAAGGGTAAGGGTTAGGGTTAGGGTTAGGGTTAGGGTTAGAGTTAGGGTAGGGGTTATGCGGCGAGCTCCTCGACCAGCGAGGAAGAACGACCACCACGCGAGGATTCTTCTCAAATCATACTTTATTGGAGAGCCTTTTGATTGAAGGGGGGCAGGAAGCGAAAAAAGGGCTTGGGCATCAAAAGCAGCAGCTTATATAGGGAACAGGAACACGGATCGCTTCACCATTGGCTGCCGCCCTACAGCCACAACGAGGTGCCGCGGGATTGGCCAGGGATCATCATGTGATTCACGCATGCGCATAACTTAGGACACGTAGTCGAGCACCGCATTGCCTTATGTGAAGTCGTTTACCTCTAAGGAGTGAGGAAACGGGCTCCATCTAATGGCGTTTGTCCCGGCTCCCTACAGCTCCCCCTTCCTGTTTTGAGCATCAGGCAAGAGTAGGGGTCTGTTCTCTGAAGAGAATAAGGACAATGCAAGGCCTCCTCTCCAGGCTCTTTCCCAGAGGGTGACCCGCCAGTCCGATGCCCTTTTTTCAGAGGAGGGAAATTTTGGCATCTACCCACATGCAAACAGACGTGCTCTTCTCGAGAAAAGGCATCTCCCTTTTCCCAAGTGCAGTGCATACGCCTCGCATCCTGTTTGCTCCAGATCTTAAGCTGCATACCTGTCCCTGTGCAATGGGATCTTGTCCCCCAGGGTGCAAAGGCTATGCAGAAAAATAGGCTCAATTGCCCTTTAAGGCTGAAAGCCATATTTGGGGTGAGGATCCAACTTCCAAGGCGGCTAATGCTTGCGAAAATCATTACGTTATCCCTCTGTGTTTGGGCTTGCAGGCGACAGACCAACCATAGGCAGACCACATGTCCTTTTCTTTCCAAGCATACTTAACCAAACTTGGGGGGAGTCATGCATTTCTAATGCTGCAAAAGCCTGTTTTAACATCCAACACAAAATCCCCAACCCACACATCATTAATTCCAATAAGGCTAAACTTCCAGCCCATTCTTTTGCCCAGGAGGATGCCTGTAATATCCAATCAGTAATTTTCCCGAAAAGGGGCCACATTTACCCTGGTTGAATTAACAATCATAATTTCATATCTCAATTGGCTTGTAAGGTTTTCAAAATCATGTGACCATTGTCCAGTTAACATTTGACCTAATTGCCTTGATAAATTAACGGTATAAAGACATAATTGTCCAACTGTCTGTCCATGGGAAGAAAAGGTAACTGCAATGATGAATTGGTCGTGAAAAGATACGGGAAAACACGAGTGTCATGCTTCACAGGCATCGGTATTGGAAAGGTCTTCATCCGCGCCCACAAAATCCTCTCCTGGGCCATCACTGGATCTGCTAGTATTGCCACCAACATGAGAATCAGTGCCTTTCTCGGTTTCTCCTTCCACCTTTCGCGTCAATCGCAACGGGACCCAAAGAGGTGTTTCCTGCTCCTGTGGAAAAACACAAACAGCTCCCCTGGATCTCCTTACTACGGGATCCGGTCCGCACCAATTATTTGTAATAACATCCTTCCATTTAACCATCTCAGTTATAATTTTAGAGTTTTGGGCAGCATGTCTATCTGCTGCTGACTTATCATCACTATTTAAAATTAAAAAATTTAAAGTAAAAAGTGCAAGGGAAAGTCTTTCCCTGGGAGATGCTCCTTCCGCAATTCCCCCTTTCTGTTTTTGAAGTATTTCTTTTAATTTTTTGTTGGTTCTTTCCACAATTCCTTGTCCTTGCGGATTGTATGGTAACCCTGTTGTATGGGCTACTTGCATTTGCGCACAAAAGGCGCGGAAACCATGAGAAGTATAGGCAGGGCCATTATCAGTTTTTAAGTGAAGGGGTTTTCCCCAGGCCGCCCAGGCTTCTAAACAATGTACTTTTACATGGGAAACCTTTTCTCCTGACAAGGGCGTGGCATGTACTATACCAGAATAGGTATCCACTGAGACATGTAAATATTTTAATTTTCCAAATTCCGCTAAATGAGTAACATCCATTTGCCATAGGGCATTTGGTTTTAGGCCTCTAGGGTTTATCCCCACATTAGGAGAGGGGAGAAAAATCACACAAGACTGACAGGCTTTAACAATATTTCGTGCCTCATGTCTGGTTATATTAAATTTTATTGTAAGAGTATTAGCAGGTACATGATATAACTGATGAAAAGTTTTTGCTGATTCTACAGAATCAATAGCTGTCAAAACCATGGCCCTAGTTGCCTGATCTACCTGGGCATTAGCCTTAGCCATGGGACCTGGCAACAAGTTATGAGCTCTCATGTGCCCTATATAAAAGGGATTCTTTCTTGCCAAAATAAGGGATTGAATCTGTAATAATATGTTAGAAACCATGCTGGCCTGCCTAATTGTGGCAGCGACTTCAAGAGAATTAACAGCATTAACAACATATTGTGAATCAGAAAAAAGATTAAAGGGCTCTTCAAATCTTTTAAACACCTCTAGAACCACCAGGCACTCCGTGACCTGGGGAACATCCGGTCGAAAATATAACACGACTGGATTTTGACCTTCCACCACAAAGGCACCCTGGCCAGTTTTTGACCCATCAGTATAAATAGTCAAGGCTGTAGCCAAAGGCTTCTTAGAGGTAATAATAGGAAAATAAACCAAATTTCTCTCTACAAAGGCAAGCAAGGGATGCTTGGGATAATGGTTATCAATAATATTGGTAAAGGCACATAATAAAATTGCCCATATATCCACAGTGGCAGCCAAAGTTTCCACCTGATTCCTGGTATAGGGAATAATTAATTTATCAGGTATTTTAGCAAAATGCATCAAACAATACTTTAGGCCCAATAGGGCTTGAGTTGCAACAAGCTCAGGAAAATATTGAACAGTTCTTGCTCCAAGAGAATTACCATGAAGCCACCACAGTTGGCCGTCCTGCCATAAGACCCCTGTAGGATAATTCTTTGTCTTTAAAATACACAACATAAGTAATTGACCTGGATTATAATGACACACTTGAGCCTTAATTATTGCCTCTTCAATCTTTTCTAGGGCCGCAAAAGCCTGTGGGGTAAGTTTTCGTGTAGATGTGACATCCAGGTTACCTTCCAAAATGGAAAATAAAGGCAGTAATTCTGCTCGAGGGATGTTTAAATATCCCCGGATCCAGTTGATGTCTCCCAACAGTTGTTGAAAATCATTGAGTGTCTTTAGGTGGGCAGTTCGAATAGAAATTTTTTGAGGTCGAATAAAGGCAGGAGTAACAATGGCACCTAAGAATTTTACCACCTTAGATTGTTGTACTTTATCAGGGGCAATAATAAGCCCTCTCTGTTCAAGTAGGGAAACCACCTGTTGATAGGCTCTATGAAGTACCTCAAGAGAGGAAGCAGCTAGCAGGATATCATCCATATAATGAATGATTTTTACCAGGGGAAACTCCTGTCTAACTGACAGCAGGGCCGAATCCACAAACAGTTGACAAATAGTCGGGCTATTAGCCATGCCTTGAGGCAAGACCTTCCACTGATACCGGACATCTGGCTGTTCATGATTAACAGAGGGCAACGTAAAGGCAAAATGTTCTCTATCCTCAGGGCAAAGGGGTATTGAGAAGAAGCAATCTTTAATGTCTAAGGTCAACACAGGCCAATCTCGGGGCAGTGCTGAAAGTAGAGGAAGTCCTCTCTGGACTGGTCCCATGACCTGCATTTGCGCGTTTACTGCCCTTAAGTCATGTAACAATCTCCACTTGCCAGAAGCCTTTTTAATAACAAAAATGGGTGTGTTCCAGCGAGATACAGAGGGCTCAACGTGTCCCAATTTTAACTGTTCCTCAACTAAATTTTTTGCAGCTTCCAATTTTTCTTGTGAAAGGGGCCACGGGGGGACCCATACCGATTTCTGAGTCAACCAGGGTATGGGTACCGCATTATTGATGGAAGCTTTTGTTTCAGTGGCCCCTAGGAAAAACCCAATCCTTTCCTATTAAATTTTGGAGCAGGCTCAACGGGTTCTGGGCGTCCCTGAAGACATCTGCCAAGCCCTTGAGTTGGAACATATCCCTGCTGTTTCATGATGTTTTGACTAACTTCTGAATAATCATTAGTCAGTTTAAGTTTTAGTTGTTGTTGCACATCCCGTCCCCAAAGATTAACAGGGACGTCTATTACAAACGGTTGGATTGTTCCCTGTTGGCCTTCTTCAGTTCTCCACACTAACTCTTTAGCACTGACACAGGGAGCATTAGCATATCCAAGTCCTTGTAAAGTTTGAGAAGATTTTTGTAATGGCCACTGCTTGGGCCAGGCCTTTGATTGAATAATGCTCCGATCGGCTCCGTATCTACCAGGCCAAGAAAGGACTTTCCCTCTATTTGTAGGGATAGCATGGGTCTCTGGTCCAGTTCCATCGACAGGCACACAAGATCAATCCCTGTGGAGCCTAAGCCTGCGGCTCCCCTTTCCTTTTGTAGTGAAGGAAGGTTTTCATGTTTTGAAGGTAGAATTAAAGCTGGGCAATCCTATCTCCCGGGGCTATAGAGATTACTCCGTAAGGGGAGTGGCACAAAACCTTGATTACTCCTGAATAGTCAGAATCTATAACGTCCGGGAAAATTATTAGTCCTTTTAAGGTGGAGGAGGAGCGCCCTAACACCAATCCCACCGTGCCTGTTTCCAATGGTCCAGTTACATTAGTATCCAATATTTGTACTCCCATGGCTGGAGTTAAGACCAGTCCGGAGGAGGCACAGAGGTCCAACCCTGCGGAGCCTGGGGTTGCCCTTCTGGCCGGACTGACTGCTGCAGGCTGGGAACAGGTGCCGGAGTCTGAAGTGCCCCATAAATTTGTGGGCCCTGGGGATGGGGGCCCCTTATCCCGTTTTTTGGCTCCTGGTCTGCACTAAGAGAAGGAATGGGCTGTCCATTAATATCTTTTACTGACTTGCATTCATTGGCCCAATGTTTTCCCTTCTTGCACCTAGGACATGTTCCTGGCATCATTTGAACTCCCTGAGGACCCTGGGGGCCAGTTCTGGGACACTGGCATTTAAAGTGTCCAAGTTTGCCACATTTGAAGCATCCTTTACCTTTAGAGTCCTTGGCCGCTTGGGTGGCTGACAGTACAGCTGCAGCCAGGCCTGCATTAGTTAATGGCCCCCCTATTTCCCTGCAGGCTTTTATCCATACTTCCAGGCCCTTTTCCTTGACCGGCATAATAGCTCTCATTGCTCAAAAATAATTTGTTGGACAACTGGCATAAAGGCTTCAAGATTTTCAAAAACTCGCTCCGCCGTTTCGAGCACACGGGCCACAAAATCGGAGAATGGCTCCGTGACAGCTTGAGTAACTTTGGTGAGGCTGCCAGTGACCTGGCCTTTGTTTGGGATTGCCCTCCAGGACTTGTAAAAAACCTCATTTATTTGTTTATAAACATCCCAGGGGAAATTTGTCTGATCGGCAGCCCATTGTCCTTGCCCTAGGAGCATGTCCACAGTCCACTCGGGCCGCCCTCTTGTACATTTACTCTATATTGAGCCTGAGCTCTGTCCATAACTATAGACCTGAAGTCAAGGAACTGTCCATGATTGAGGCATGTCCGCGCGACCTCATACCAATCATTAGGTGTCATAGCATTAGCAGTTAGTCTTCTAAGCAAGGCAGTGGTATAACTGGCCGTAACTCCATAATTACGTACTGCCTCCAACAAATCCTTTAACTGTTTATAGGAGACTGGTTCAAAGGTCCTCTCCTGGGTAACTGGGTTCTCAAAAACTGGGAACGCAGCCGCCAGGCGGGACCACGTGCTTTCTTTTATGAAATGACTTTTTCCCGCCGCCACAGGATAAGGCGGGGGCGCAGAGGGCATGGCTCACTCTTGTTCATTTCCTTTAGACACTCCGGCCAGAAGAGGTCGCTGAACTCCATACCTTCCCTCCTCATACCTAGCAGCCGCCTCCTCCAAGCCTTTTCCCTCTTTCGGGTCCTGTTCCTCATCTGAATTGTTAGTCACTTCCTCATCTGAGTTGCTTAACTCCTCATTTGAATCGTTTAGCTCCTCATCTCTAGACTCCCTTATTTGTAAATGTTGAAACCTGCCTGGATCCGGGTAAGACTGCCCTGGGGGATTCTCCATTGTTCTTATGCCTTGGTCCTCCTTATCTCCCTCCTGCCCGGTATCTTGAAAGGGTGCGTCCACAATCTGTTCTTTGACATAAAGTCTCCCTTTTTTATTTTCTTTCCCTTTTCTTTTTGGCCTACCTTTTTCCTCCCCATTTGATTCTGCCTCGGAGAGACTATCCTGGTGCTTCGTCAATGTCCTACTGGCTCTCTTAAGAATCTGTGAGTTGCCGCAACGCAGACAAATGCAACAAAGACACACCAGCAGCAAGCAAGGAAGGACAACAGCAAGCACCCAGAATTGTACCCAAAGAAACAGCATATCCGGGGATCTCAGCTGATCAGGCTGATACTTACCGACGTCTCCTCTCCGTATGTCGAGTTCTGAATCCTCCTCGGCCTTTTCGCTTGTCGTCCTGTCTTCCCAAGGTCCCAGGTCTTCGGCACCAGTTGCGGCGAGCTCCTCGACCAGCGAGGAAGAACGACCACCACGCGAGGATTCTTCTCAAATCATACTTTATTGGAGAGCCTTTTGATTGAAGGGGGGGCAGGAAGCGAAAAAAGGGCTTGGGCATCAAAAGCAGCAGCTTATATAGGGAACAGGAACACGGATCGCTCCACCATTGGCTGCCGCCCTACAGCCACAACGAGGTGCCGCGGGATTGGCCAGGGATCATCATGTGATTCACGCATGCGCATAACTTAGGACACGTAGTCGAGCACCGCATTGCCTTATGTGAAGTCGTTTACCTCTAAGGAGTCAGGAAACGGGCGCCATCTAATGGCGTTTGTCCCGGCTCCCTACAGGGTTAGGGTTAGGGTTAGGGTTAGGGTTAGGTTTAGAAATAGGGTTAGGGTAAGGGTAAGGGTTAGGGTTAGGGTTAAGTTTAGGGTTAGGGTTAGGGTTAGGGTTAGGTTTAGGGTAAGGGTTAGGTTTAAGTTTAGGGTAAGGAGAAGTTTTAGGGTTAGCGTTAGGGTTAGGGTTAGGGTAAGGGTAAGGTTTAGGGTTAGGGTTAGGGTTAGGGTTAGATTTAGGGTTAGGGTTAGGGTTAGGTTTAGGGTCAGGGTTAGGGTAAGGGTAAGGGTTATTGTTAGGGTTAGGGTTAGGGTTAGGGTTAAGGTAAGGGTAAAGGTTAGGGTTAGGGTTAGGGTTAGGTTAAGGGTTAGGGTTAGGTTTAGGGTAAGGGTCAGGTTTAGGGTTAGGGTTAGGGTAAGGTTAAGGTTAGGGTTAGGGTTACGGTTAGGGTTAAATTTAGGGTTAGGTTTAGGGTTAGGGTTAGGGTTAGGTTTAGGGTTAGGGTTAGGGTAAGGGTAAGTGTTAGGGTTAGGGTTAGGGTTTGGTAAAGGGTAAGGATTAGGGTTAGGGTTAGAGTTAGGGTAAGGATTAGGGTTAGGGTTAGGGTAAGGGTTAGGGTTAGGGTTAACTTTAGCATTAAGTTTAGGATTAGGGTAAGGGTAAGTTTTAGGGTTAGGGTTAGGGTAACGGTTAGATTTAGGGTTAGGTTTAGGGTTAGGGGTAGTGTAAGGATAAGAGTTAGGGTTAGGGATAAAGTTAGGTTTCGGATTAGGTTTAGCGTTAGGGTTATTGTAAGGGTAAGGGTTAGGGTTAGGGTTAGGGTTAGGGTTTGGTTAAGGGTTAGGTTTAGGTTTAGGGTTAGGGTTAGCGTAAGGGTAAGCGTAAGGGTAAGGTTTAGGGTTAGGGTTAGGTTTAGTGTTAGGGTTAGGGTTAGGGTAAGGATAAGGGTTAGGGGTAAGGTTACGGTTAGGGTTAGGGTTAGGGTTAAGATTAGGTTAAGGGTGAGGATAAAGGTAAGGGTTAGGGTTAGGTTTAGGGTTAGGGTTAGGGTAATGATAAGTGTTAGGGTTAGGATTAGGGTTAGGTTTAGGGTTTGGGTTAGGTTAAGGGTAAGGGTTTGGGATAAGGTTAGGGTTAGGGTTAGGTTAGGGTTAGGGTTATTGTTAGGGTAAGGGTAAGGGTTAGGGTTAGGTTTAGGGTTAGGGTTAAAGGATAGGGTTAGGGTTAGGGTTAGGTTTATGGTTAGTTTTAGGGTAAGGGTAAGGGTTAGTGTTAGGTTTAGGGTTAGGGTTAGTGATAGGTTTAGGGTTAGGGTTAGGGTAAGGGAAAATGTTAGGGTTAGGGTTAGGTTAAGGGTTATGGTTAGGCTTATGGTTAGGGTTAGGGTAAGGGTAAAGTTTAGGGTTAGGGTTAGCGTTAGGGTTAGTGATAGGTTTAGGGTTACGGTTAGGGTAAGGTCAAGTGTTAGGTTAGGGTTAGGGTTAAGTTTAGGTTTAGGGTTATGGTTAGGGTTAGGTTTAGGGTTAGGGTTAGGGTAAGGGAAGGGTTAGGTTTAAGGTTAGGGTTAAGGTTAGGGTTAGGGTTAAGATTAGGGTTAGTGTTTTGTTAGGGTTAGGGTTAGGAATAGGTTTAGGTTTAGGGCTACGGTTAGGGTTAGAGTTAGGGTAAGGGTTAGGGTTAGGGTGAGAGTTAATGTAGGAGTTACCATAAGGTTATGTGTTAGGTTTAGTGTTAGGGTAAAGCTAAGGTTCAAGGTTAATGTGAGGCTTACGGTTAGGTTAAGGTTTAGGGTTAAGGGTTAGGGTTAGGGTTAGAGTTAGGGTAAGGGTTTGGGTTAGGGT